>JANZXR010000172.1:44592292-44635368 GCA_027575705.1 Erythroxylum echinodendron | reverse complement strand
ATACGTTATATTATGAAAAAAGAAAAAGAAAATGAAAAAGAAAAAAATAAAAAATTATGATGTTCTTAAATTTTAAAAACCGAAAGGAACTGAAAGTAAAAATAAAAATAAAAAATTTACATAAACAATGTTTTTAATAAAATTGAAAACAAATCATAAAACCCAAAAATTAAAGTGGAAACAAACTGATATTAAACAATATCTTTACTTTGTAAAAAAATGCATTTTTATTAGACTTGTCATGTAATAACTGTAGGTTGGGTCAAACTTAGGCCTTATTTAACCCGAGCCCATTTGGGTCTCAAGGTTACGACTTTTGGCCATAACCTATTTGACCTACATGAAAGGAATCATTTTTTACCCAAAAAATTGTACGAAGCGTTGGAAGAAGTTGTAAAAGAGATGTGTTTAAGCCATGGCTACTTGCTTTTGGGTAATCTTTACACCAAAATATGGGCAAAACTCATCTCAAAATTGGAAATAGAAACCTGATATTTATGAAGACATTTAGAAATGCTAATGGACCGAGCTAGGCTCGAGCGGCCATGGTGGCTTGGCTGGCCGGGAGAGTCGGCCAGCAGCTAAGCCCGATTAGAGCACCGACTGACCTACTCACCATTTATTTTTTAAGTAAAAAATTTCCAAAACGACATTTTTTAAGTAAAAAACTTCCAAAACGACGTTGTTTTAGAAGTAATGGGCAGGCCACAGCCTCAGGCCCAGTTAATTTGGGCCAAAAGTGGACTGGGCCGATTTTGCCATCTCTAAAGACATTGAGTTACAATCCAGAATTGGTTCTTATATCACATTCATTAGGCTGATTCAAAAGCTTTTACAAGGTGCCTTAGCGAGGATTAGAAGAAAAGAGGACAATCAAAGATTAAGGCAGACGATAGATGTAAAGCAGAGCATTATAGTTTAATTGTTAATCTAAAGTGTCTATTTCGTAACCACTTGTTCATTATGTAGCCTTTGAAACGATTTCATTTTATGCTAGGTAAAATGATTCGAGCTTAAGTAGAACCTAAAATTTGAGATTTTGAAAAAAAAACTCAAGCCCAATCAAATCGACCCAAACTTGTTGACTTCAAGTCGAGCTTAGCTGGGCTTTTTCTGCTAGTCAATGTGAATCAACTTCTCCATATTTCTGTTACTACTATACAAAGAACTAGTAACCTATAAACATACATGTCATTAATAGTATTAATTTGAATTAGTTAATAACAATGTGATGAATGCTCATACACTCATAATATTGCCTTGTTGACTCGGCATGACAATATGTTCAACTATGTTAGAACAAAAAAACTTTTGAAGAGACTTCATTGATGACCTAATAAATATGACATAAATGTCATTGTGAGTTTGATATATGAAGCAATACTTAGTAATTAACACAAGGTTTAGCGTAGGTTGGGTTGAGCCTTCATTTTTACATTTTCTAACGTTGTGGCTGGAATTGTCACATTTCTTACATTTTTATACTTGACCCTTTCAAGTCAATTTGTTTGATTTTTTCAATTTATTAGGCTCATTTTCTCCTCTCTTTCTAGCTATTTTAGTTCTTACTGGCATGACTCTTTTAGGTGGTGGGTTTATCATGTATGCATCAATAGTAAGTTGAAAAATTGCACCCCTAATAGGTTGCAACACATAGTCATATAATGCAAGAAATTTAGTCCTCTTGCAACGATCATTTACAAATTCCTCCATCCTTCGCTTCGAATGGCAACCAACACTAACATGATGCTTATAAGGATGCCTACAAAACTCTTATGCTTGACAACTACATGATTGGTGTGTACCAATCCTTATAATATGTTTATCATCACCCTTAAACACTTTATATGCCCATCTCCATTCCAAACTATTCTCCATTACAATGCATCTTTCTTGTTCTTCTCCATTTTCTTCATAATCTTCAGTATAACATTTGACTTCCAATCATGTATAAATTCTCTCCTATTTGCATGTCTCTTGATCATAATGATTCTAATGGTTTTAAGAATACTAATAAGTAGCCTATCTCTCGCTGGTAAGATCCATTCATTAAAGGTTTCACTTATGTTGTTGTGGACAATTGGGTATTTTGATTCAAACTAATGGTAGCATCTTGCCCACCTCTCCTTTGGATATTCAAACAATATTGATGCACATCTAGGTTTTATTTTATCTGGTCTTTTCAGTTGCTTGTTGAAAAATACTTCCACAAATTCTTTCCTTTCCAATTCATATGCCAATTATGGTATATGTGTCTAACACATATCTGATGAGTGCCATTTGGTAATATCTCTTCCACAACCCTGTCCTTATAACAATAGAAAAAATTAACTTAATTATGTTAATATCAAAAAATTTATATAACAATTAAATATAAATATATGAAGTATAAAAATAGCTTTTGCATATTAGATATAAATGTAAGCCTTTCACCACTATCTAATTCCAAGTTAGAAGTTAACAGATTTATAAACTATGTCCAAGAATTGGTATTCTCTATCTCCATGACAGCACAAGCCAATGGATAAATCCATCCATCACCATCCCTCCTAACTGTACTCAATAACTGGCTTTGGAATTTTGTCTTTAGAAAGCAACCATCAATACAAAAAATTGGCCTCAAATGCCTCCATCATCTTTTTATAACATCAAAGCAAATGTATAATCTTTTGAACTAAACAATAAATAAGTGTAAAAAATGTATAACCTTACCATATTTGCTCTTAATGATATGCTTAAACATAATTTTGTATACCTGTAACATAGATATTCATTCCTTGCCAACTGTAACTTTATTGTTGAATCTAGATTACTAATTTTCAACTCATGCACATATCTTTGTAGCTTGACATATTCATTCACAAAATTAGTTGCCCTCTTTTTTCTCATTCTCCTATTAAATGCTCTATTCTTCAACCTTCTTTGTAGCACCCCACTCTCATTGGACACATCCCCGAATATACCGACGGTATTCAAGAACATACTCTATGAGGGTGGTGCACTAGGATAGTCAGTCAAACTTAATACAAATTTTTTAACGCATCACATGCATCAAAAACGTCACTTCAATTTTCACAATAAATTTAAATTTAAGCAAAAACATTTTTTTTGTTACAGATGAAGCTCATTTTGACTCGTTACATTCATAAATGTACTCATTCATGAATGTTATTACACTTTACAATATACAAAAACACTATACGATATTTGCAGAATACAGTTCAAATTACAAAAAGACTGTAGACATATGCAGGTGCCAACTGATCTTGACCTCTATCCCTTATTTGATGTCAGCGGCTATATTCCAGTTTGTTTAACTGGGTATCTCCTCTGATCTTGAAAAACAACATTGCAATTTTGATGAGTTTTGTGAACTTAATAAGCTACCCATCATTGATGGCTCACTTATAGTGCATAACACAATAATTCATATTCAATTCATATAACCACATAATTCACATCACTTCATTAATCAATATATTCAATCAAAGACAATTTTGATCATATAGTTTGCATTTCACATTCATAACAAATCACACAACTCAATTCAATCATTCATATAATGCATATCAAATTGTATGTGCAATGCTCATGAGACTCACTTTTAATTATTACTTTGTTGTGACCGAGTGCCTTTTTCATTGTCCTATATCTATTGTAGATGCCGGACTTATTAATAACTATCCCTTATCTGTTAGGGATACATGGCTCATTATACATAGTGAGCCAGAAGCTCTTACCACATCCTAAATTTTAAGCTCATTTTCACTGGCGAATCCGGTCACCATTGCCTTTATCATGCATTCATGTGATAAAACGCATCACATTTATTCAATCAATCACTTGTGATCAATTTTCACATTCAAATTCACATTGGCGTTTATCATCGGACCTTAGTCCGACATTCAACAATTACATTGAGCATCACTTATTCTATCAAATTCATATACAATGAGCACTGCCAATGATTTTCATGCATCAAACTCCTCGGACATTCAATGTCAGGAATTCAACACATTCACATCACATAACAGTTCAATACAGAAATTTAAACAAACAATTAATTATCATGAGACCATTTGGGTTACTCACAGTACGCTCCAGATTACTATTTGTTTCTATGATCTGGAAACGTCTGGGCGCTGACTTTCAATCCTGTGTATCAACTTCATGCAATACATATTGTACACACATTACTAATTGTACAATTACATAAACATTCAGTTAAGCACATAACTATATGTGTAATGTATAATGCATGCTCATATTGACTATTTCTAGTATGTTTCAATTAATCACTTCTCTTGATCAATCAAACAATATCATTTGTGTATATCAAGATTGCACTTAAGTTCATAGCTTAAAGGACTTGGTTGTTCCAATATCATTAATCATATATCTATCACTTACATGCTCTCCAGTCCTTTTTCTAGCATTATAAGATCACAAAATATCCAATTTCTCATTCATTCTTACCCAATACACATTTGTCATCTTCTTTGAATGACATTAGCATTCATATGAACACCTCATTCTCATTATACTCATAATTTTCTAGATTTGAACACTTGATATACAACAATCCCTCCTTAAATTATAACCTCTGTCATCACCCCAAACATATTACTCATTTCATCACTTAATTCATCATTAAACTAAGTTCATTTCAGGATTCATTCAAGCCTAGATGCATCATATGAAAGTACCTAACAATTTATTGTTTCAAACCATACATAAAAGAAGCATTTACACTTATAACCCATTCCCACGATTGTGGACAACTTCCCACGATCGTGGGATGCATTGGCAAAAAGTTTCTGCCCTCTTTAAGCATTCCCACAATCATGGACATATTCCCACAATCGTGGGATGCATTCATCCTAAAATTCTAGCCAAAATCCTTCCATTTTTCCAGTCTTTTCATCTCTTTCAAATTACTTCTAACACCTTTTATGCTTAGTCTATTATTTCTAGCTTGTTTCCTCAACATTTTCTCTTCATTCTCACTTCCATTTTAGCAATATCAATCACAAACAAATCATAATCTATGTTTGATCATACACACCAAAAACAGAGCATTTACATATACACATTCATCACATTTTTCTACACATGTTCAACTTCATTTTCACCTTCATTTACTTTCTAAATTATCATCTTAGTTCACCTCATTTCAAGACACTACTTTAGCTTTTTCTATAACTTTAAACTCATTTTAGTTCAACTCTATAACAATAAAAGAAGTCCACGTTATTAGATATAAAAAACATAACATGAATATCCATTTACAAACTAAAATTTTTGCACTTCTTTCTACACCACTTTAGGACTCATTCTATCTCTAAATCATGACTCATTCTATCCCTAAATCATCTCTACATCAATTTATGAATCGTTAATCATCATATATATAAACAAAAGACATTTACATGTTCATTTCTTCACCCACGTTCCAACATACATTAACCACCATTTCATGATCATTTAACCCCTAACTATCATCACATATGTTTCATTTAACAAATCATAAAGAGTAATGCTATACACTTACTTGATTAACTTCAAAGTCTTCAAATCAAACTTAACCCTAGCTTCTAAGCATCATTTGATCATCTCCTTTTTAAGGCAGAATAGGTTAGGCTTTCAAGTAACAAGATGGAGAAGGTAACATTTTGAAATAGCTAGTGAAAAATGGTAAAAAAAAAAACTCAACGTTGAGAGGGTGAGGATATGAAGATCGTGAGTGGGTCATAAATAGAGAGAAGAAGAGATGAAGAAGATGAGAGTATATCTTACAAATGAAAGATATCGGAGAGATGCTCATTTAATTGGATAATTTGTGAGTTATAAGCAAAGAGATTGGTTGCTTGGTGAGTGTCGTGACATATGTCATGACACTCGCCACTTAATAACGAAATTAAAATGCTAATGCCTTCTTGCTTATGCTACTACATATTTCTTAGTAATCAACCCATTTGTCTCCTAATTTCTAATCCAATTGTCTTCCAATTTTCAATGAAACTTGTCATTAAATCCTATTGTCACTTATCAATAATTTCTACTATCATTTAACATTTAATTTTACTACTATTATCAATGATCTTGCCACTTGACATTTTTCCTAGTCCAAAATTACTCATAATTATCATAAATTCTCCTAAATTTCACAAAAATTATAAATCATTAATTTTAAAACATTTCATTCTCTATTCACATTATAATCACTTTAATGACAATCATGTATACCCAAAAAGTGTCAAAGAGTGCATGTACAATTATTGAAATGTGTGCAAAAAAATAAATTTCACATGTGTGTGTGTGTATGCTAATATATGTATGGACATGAAATGCATTTTCTAACTTCTCCTTGCTATTCCTCATTTACAGAAATATAAGGTTCCAACCCTTAATATAGAAACGAGATGTTACATTCTTGGCCATTAAAATACTAGGCTTCTCTAGTATTCGTTCCCTAAAATGTCTCATAAGGAACTTAACTAATAGCAATTTAGGTTTGTTAGTAGTAAAATAACTACGCTCATAATTGTATGTCTTCACTTTAAAGCATCATTCATTCTTGTCACAATCAACATACAATTCTTATGGGCATTCCTTAATACATTTAACTTTGATCCTATAACTTTCACTATTTTTAAAC
This sequence comes from Erythroxylum echinodendron, assembly GCA_027575705.1. NCBI lineage: Eukaryota > Viridiplantae > Streptophyta > Magnoliopsida > Malpighiales > Erythroxylaceae > Erythroxylum > Erythroxylum echinodendron. Next base: position 44,628,710 of record JANZXR010000172.1, on the reverse strand, counting down.
TTGACACTGTGTCATGTTTACATTGCATAATCTACAAAAAATTCTAAGTTCTTTATCTAATGGAAATTCCATCTCCAATCTCCAATGTGCTGCCACATCGTATGGATTATGCCTAATACTAGTACTTGGTCTCCGTATGTTTTACCAGTCTCTTCTTTACATGGATATTCATCATTATCAATAAAACTACCACAATTAGTTGAGTTAATTTCAACTAGTTAGTGGTCATCAAGAATGTTAACTTATATAAAACCCTCATCTTGGTCCCTATCATGATCATCCAGGACTTCATTAACTCCTTCATCAACTCCTTTACTAACTCCTTCGTTTACTCCTTCACCAACTTCTTTAGCAACTTCCTCAACATTTTCATCATCAACTTAAATCTACTACTAATACCATAACTTCTATCTTCCCCCTTGCTATCTCTATCATCTCCAAAAATTATAAGCAATATCTCTGGTGCAAGGAGTAAGGTGTCTAACAATTGAGTACATAAACATAAATCATTTAGTGGATTTTCATAAGGTTAATGAGCTTTAAACGACTTTGGTTTGATTCAATCAATCTTAAAAACTCACTAAATTTAAAACCAGGTATATTGTAATTGGCCTTGTAAACTTGAAGGTATCTAAACTCCTTCCCTGGCTCATATATTTGCCTATAGTTAACATAATCTAGGTCTACCTTATAAAAAACACTTATTTGCCCATCAACATATTTCAACTCTGATTCTACTAAAAATTTTCTACCATATACCTAAATTAGGTCATTACGCACCTGTTGATAAGGAAGGGGAAAGAATTATAGTTAAATCAAAGGGAAATGAACTTAAAGATAGACAAATCAGCTACATAAATAAAGTTATATAATATTAGAGTACTTAATTAATTTAAAAGATTGTAAATTCAAATAAAATTTAAAAATAAAGATCATGCAAACATGAGGAGGGAAAATCATGTAAAATGAATAACAATATCATACAAAATGAGCTACGTCAAGGCAAACAATTTGATTTTCATAATAAGTAAACAAGTTACCTCATTTAATAAAAGTAAACAAAGCATATGTAATAAGAAATTAAAAGTTGATGGAAGATATCTTCATTCATATTACTGGTCAATGTTGTTTATCTTCCCCATTTGTTCTTGTTCTCATTTTATGTTTTATTGGTACACCATAGCAAACTCTTTATTAACTTATCAAGAGTAATAATTTCTTTATTAATAACTATTTAAATTGTCCTACTTATAAAATATAAACTTAAAAGAAAGTAGATTAGTTATCTGTTAACAACCTTTTCGAATTCATGCCTTTAAAATTACACACAAACACAAATATGGGAAGTTTTATATAAATGCACTAATCAAGTTTATATTGAATGATTAAATAAATATTCATGTTCTTAAAATACTTATTAGCAAATAATAACTCTCAATCAATAAAGGACATTCGCTACAAGAAAATAACACATTACCAACAGAAAATTACCGACAGAAAAAATTTCATAGTAAATTAATGACAGAAATTGATTTTTTGGTTGATAAACGCGCATGAAAATTATTATTGAGATTTTTTGATAGAATATAGCAACCGAATAGTAAATTTTATCGTAAAAATAGACAGCAATGGTTAGAGGGAAAATTATGCATCTAAATTACCAATAGAACCATATTTTTGTCGGTAAATGTCGGTTTCTCAAAAAATTAAAACTATGTCTTTTGGTTTATAACCAAACAACGTAGTTTTGAATAACCTCATAAGCCACCCGAAAACCCCCTTATTTCTTCTCTCTTTCATTTTCTCTCTTCTTCCTTACTTCATAGCCATCGGTCCCTGTTCCTCCTAAACAATTAACGTCGATTTTTTCTTGTTTCGGTCCATCGTGCATAGTTTTTAGGTAAGTTTGCTCTTAGGTTTCCTGATGTCTCCAAAAAATTCATTATTAGTGTTGAACGTGGGTGGGTTTTCATGAATTATGGGTATATGAATGTGGATGGGTGGGTTTTCATGGGTATTATTCATTTTTACCTAATGTTGTTGGTTTATTTGTTGTTTGAATGTGTTTTTGTTGGTAAATAATGGATTAGTGTAGTGATTTTGTTATTAGTTAAAGATGAGTTCGGGTTGCCTATAAATTGTTCGATGAAATATCTCTTATGGATGTTGGTGAGACTTGGTTAATGCCTCGGAATCTAAAGAAAATGCCTAGAGTAGTTACATAAGACTTGAAATGGAAAATTAACAATTATATGGAAGGATTTCATATAATAGAATGAAATTGGACAATTATATGGAAGGTGATATTTGTGAAACAATTAATAATTAAGCATTTTATGTATTAATATGGTAGAAGTTGAATATAATTCAATATTCGATTATTTAGATAATTGTATGAGATTTCTTAGTTATCCCAATGCTTACAATTGCTTCTAAGTATGCTTTTCATGCTATATATTGAATAATGAATTCTTATCACAATTGATTTCATCCAATAACTTGAGAAGCGTTGATGTATGTGAAGAGTGTTGATGTATGTCAAGAGTTGGTATATATTGAAATACTTTTATGACTTCAATAATTATCTCCATATGATTGTATATTTTGTTTGTTATATTATGATATACATAGATAACGTGGTCATAGATATGGTTATTCATCATTTTAAAAGTTTACTTGAAGAAATATTTGATGAATAAAGGTATATCTATTTGTTAATAATCATGTATCTATTTAATCAAAATTGTTTGCATAATTGTGTATGATTTCTATTATGAGTTCTTTTTAACTATAAAGGAAGTGATGCAAAGTGCTGCCACATTGTATCACAATTTTCTTTTAGCTTCTTGTTAAAGTATGTTATTGGTTTCTATCTGTATCTCTAAAAACCAAATTGATATATTTGATCACTCACTCCTTCGCTAATCTAGAGATACTGATAATTAAAGAAATGATAAACATTAAAATTTTCATTTGTTCAGTTGAAATGATGGTCTCTTGCTTTTCTTATGGCATAGTTGTCTTATTTTCTTTTAAGTAAAATAAAAAAGAAAAATATTGCATATCTTGTACAAAAAAATCTATAATTGAAGTTTAACAGATCTTTATAAGAAGGAATTTATAAAAGTACTCAAACTATTAATGTTTGAATATAACCTTTTGAAGAGATCATTGACAAACCTGACCCGATAGAGACACAATAGGTTAAGGAAGCTGAAATCCTCCCATTAGTTTGATATCTTTATGAAGATTCAATACATGACTTGAAATGGAATAGTTAAGGTCACGTCTATTAGGAACCATAACCTTGTTAGGTACCTAATGTAAACATTTGTAAAAGAAGATAGTGATTTAAATTTACTACTTTATAGTTTTAACATTTTGAAAATTTAGTAAAATATAGTTCATCATGTGCACTTCCTTGCCTCAATATTGTTGAACTCATAAAGAGAAATAATTGAGTAAATTGAATTTTGTATGGCACACTTTATTGTGAACTTAACTATAAGATTCTACTTGTAATATACTTGTTAGGTGTTAAAATGTTAAAAAGGAATTTGAAAATTAACATTTTATAGGTATTTCAAAAAGTATCGAATTCCTTTCCTATTGAAATTTATCAAACTTTGAGGGGGGTAAAAGAAATGGAAATGATATGCAATCATATTGACATTGTCATCCCTAGTTATAACAATTAGTTTGTATTTCCTATGAATATTTAAGTTAAAGATGAGCACAACTAAAAAATAAATTATTTATAAGGTGATTTTTAGATATGTTAAAGATTTAAAGAATAATGAAAAAGTTTTGAGTGCATTATTATGTGTGTGAGTGTGATATAAGCTGATAATGCATTTTAAGATCAAGAAAGATTCTATTAAGTTCTAATTAAACTATAATGTAATCTTGATAATAATTGAGTTGTATATGATTTATTGGGAAAAAAAGATGTATATAAGGTTTCTTTTATCCTGGATCTATTGATTGAACTTGTATAAGGCTATGCCTATATTCTTTAATAATACAATTCTTTTAATGTATAAGGTTATTACCTATAATACAAATCTTTATAATATAATTCAAAACTTATCAAAAACTAGCTAACTGTTTATTATCTTTTTTGCAGGCGGTGTTTTATGTTGAAGAGCGTTGACAATTGTCCAACCTCGTCTATCACCTTTGCAATTTGCAATTGTCTGTCTATTAAGATAAGTCGTTTAATTAAGTAATTTATAATGTGATCGATTTTGTGTTGTTCTTTGCGACTTTACCTCTAACAATGATTGATGAGTTAAAATATAGAGTTTATCTGAAAACAAAATTACGTAATTATGGTTATCTTAGTGTAACTAACTCTTGCATAAATATAATTAGAAATGGTTATCCTAGTTTTGTATTTTCTACTTTAATAGATTATATGAATGTGTGTTGTTCTTTGGAATTGGTTATCTTGGTTTTGTTGTTTGGAATATTGTTATAATGATTGATGGCTAGATTTACGAATTACATAAGTGTTTACTACATGTCGAATTAGTTTGTATAATTATAGATGATTTGAGACATAATAAATCCCTAGGATGATACATAGGCTGGAAACCCGTGATGTAACTCTCATAAGACTTATCAGTGAAAAATTCCATAAGCCTAAGAGTCACAGCCAGAAGTCCCTTTCTCAATTCACAGGTGTAAACAATGCCATGTACCATAGTGTTTGTTTAAAATCAAACTTTGGAAATTAACTTATACGTGATTAATTGAAACATAAAGACTTCAACTTTAATATGATGAATCGTTCCTATTGTATTTTTTTTAAGAAAAACTTTAATGCGATGAATTCAAATTTAGTATTAACATAAGAAATTCACGTATAATTGATAGGTGTGTATTAGATTATGGTTTTCTAGGTAATTAGCATGTGTTTTCTTGCTTAATTGTTGATTATTGTTGTAGTTTATGATTCATTTTGTATATTTTTGTTTAGTTTGACTTTCATTGTTGTTCTTTTATGTTTGATATTAATTTAGGCTAAGAATTGACTATTTTGTGTAGGAAAGAAGTTGGAACAACTTGGAGATTGAGCTAGAAATCAAGAGGAAAAGAAAAGAGGAAATGTTCTATGGCCAATTCCCACGATCGTTAGAATCATGCCAATTCCCATGATTGTGGGAATTACAATCTAAAGGTTTATGCGCGGCTTTATCAAATTTAGGTTTTTTGGACTATAAAAGCATCATTAAGCCTCCTTCTTAAAAAAGACAAAACCCTTCTGTAGAAAGACCATCTTTGGATTAAAGATCACATGTTTGGAGCCTTGAGGAAGGATTGAAGTTAAGGATCATCATCAAGATTGGGAAAAAATAGCACATCAACACCAAAATTTTCAGATTTTGGCAAAGAAGAGAAGGAGTCTTTTTATTCAATTTTCTGTCAATCTTACTTCTTCTATTCTTTGTAAAATGGTTTATTTGAATGTTGATGATGTTATGGAGACCATGTTAGGTTGATTTAGTTTTAGGGATTGCTTTTGAACTATTTTGTTAGAACTCCTATTTTATTGAATTGAATGAAGTTATCTTTGATGCTTGTTGATTTTATTTTTATCTTGCAACAAATCAAGAGAGTGAGTAAGATATATTTGTGTAGGATTGTACAATGAGGGTTGGCGACCTATAGACTTATAATCATCTCGTTAATTGAATAGTTAGAAGAGAGATCTCCGCTAATCAATTAATCAACCATAGGATAGTTTAATAACTAGTTGAATAGGTCGAGTCATTGGGTAAGTTGAGAGATCGTCCAATTGATTCCCTTTAATTCAATTAGGGACAATTAATTACACCTTGAGAGAGGGTAGTTAATACATTCAAAAATTTAGGGTAAGATACAATTTAATCAATAAAATAGGAGAGAGACAAAATAGGGAAAAAAAGTAATCTCTAGTCTTTAGATTCTTAAATTTAGATTTTTCTGCACGTTAGTATTTTCTATTGTTTTAAGTTAGTCTTTTAATTTTTATTTAAATTTTCCAGATTATTTTTATTAAAGAATTTCATTTCTTAAATAAAGTTTTATCTAAATTAAGTAGTGTCTGGGTATCAATCCCTATAGGAACGATATCCGCTCTTTTAAGTTACAAGTCACGACCCATTAACTTGCAGTTTTTGAGTATAAAACAAGTAGATAGGTTTTACCATCAATAAGTTTTTGGCGTTGTTGCTAGGGATTGATTGTTTAGCATCCTCTTTAATTTAGATTACTCTGATTTAAGAGTTTTTGATACTTATCCTTGTGTAATTGCAGGTGCATGAACACAAGGAACACACAAAGAACAAAAGAAGTGAGCGAAGACGAATTTCCTGACATGAAAAGGCACAAAAGAGAGTTACGAAGGGCTAAGCATCTTAACTTTTCACAACAAGATATGGCTGAAGAAGGAGAGCAAACAGGACCAGAGAAAACTCTGATGGATTTCGTGAGGCTAGGATTTTGTCCTTAAAGAGTGGCGAGCTTGGTGGTCCAAGCAAATAATTTCGAGATAAAGCCAACGTTACTCAACATTCTACAAAATAGTGTGTAGTTTTACGGGCTATCCAATGAGGATCCAAATGCCCACATCGTAAATTTCTTAGAGATCTGTGGCACATTCTGATTCAGCGGAATGTCTGACGGTGCGGTGAAGCTGAGACTATTTTCATTCCCATTGAAGGATCGAGCTAAAGTATGGTACAACTCGTTGAACTTAGGCCAGATTACGACTTGGGAGCAGCTTGCCCAAGCATTCCATGCCAAGTATTTTCCATTAACGAAGACGATGAGGATTATCAAGGAGTTTACAAATTTTCAGCAAAATGACAGGGAATCTCTCTACGAAGTTTAGGAGAGATTTAAAGAACTTTAGAGAAGCTATTTCCATCACAACCTGCCAAGAGAGTTCCTGTTGTAGACGTTCTATAATGGAGTGAATTCGAGAACTAGAGGAACCATCGACGTAGCATCAGGAGGTTCATTAATGAGGAAAATGGTGGAAGTAGCTCACGATCTGTTAGAGGAGTTAGTGAGCAACAGCTGCATGTAGTCGAGCAAGAGGAGAAGATACTGACAAAAGGGATAGAAAGGTATGATATGCCTCTGTGACTGCCTTGCAGGATCAATTCATAACTCTTACGAAGCAGCTGAACAACACGCAAGGAGCATTTACCTCTACATCTAAGGTGATACAAATTCAGTGTGAGTTGTATGGGCAGAGCAACCATGTCTCAGCGGAGTGTTTCCTATTGGGAGCCGGTGGCATTGAACAGGTAAGTTGTTTGTGCCAACAACAGAAAGGTAATAACCCTTACTCTAATACCTATAATTCGGGGTGGCGAAACCATCCAAAATTTTCTTGGAGTAATAACAATGCAGGTGGCCAACAAAGACTACAAGGACCACTGGGATGTCAACAAAATCGAATCAGTGTGTTAGAAAGCAAAATGGACAAGATGATGAAAGTCTTGGGGTCCAAAATGGCAGCTCAAGAGGAGAATCAAAAAAGCATGCATGCAAGATAGGAGGAGAATCAAATGAGGATGGAAGCAAAATTTGACCAAATCCTATCATGCATCTTCCAACCACAATCTAGAGGTTCAGGTAGGGCAACTTGCTAACGCTTTATCTTCTCAAAATGCAAGTAGCCTACCGAGCAACACTGAAATTAATCCGAAGGAAAGAATTGTGGCCATTACTCAGATAAAGCAAGAGGACAATGAGAATGAAGAGAAAAATGAAGCTAAGAGAAAGGACAAACTATTGTGGAAATCTCCATAAGTGAATTAGTAAGTGAGCCAATCAAGGAGCTTCAACTTGGACTTTCACATCGGATTTTTGCACAACAAAAGTCATCTTTAAGCTGAGCAATAAGGAATTTGAAGGAGGGCGAGTTAAGTGAGATGTCAGATATAACCAATCAACTCCAAACAAAACTCACATTAAAGGAACTGGTGAAAAAAGAGGTCAAAGAACACATATCAGAAGGAAACTCACTAATAGCACAAAAGAAAGAAGACCCAAGAGGTTTCTTTATTCTTTGCAGTATTTATCGAGTTCAGATAGACAAGGCATTTACGAATTTGGGAGGGCATTCAGTCAAAAGCTAGGTTTAGGAGAGCCAGAGCCCATTAAAACATTGGTGAAGATAGCCGATAGAATGGTACACTTGCCGAAGGGAATCATTAAGAATGTGCAAATACTGATTGACAAATTCATTTTTCCTATGGACTTCTACATATTGGATATTGGAGAAGATGAGAAAACCCCGATGGTGCTTAAGAGATCATTTTTGGCTACTGCCCGTTCAATTATCGATGTTGATGGGGGCAAATTAATACTGAGAGTAGGACAGGAGCAGTTAACATTTAAAGTATTGAAGAAAAATTATTGTGCTCCTTCACCACCAACGGTCATCAAAGAACCTGAGCACCAAGGTATATGGAAAGATGTTGAGGACCCTAGGAATGCATGTAGGAAGAAACGATACTGTAGGAGAAGACTTAGGAAGGAAAACAACAAGGATGGTGGAGTCCATACGAGGGTAGCTCATATACAAAGTCTGAGATCAATTTTCACGCTACTACCGTACTAGTCATTTGAGCCGCCATAAGCATCAAGGAGAGTCGAGCTACTGACGTTAAAGAAGTGCTGTACTAGAGGTAGCTCATGGATGTTTATTTTCTTTGGAATTTCTTTGTCTATTTGTTCGTTGGTTTTCTTTAACTATGATCATGTTTGAATTGAGAGTGATTGATGTTAATGTGGTTTTTGTTAGAGTTTCAATTTGTTTTCTTTTCAAATTTCTAATTGATTATATTAATTTAATGTGTTTGTAGGTTGTGGGATCACGGAGAAGTAATATTAAGCTTGGAAGGAGGTTTGGATTTGTGAGAATCACCAATTACCATAATCGTAGGAATTGGCATGATTCCCAAGATCGTGGGAAAATCTCCAGAAATTTTCTAGAGAGAAAACCCATGATCCTGGAATCATGGGAATTCCATCCCCTTTTCTTTTTCCCCCCACTCTCAAACTTTCCCTTCCTCTCTCTCTAACCCATGAATTATTCTCCTCCCACTCTCTAAAACTCTTCACTTTTTCTCTAGATTCTTGGTATTTTATTCAACTCTCTCATTATTCTTACAATCCTTTTAACTTTTTATGCATTAATCATTCAAAAAGCACAAGGATTTGGCTAAGATTTTGCTCTCTCTCTCTCTCTCTAAAAGTTGAATTTCACTCTTTTTCTCCCACTTTTGCAGATTTTCCTCTTATAATGGCACCAAGGATGAGGATGGTTTGAAGACCGACTGGATCGACCAGTGAATTACACCATAAAGTTTCCAGCGAAGGCAAGAGCGATTTAGCAGCGACTTACCGCTCTCCCTTCCCAATTTATTCAGAAGAAGAAGGTACCGCTTCCGTGAGTTTAGAAATAGAGAAATAGTCACTCCTAAGTATTTTGATTTTGAATTGTTAGAGAACATAGGAGTGAGACGACAACTTGAGCAATTAACTACAAACATAAGGTCGAATAGATTTGTTCGGTGCGATATACCTATTTATGCTACTATAACTTTAGAGATTTTCACAACAGTCTCGTATAACCTAAAAATGGATGTGTTTTCGTTTAGGTTACGTGGAAATGTTTTTAAACTTGATTATTCTATCATGTGTGAAATGCAAAAATTATAGATGGTCACCCTGATTTTAATGTCAATTCTTGTTGGAACACTCTCATAGGTGAAGAGCATTTTGACTCATGCAATGCATCAAATTCCTTAATTCGGACTGCTGAGCATCTACTTTTACACCAATTTATGTGTCTGATTGTGTTTAATAAAACAAAAATCAACAAATGCTTAACAAAAGAGTTTTTCTTTTTATGGTGTATGGAGTAAAAACTTAAAATCAACACATCTTCTAGGATTTTTCGATCAGTAGTGAGTGTGGTTAATAAACAGGGTTCATTTTTTGGAATGTCTTATATTGCTTCTACTTTAGGTGTGTTTTATAATATTAACATGGAGAATTTGCATACAACTCCACACGATATGTTTGACATATCATATTTGAGACGTTACGAGATTTTGGAGTTCCATTCTATAGAACTTCGAGATCCTTAGACACGCACTGTAGTGAGGAGTAGGAGGGGCACAAGTACAGCTGCTTCCCTACCTTCTACATCCCAAGCAATGTCGGAGCCAGAGGCAGAAGCAGTAGAGGAGGAACCGCGTGCACCGGTGGAGGTCGACTGGCTTCAACAAATCCTCGACCAAATGGTTGCCAATCCTCAAAAAATGACATCCCAAATCAATGAGCTCAGAACCCAAATGCAGAAAGTCCATAAGGAGCAACGTAGCTTGAAGAAGAGGTTCCTCAACTTCTGTCGAAGGAAAAATTTTGAAGCTCCTTCACCAACACCGTCGTCACCATCATTTGCTAAGCTTTCTTACCCTTTTATTTTTAATTTTGTTGTTTCTATTATTTGTTATCATTTTATTTCATGTTTGTTTGGCTTCATGTTATTTCTTTTTATTTGGTTCAAGTTCATCTTTTGTTTGGTTTTATGTCATTTGTGTGTTTCAATTTCTTTTGTTTGGTTTAAAGTTATTTTCCCATATTTGGTGGTTGTCTTGTGACATTGAGGATAATGTGAACTTTAAGTGTGGAGAGGTGACTTTGATTTTTGTAATTGCATTGTTTGCATGTTTAGGCATATTATATGTGCTTTATGTTAGTAATGGAGCCGTACTTGAATCACTCTGATAAATATTACCATGAAAGTTTGTCATGCTAGTTGGAGTTAGATTGAATGCATGCTTAAAGTCGAATTAGGCTACTTGAGTAGAAAGTGAACCATATAGAATGATGAAAAGTAGTTGGTTACATAAGCTTAGTCACAAATTGGCATTTGAACAATGAGGTAGTGTAGAGATGAATAATGAGTTTTCATTTGAGCCAAAGTGAGGATCGAGCCATATGACTCCATCCATAGTCATTCTATTTCTTTATTGAGCGTTACTTTCTTAGGTTACTACCTTTAGAACTTGTTTTGAATCGGTTTGAGTCTACTGGGTGCATGCTTAATAAAGATAATTTAGGTCTTTTTTCTTGTTTTAACCGTTGGATTAAATGACCTACCCTTTGTAGTATTTTTTGCTACCCTCATTGAGCCTTAACCTTTTGTTTCTTGAAAACACCCGAGATTTTAAAACTTTAAACCTTTTTAACTTACCCATTCATAAGCTTAGTAGAGTATTAAGTAATACATTAGTTGAGATCGTTGTGAAAATTTTACCAAGATGAGTTGAGTATATTTCTGCCTGTGGATTACATTGTATTTATCTGCTAATATATATGAGTTCTTCCACGTATGATGAAAAAGAAAGAAAAATGAAAAAAATGTTGAAAAGAAAAAGAAAAGAAAAGAAAAAGGAAGAATAAGTGAGTAGCATCAATAAGTGCAGAATATCACTTACATTTGTATACCTCAGAGTTATGTTTTGTTTTTCCATTTTTATCCACTTTTTACTTTAATAATGCTTGTGCTTAACCCTTTTTCGTCTTTACCCACCTTAACCTGAGCATATTACAACCCTAAATAAGTCCTTTTGATCTATTTATGCATACAATCATATTACAGCAGAATTGGTGTATTAGCAAGGCTATAGTAGTGTAGTTTCCTGTAAAAAGTTTAAGTAAAACACTAACCATCAAATACTTGAGAGGAATGAATAAAAACCGTGAGGAAAATTCATTTTAAATCTTTACTTATCTTTGAGTGATGGTGTCAATTATTGAGTTTGTTTATGTACATTAATGAAAAAGTAGTCATGATATGTGTATTAACTTAATATTTGAGTTAGTCTAAATTTGAGGGATTGTATGCTTTAATATTTGTAAAGATGAAATGATATAATTGAGTGGTTGTATTTATTTTACTTGAGGACAAGCAAAGATTCAAATGTAGGGATGTTGATAGGTGTGCATTAGGTTATATTTTTCTAGGTAATTAGCATGTGTTTTCTTGCATAATTCTTGATTATTGTTGTATTTTAGGATTCATTTTGGTATATTTTTGTTTAGTTTGATTTTCATTGTTGTTCTTTTATGTTTGACGTTAATTTAGGGTAAGAATTGATTGTTTTTGTGTAGGAAGAAAGATGGAGCAACTTAGAGATTGAGCTAGAAATCAAGAGGAAAAGAAAAGAGGAAGTGTTCTGTGGCCAATTCCCATGATCGTGGGAATCAGGAATTACAATCTGAAGGATTATGTGAGACTTAATCAAATTTAGGTTTTTTAAACTATAAAAGCATCATTAAGCCTCCATCTTAAAAAAGACAAATTCTGTAGAAAGACCATCTTTGGCGTAAAGAACACATATTTGGAGCCTTGAGGAAGGATTGAGGTCAAGGATCATCATCAAGATTGAGGGAATATAGCACATCAACACCAAAATTTTCAGGTTTTGGAAAAGAAGATAAGGAGTCTTTCTATTCAATTTTCTGTCAATCTTACTTCTTTTGTTCTTTGTAAAATAGTTTATTTGAATTTTGATGATGTTAAGGAGACCATGTTAGAATGATTTAGTTTTATGGATTGCTTTTGAACTATTTTGTCGGAAATCCTATTTTATTGAATTGAATGAAGTTGTCTTTGATGGTTGTTGATTTTATTTGTTATCTTGCAACAAATCGAGAGAGTGAGTAAGATAAATTTATGTAGGATTGTACAACGAGAGTTGGCAACCTATAGACTTATAATCATCACGTTAATTGAATAGTTAGAGGAGAGTTCTCAGCTAATCAATTGATCATCCATAGGATAGTTTAATAACTAGTTAAATATGTCGAGTCACTGGGTAGGTTAAGAGATCATCCAATTGTTTCCATTTAATTAAATTAGGGACAATTAATTACACCTTGAAATAGGGTAGTTAATACATTTGAAAATCTAGAATGAGACACAATTCAATCGATAAAATAGGGAAAAAAGTAATCTCTAGTCTTTAGATTCTTGAATTTCGATTTTTCTGCATGTTGGTATTGTCTATTGTTTTGAGTTAGTCTTTTAATTTTTATTTAAATTTTCCAGATTATTTTTATTGAAGAATTCATTTCTTAAAGAAAGTTTTATCTAAATTAAGTGGTATCTGGGCATCAATCCCTGTGGGATCGATATCCGCTCTTTTAAGCTACAAGTCATAACCCATTCACCGGTGGTTTTTGAGCGTAAAACAAGTGTATAGGTTTTACCATTAACAATAATTGACATAAAAATTCATTTCATAATAATCCATAGGGTGATATATAGGTTGGAAACCTATGATCCAGCCCCTACTAGGCTTATCGGTGAAAATTTCCACTAGCCTAAGAGTCACAACGAAAAGTCCTTTTCTTGATTCTCAAGTGTAATCAATGTTATATACCATAACGCTTGTTTAAAATCAAACTTTAGAAATCAACTTGTGGGTGATTATGTTTTAGAATGTGGTGATTGTCTACTCATTAAGGTGGAATTTGTTGTGATTGAGTTTTGTAATTGTGAACTCATATGGTGGGATAAGTTGTTTTCAATTTGAAGGGGAAATGGTAAGAGAACTTGGAAAAACTTAAGGGATGTTTTGTAAAGTAAAGATTAAATGTTCTGTAAAATTAAGGGAAATGAATGATACTAACCGTGAAATCACTTTTTTAAATAACAGTTTTGCATAAATAAGTAATGTTGTAGATCTTAGATGTATAGATGACTAACATCCGATGGTTTCATTAATCTTGAGTTTGTTGAGGGAGTTGAAGCTTTTACTCACTACGCATGTTCTCAATCTGTATATATGGATGGCCCAAAGATAAATGTCCATGTAAAAAGTGCAAACATGTTCATTTTCTTCCTATTAACGAAGTGAATGTCCATTTGTTAAGAAAAAGGTTTGTTCCAAATTATTTTGAGTGAACACGACATGAGGAGCTATTAATTTGTAGCACTTCAAGGGGTAATATAGTAAACTCCTCAATAAATATGGATGGGTTTAAAGGAGGGACTGGATTTAGCACAAATAATGTGGGTGGAACTGAAAATCTTTACATACAAATGGATTATGATACGGCCAATAATACTTTTTAGGAAAATATAGAAAATCTTGAAGAAGAACCAAACTTATGTGCAAAAATGTTTTTTGACTTACTACCCTCAACTGATTAAGAATTATGGCCAAATTGTAATATCATAACTCAATTATCTTTAGTTGCTCGAATATTGAACATAAAATTTGAAAGGCATATTTCTGATCAAAGTTTAGATAAAATTCTTGTTTGGTATAATGAATTGTTACCTTCTGATCATAGAATGGTTGATAATTTTTACAATATGAAGAAACTTATTACGAGTTTTAGTTTGTCAATTGAAAATTCTGATTATTGCAAATTGAGATGTATATTGTTTTGGGGAGATGATATGGAATTACACGAGTACAAATTTTGTGGTAAATCTAGATTCAAACCTAGAAAATGTACTATGAAATAGAAATTAGTGCCCTGGAAGCGGATGTATTATTTTCCGCTAACTCCGAGACTTTAAAGACTTTATGCTTCTAATGTTACATCTTACAAGAGATGGCATAATAAACATGAACATGAAGATGGAATAATGAGCCATCTATTGGATGCACTCGCATGGAAACATTTCGATAACACTCCTTATGAGTTTGCAGTTGATAGTTGAAATGTTATGTTGGGATTGTCGACAGATGGATTCTAATGTTTTGATCAACCCGACTAATAATATTCATCATAGCCAATTATAATTACTCCTTATAATTTGCCTCTATGGATGTGTATGAATAAGGCATATATGTTTTTTATAGTTATTATCCCAGGGCCTACAAATCCAAAGTATAAAATTGATATATTCTTACAACCATTGGCATCTGAATTGCATCATCTTTGGGAATATGGTGTGGAGACATATGATGGGTCTCTTAAACAAATTTTTTTGTTGAAAGAAGCATTGATATGGACTATTAATAATTTCCTAGCATATGCTAGTGATTTCCTGACGTATGCTATGTTGTCTGGATGGAGCGCAATAAGGAAATCGACTTGTCTTTATTGTGGTAATGATTCTGATACGTTTTATCTTCCAAATAGGGCCAAAACATCTTGATTTGGCAATAACAAGAAATTTCTTCCTCCGGATCATCTATTTAGGCACAATAAACAAAAGTTCAATAAGAATATGATGGTACAAACACCTCCTCCCCCTCACAAAGATGGTGAAGAGATATTGCAGGAGATTGATGAATTAAGGTTGTTAAAAGTTACAAAACTTGAAGCTGATGAAGTTAATACAAGCATTAGTAAAAACTTTGGTTGGAGAAAGTGAAACATCTTTTAAGATTTTTCATATTGAAAAACTAATTTGATATGTCATAATCTAGATGTGATGTATATTGGAAAAAATATTTTTGACAATTTGTTTAATACCATAATGAATATTGAAGGGAGGACTAAGGACAATGCAAAATCACGAGCTAATTTGAAACTTTTTTGTAAAAGGAATGAGTTAGATAAAGATATTTGCACTAGTAAATATCTAAAAGTATGTTACACTTTGGACAAAAAACAAAAGAAAATTTTGTGTAAATGATTGAAAATTCTAAAGTTTTCCGGTGGTTATGTTTAGAACTTAGCAAGATGTGTGGACATAAGGAAGTACAAATTATTTAGTATGAAAAGTTATGATTGTCATGTATTTATGCAAAAGCTAATTTCCATTGCATTTTGGGAGTTGCTACCGATTAAGGCTTAGGAAGCTGTAACAAAATTAAGTTTGTTTTTTAAAAGCTTAACACCATTTGAAATAAAGTTGGTTGAAATGGAAAAACTAGAAAAGGAAATTCCAGTTATCTTGTACAAATTGGAAGAGATTTTCCCTCCAAGCTTCTTTGACTGTATGGCGCATCTACCCTATACATTTAGCACATGAGGCTAAACTTGCTGGTCCAGTTTAATATTAATAGATATATCCATTTGAGAGATAATTATAGTTAATATTTAAATAAAACTTACAACATATTTTAAATATAGAATTGTAACCTATTTATAATGTAGGTATTTGTATCACTTGAAGAAAAATATTAAAAATAAGGCTAGAGTTGAAAGTTTGATATGTAATGCTTATTTATTGGAGAAAGCAAGTACATTTTGTTCACATTATTTTGAGTTGTATGTACATACAAGAGAAAGAAAACTTCCTCGTAATGGCGATAGGGGAGAAATGAGTGATGTTGATGGTAACTTATCCATTTTCACATATCCAGGATAAACATATAAACATTCAACAAGAATAATGTTAATAGTAGAAGAAATAAAGGTTGCCCCATGGTTACATTTTAGTGAATTGTCAAAAGGTTCAACCTTTCGTTCAGTAAGTTTAAGTTGATTTTGAAATAGATTATTTGAGTTTTTGAAGTTAGTGTTGTTCACAACTAAAATACATATTAATATTTCTAGATTATATGAGAAATGTTTATGTAAGTTAATGCTCGAAATAAGACAAGATGATATCAATAAAGAAGTTGAAAGATACTTCCTTTGATGGTTCGAGAAATATGTAAGTTTTCATATCAAAGTGTTTAGATAATATTATACTATTTAATATGATAAAAAATTTTATATAGGCCCTAAAAAATCCAATAGAGAACAAGTTCATATATAATCTTGCTAAATGACCTTTTCGAACTATTAAATCTTATCCAGTGTATTTTATCAATGGATATAAATTTCCTACAGAATATTATGATCATAGTATGGCAATAGTAAATAATAAGGTTTGCATACAAGGAGAATTGACGGATTACTATAATAAAATTATTGAGATACTTGAAATTAGTACTCTACATTACGAATAAAACGGAGTGTGATATTTAAGTGTGAATGGTTTGATCTAACTCCTAATATTTGAACAAAAGTCCATAGCTGATACAATCTAGTTGAGATCAACCAGCAAAAAAGATTTAGACAATTTGAACCTTTCGTGTTAGCAATGCAAGTGATCTAGGTGTATTATGTTCCTTTTCCAAGCTTACGGCGAGATAAGTCAGATTGATTGGCCATTTGCAAAGTAAAACCTAGAGGTGTTTTTGAATTACATGGAAAAGGAGAAATAAGAGAATTAAAGATTAAGCGTTTCAGGAAGATGCTTATGAAATAAATACATATATAACATATGACGAGAATGAACCTTTGAACAATCTAAATAATGAATATGTTGAAATTTCATCTAGAGAAGATGAGGAAGGACAGAGATCTGAAGAGGAGCTTGAGTTTGATTCTAATTCTTCAGAAAAAGAGGATGATGATGATTTTAATTTACAATTAAGTGATGATAGTGATTAATTTGTGTTTGTAATAGAATATTATATAAATAAATCTATTATTACATCAACAATATATTGTTATATATTGAATTTATATTATTATATTACTAGAATATTTAAGAAAATGTGAACTTTAGGTTAAAATATGCCACCAAAGAGAAAATAATATAGGATGTAGTCAAGGTTAAGGTTACCACGATATTAAGGAGCCAATGCTATTCTAGGTGAAGCCTCACATTCTGCAGATGTTATATAATCATATGGTGTACGTCCAACTATTGCATATCCATATGAGACATCACCTTATATACTAGCTGCTACACCATCCACTAGCCCTGCATCATCCACCACCCTTATACCAACAGAGATATCAGGGGTAAACGTTTTGGATGAAGGAAGCGACCTCCAACTTGGAGCTAAGGGAGTTAATGAAAGAACTTACATCATAATTGATAACAATTTGTAATTAAAATTCTAAAAATTTTGTAATACATGATAACATCATAGGTTTATATTGAAGTTATAAGTTTTAATTGGAACATTACCTAAATAACTTACATACACGATTGGTTTCGTCTGGAACGTGCTCAAGAAATATCTCATTCAAGTTCAAGGAGAGGATAGATCTTGAGGGTTATAATGGAATAATATCTCTCAAGCGATAAAGGATTTTTATTATCAAGAGTTTGAGGTACACGAAATATATTTTTTGATCTTTTTCTAATTTTATACAGTAATTAGATAAATATTGTTATTTATAAGTACTTATAGTATGTTTTTCTTTTTTTTGAAAGAATTATTTTTGGATTCAAAATTTAATGTTGTAATTTATAAAGTATGGGAGAGGTGGCTCGTACACATTATAAAGATTTTCTTGCTTTGATACACAAGAATGGTGTGTAACCATTATATATATCTGAAGAAATATGGAGTCGTTAGCAGCAATATTGAGCATCACTTGAGGCAATGTCCATTTTAGAGTGCAATTATGCAAACAGACGTAGAGTACCAGACGAAGAGAATCTACTCGTACACACTGGAGGATATATGATCCACTAGAAGCATGCAGAAAAACTTGTAAGTATCAAACCTTTACACTTATATTTTGATTTTTGTACTTTGATGTAGGAAATTTTATTTTAATGTAATTTGATGTATGGTGCCATTAATGGCTGTGTTGTTGATGTATGAAATTTAAAATAAAAATATATGTGTATTATGGAGAATAATAATATTATAAATGTCTATCTCCATTAATGACTGTGTTGTTGAATCTAATTTTTTTGTCTAATAGGGGTAAATATAAAAAATAGAGAAAATTTTGCCGAAATTTTTGTAAATTGTAGTACACTTATAATAATTTATTCTGATGTAGGAAAAGTCTATGGGCACAAAGTCTACACCACGCCAGCTCTTTTTGCATACTCACACCAAGAAAGATGACGGTGTGACCTTTGTCATCACCCGTTGTAGACAACTTCATATATGTTAAATTTATCCTTTAATATTAATTCTTAAAAATTATCTCTTATTAACATAAACAATTATAATGATAGGACCAAATACTCTAAAACTATTGATGAGAGTCAGGCATATTTTGATGCAATGGGTGGTAGGGACCGCCATGGAAGGATTTTCAGCTTGAGTTTATTTGCAAACATATATTATTTGCAATCATCCACGTCCATTACAGCCGCGTCTAGTAGGTGGTTTGCATCGAATGAAAGAGTCATTCGGCTTAAGAGCACAGTAGAAAGGCTAGCAACTTAGTTGCAACAGTTGATGGAATACATAACCCAACTCAGTAATGAGATGAATCAGTTGAAGGGGAGGCACAAGACCTCATCGCAGTAGTTAGACCTTCCGCCGTCACCACTGACATAACTTAGATCAATAAGTGAATATATTTGATGTTTTGCTACTTTTAAGTTTTTATATAAATTTTTAATATATAGTTATTTTTAAGATACTTATTCATGTAAATTATAATATTTTTATTATATTACCATTAATGAGGATAATATTGACTTTATATTTATCAATCAATGTTATATTATTTATAGAAATTAAATGTATAAAAAAGAATAACATTATTAATAAAAAACTCGGGTAAGAAGAGAGAAATGATGGGTGAAATTTATAATAGTTAAATTTTTCGACGGTTTACAATAATTCGTCGCTAATTAAAGATGGATTGATATATTCCATCTTAAATTTTAGCGACATAATTTTGTTATTTCGTAGGTATTTTAGCAATGGATAATTGTTATTCTGTTGGTAAAAAATATATTGACAGAATTATGTATTTTACCAACGAAACATAGTTTCCATCGGTATATTTTACCAACATAATTATGTATTCTGTTGGTATAAATTTTACCGATGGGATTTTGTTATTCTGTCAGTAAAAATATTTACCTACGGCTATTTCTCAGACAAATTTTTTCGTCAGTAAATTTGTTTTCCAACGGAATGTCTTTATTTTCTATTGTATTTTCTGTCACTAAAAAATATTTTTCTTGTAGTAATTTAATTTTATCAAACAAGATTATGAAAGGAATAATTTCTTTAAAAAAAAGAGTATGAAAGGAATGAAAGAAATGAGCAAGTCGACTAATACAAGCATTCAATTTATCATGGAATTTTGAAATGCAAAAAATGAAAGATTACAAATAAAGCATTATATAGGAGTATTTTCATAAATTTCTCATTATTGTCAGCAAGTTAAAAAAATAGTCATAACTGAACCTCTTATTATAAAGATATTTAGAAGATTTTTATGAAAATTACAACAAAGATTAGATTAATTATTTTCTTTATAATGACAAAATTATCAAATACATTGAAAGTTCAAAGCATGTTCAATTGAAGGGGTTCTATAAGTGAACCTTCAAATTAATCAAGGTGATGAAAGAAAAACAGACGGAAAATGTATAATTTTAATAAGATATAACTCTCCATTATACTATACTTCTCAAGTGTGCTTGTTCTTGAAATAACTTTGAATGAGAAGAAACCCAAAAAGGACAAATGCTCTTTATTTCAAATGTTAAAGGAAGCCTGATGTCAAATGCAACAAATGCGATCAATTATGCCATATTAAACGCTCATCTATACATTTTCCTTGACTCAACATTAATTGACCTATTTTGTGATAGTCCATATTATAATAATCGCAAATGCACAAAGTAGCTGTAGCTAGTACCGGTAAGTACAGGTCGATCCCATGAAGACGATGAATACTAGTAATTACCCTCCCTTATTGTCTAGCATAATGATTGACTTTAGGTTTTTGATGAAAAGAAACTAAAACTAAGGCAAGTAAAATAAAATAGGTAATTAAAATGAACAGAGAATTAAGGAAGCACTTAGGAAATTATCGATATCGAGAATTAGTATCTAGGTTTCAATCTCCCTAAACTCTTAACAGATTGATTTTTTTTATTATGCAATCGTTTTTTTTGATTTATCGGACCGTGGAGACTCCTATGGTATGCTAGTCGTTGACCTTGAGTCTACTAACATCTAATCCTAGGGTTTCTAGCCGAATTACTCAAGTTAAATCTTATAGGATTACATTATCGTTTTATGACTCCCTTTGTTAGGTTTAACCCTAATCTAAAAGATTTATGTTATCTTATCTCTAGGATTGCAATAAACTCTTCCCAATTACCATGGATCTATTCAACATAAGATTTCTCAATCACTACATATGAAATCAAACTATGGTCTAATATTATGGATTACTAGAACGTAAATAAAAAAAGTAACTGGATTGCAACAATCAATCAAACAAATTGCATTAATAAAAGAATCAAATCATATCAAAGTATTAATATAAAGTTCATCTAACTTAAATACTAATTGGACGTTTAGTTACATATTATTGAACACGAAATTAAACATAAAGAAAAACGAATTGAAAATAATGGGTTCATAATTCTAAATCTCTCTGATTGTCTTCTTTTGAATGTTCTTGCAATGTAGAGGTTTGATCTTATATTCCAATGGATCTTTTGATAAAATCTTCATGTTTTCCGCTTCTATGGACCAAAATTGCCCTTGGAGAGTGAACTCCACGTCTAGAAATCACCTCCTGATGTTTGCCCTCAAACTCCACCCTCTGAAAACATCTTTTTATATAAAATTCTAAAGTTTTGGCTGATGCACGATATTGTGCATAGTCGTGCATCAAATCATATATCACAAATTCTTTGAAAATTGTGATTTTACACAGCCTGGAAGAAGTGCACAAGCAGATGCACTGTAGTGCATCTCTTCTGTGTGTCAAATCTTTGTTTTATGTCGTATTTTCGTCCAAATTCTTCTACTCGAAGTCCATGAAGGCAATTATACTCTGTAAACACACTTAAAGAAAATTAAGTAATAAATATACGACAAAAGTATAAAATATCAAGCAAAATACATCAAATATGGTTGTAAAAATATAGTCAAATATCCATCTATCAAGCACCCACAACATAAATGAAAATTAAAATGTGAATTAAATTGATGAATTTATCATCATACATAAGGAATAGGGGACCACCACATATAATAAATATTAACTACAACCCAGACAAAAGAATGGACCTATCATGAAGTATCGCTTTTATCGTGTTTCCAAGAAATTCAACAGAGATCTGCAGGAGAAGACACAACGTGTAATGTGCAAAAGAGGTTGCTGCTACTATGATTGAACTTACGAGCTAGGGAAGAGCGTGTTTACACAAACATGCAAGTTGGAGTATAAAGGAGTGCTACTGCGATTAAACTAGGTAAATGTAAATGTAAATTAAAATATAAATTAAATGGATGAATTTGGCATTATACATAAGGAATAGGGGACCACAAGATATTTTAAACATAAACTACAAACACAAAAAAAAGAATGGACCTATCATGATGTATTGTCCTTATTATGTTCCTTAAAAATCAAATAGAAGTGTGTTGGAGGAGACATAACGTGCAATGTGTAGAAGACACTGCAGTTGCTATGATTGAACTTTCAGGTTAGGGAAGAGCATCATCATCATCATCATCATCATCACCCAATCCAAAATCTTGCATTGAAGCGGAGTCTGGGGAGGTCCTGTAGTACGCAGCCTTACTCCTACCTAGTAGAGAGGCTGTTTCTAGTGGACCCACATGCAAATAAGACAATATACGAATGATGCAGGTTACAGAAAAAATACAACAGAAATAAATGAAAAATACTTGAAGGGGGCCAGGCTGTGGGAGTCGAAAAGGCTACCAAATCCAATCCCTCCTTGTCTCGTAATAGGTAAGGTGGCCATCCTCAGAACCCCTAACGGGGTGACCCCTCAGTGACCTTCTGCACCTTTCTTGGAAACTGAACAACGTGCCCCAGCAGCTCCTAGGAACTACTGTACTGCTTTTGAATATCTGGTACAGTTAATACGTTATACGGTTAATTCTTAACCCTAATTCGGTCCCTCCAAACTTTTCTATAACTAGCCACTACCTCATTTAGTGCCAACTTTGACATATCTTCTTTTATTACTTCCCGCTAATTCTTGTAAGGCCTCCCTCTTCTCCTCTTACAATCATTAAGAGTTATTCCCTCGCTGTTTCGTATTGGAGCGTCGGCCGGCTCCTACGCACATGCCTATACCACCTAAGTCTAGTTTCTCTCAGCTTGTCAGCAAAGCTAGCTATCTTTAGTCGATCTCTCACCTCCTGATTCCAGGCCTTATCTCTCCTGGTAATGTTACACATCCACCAAATCATACACATTTCTGCTACCAACAACTGTCTTATATGCCTACGTTTGGTAGGCCAACACTCCGCCCCATATAACATGGTGGGACGAATCACCATTCTATAAAACTTTCCTTTGAGTTTTAAAGGAATCTTCTTGTCACATAGGACCCCTGATGCACTCCTCCATTTGGCCCAACCTGATATAATACAATGGACTATATCAGCATCTGTATTACCATCACTTTGGATGACAGACCCGAGATACTTAAAACTCGTCCGCAGTGGTATGACATCGTCCTCAATTACTACCGCCCCCTCATTCTCCAACTGGTCCCCAGAGAAGTTGCATGCTACATACTCCGTCTTAGACCTGCTCATTTTAAAACCTTTCAACTCTAACGCGTCTCGCCAATGGTCCAGCTTGGCATTGACCCTGTCCTTAGTCTCTTCTACTAGGACAATATCGTTCGCAAATAACATACACCAAGGTATCTCTCCTTAAATATGCTTGGTAATTTCATCTAACACTAAAGTGAACAACAAAGGACTCAGCGCAGAACTTTGGTGGAGACCAACCTTGATAGAAAATGCTTCCGTGTCCCCTTAGGGAAGAGCATGTTGACACAAAAGTCTGGGTTCAAGATTAAGTAAGTGTTGCTCTGATTGAACGAAGTGGGAGAGAGAAATTAAGAGAATCAGGGTTATGCGAGGGAATTAGGAATTAGGGAGAATTTAAGGAATTAGGGAATAGAGATTTTAGGGAATTGAGGATTTTGAAGGAGAGTGCTGCTGTGATTAATGTATTTTCGACTAGGGGAAACCACTTTTATTTTTAGTTAAAAAAATTGCATCAGCTTATTTGCAAGTCTTATAATTGTGTAAAAAATTGAAAAAAATATCACATCAATTAGAGCGTGATATTTAATTAACAAAGTATATCCTGTTAAATTTTTTATCCTCGTAGAGTCTATTTTGTATGCTTTATAAACGTTAAGTTTTAAATTGAGCATTCCAAAATATTGAAGTTCAACTTGTCTTTCACTGTAAATGTTAGGGTTGAATTTGATCTTTCAGACTTGAACCTTATTGTTTGTACCTTTTTCTTTCAATTATGAATTATGAATGGGGCTGAGATTGGACAATGTTAAGAAAAATTGAAAGAGAAAAGGCCTAAAGTCCTACAGGCTTATCCACATCCCATATACTAACTTCAGATCCAATTTGAAACCCTACTAGAAAACGGAAATCGGAAAAAAGGGAGTAGTTGAATTTCCATTTCCAGTGGGAACAGACATACAACTGTGTATTTGCGTTTTGAAATTGAAAGAGAAAGTGACACTCAAAACAATGTGTGCCCAGTGCCCACACGATGCAGCTGTTTCCAGCCCATTATCATTTTCCCTCCCCTTTTCACTACCCTCTTTTCTCTCTTTATATAGTTCTATAACCATAAGATCCATCACAAGATCCCACCTCCCCACTAGATCCCCAGCATTCAACATGTCTTTCCCTTGTTTTTGGCTCATCTTCTTCAGCTTTAGCTACGTCCAGGCTGCCAATTATCCGAAGATGCAAACTTTAAACACCAACACAGAGTACATCAACCCAAAGCTTCCACCAAGAACCCTCTCCACCTCCAAGAAATTCGAGGGCTCCTCAGATTTAGTCCATCTCCGCTATCACATGGGCCCAGTACTCTCCTCAACGCCAATTAACATCTACCTCATCTGGTACGGCCGTTGGCCACTGTCTCAGAAACTCCTCATCAAAGACTTCCTCAACTCCATTTCCCCCACCGCAGCCGCCGCTAAGCCTTCAGTCTCCGACTGGTGGAGCACCGTCTCTCTCTACACCGACCAAACCGGCGCCAACGTCTCTCGCTCTATGCTCATCGCCGGTGAATACACCGACAATAACTACTCTCACGGCAACCAACTCACACGCCTTTCGGTCCAGCAAGTGATTGCCTCGGCAGTAAAATCCGCACCTTTCCCAGTAGATCACAAGAACGGGATCTACCTCATTCTAACTGCTGAAGACGTGACCATGCAGGACTTTTGTCGAGCTGT
This sequence comes from Erythroxylum echinodendron, assembly GCA_027575705.1. Lineage (NCBI taxonomy): Eukaryota > Viridiplantae > Streptophyta > Magnoliopsida > Malpighiales > Erythroxylaceae > Erythroxylum > Erythroxylum echinodendron. The sequence continues at coordinate 44,603,509 of JANZXR010000172.1, read as the reverse complement.
TTGCGGCTTCCATTACTTTACATTCCCATCAATGGTGGGCTACACATTGCCCTACGCATGGGTCGGGAACTCCGCCAAACAGTGCCCGGAAGTTTGCGCTTATCCATTTGCCATCCCGGGATACATGGGCGGAGGTGGGCCGGGGGTATTGAAGCCGCCGAACGGAGACGTGGGTGTGGACGGGATGGTAAGTGTGATAGGCCATGAGCTGGCAGAATTGTCCTCAAATCCATTGGTTAACGCTTGGTATGCAGGGGAAGACCCAACTGCGCCGACTGAGATAGGAGATTTGTGTGAAGGACTATACGGAACAGGTGGAGGTGGTGGGTACATAGGACAGGTGATGAAGGATAAAGAAGGTAGGACCTTTAATTTGTATGGGAAAAGTGGGAGGAGGTTCTTAGTGCAGTGGATCTGGAGTCCTGAATTAAAGGCCTGTGCTGGTCCTAATGCTATGGATTAGTAACTCTTAGAAAAGAAAAGTTCTCTGGGGTGTTGAAATCAGATTTTTACGTTCTTCCATCTTGATCTCTTCTAGTGGCGGGAGGGAGATTTGGGCTCGCAGAGAGCAGTGGGAAAAGGTGGGGACTTCCGAGATAGGATGTTTCTGTTGAGTTGTATAAAGCAGATAATGGCAATGTTGTGGTATCGATATGCCCAGTTATGATCACAGATATATTCTTTAATATCTTATCTTGTTGTTGTATCTCTTGATCAACTCAGCTGTTTTACAGTAATGGTTCTAATGGAAACCCTAGTATCGGTTTGACCCAAAAAAGATGTTAAATTTGAAAGGTTTATTTGACCCTAGAATGAAGGCACAAGTCTTATGTTAAGAGTCAAGCTTACAATTACTCAGACTGCTTTGTCGGTTAAAAATGCCATTCTTAACTCTAGCTTACCTCTTGTTCTGATATGGAGATTAGATATTTGTATCCTCCTCGACGCCCCAGTTTCCAAGTTCTGACTTGGTTAATGTCTAGGCTCGTAACACATACTCGTACAAACAGAAAAGAACTTCAATCATGATTCGGTTGCAACAAAGTTAGGCATCAGTGGTGGGTTGGTTCGTTTACAGCTAAGAAAGTTCAACATGGACTAAAGCTAAAGCACTTTGACCTGACTCTTGAGGGATTGAGTGGAGTGGTGTATGTTTGGACTTTGGAGTTAGATTGACAGTAATAGTGCACTTGCTTTCCCTTCAAGACAGTACCAACTACTGTTGCCGATTGATGAAACAAACGGGATCAGCAGCATCCGCGTAACTTTTCATATGGAAATTTGCGTAAAAGTCTATGCGAGACCAAAATTAAGACTATACGCATTATAAGCTTACGTGTATCAAAAGGTTGAGGAATATGTTCCGATTTAACATTTTTTCAAAAGTTTAACCATATGTAAAGTGTAATCTTACATTTCCTTATCATTTAACCATAGAAACAAAGGTTTTCCTCAAATAGCAAGCCCCATGATAAACTTAGCTCATCATGACAAATAGCATTAACAAGGATTGTTCCTTGTTCTCTTGCCTTCGTCCTATTCTTCATGGTAAAGGTTCTTGTCTGGTCTTTTATGATGAACACAGGCGCAAACAGGACGCCTAGTGGGTGGCAGAGACTTGTGACTTTAATGGAACATTTGTGATCTACAGCTAATACTGGGACCCAAACAAGTAATGTACAAGGTCGCTTATAATCACTTGTGAGTCTTCCTTGATCTTTTAGGCCATCCCATATTACCTGGTGGTGGCCCCCTGAGTAGGGTTGACTTAAAAGGTTTTGATGTTTGGCAGGGTGTGAAGCTGGCTCGCTTGGGTAACAATATAACAAAGTGTAATTGACATGATGGCCTAAGAAAGTTTAGTAATTTCATTTCCACTTGGAAGATAATGCGAAGTAGTTGCAATACTGTGAGAACTAAATTCATCAACTTACGAATCATAGCTTTACCATTTTACAAGAACAATCCAGTATTATGTGTAGCACCTACATTCAATGATATATCAGTGCATACTGACAATGAAAGGAGACCTCAACGCGGCTCCAGGTTGTTGCGGTGCAGAAGAATGTTGTTTTCCGTAATCATCGCGGAGAACAGAAGAAAGGACCATATGAATAGCGAGCGCAATTTGGGCTGGCCAAAGATCCGATGGACTCGATACTCAATTTTTTTTTAAATAAAACAACTCTTAAGTTTGGATTTAAGTTTTTTTAATAGGTTGATTTATGAGTTAGACTTAAATTTAGATTAATCTGAAGCTTAATTATTTTAAATAAATAATATTGTTTTATTTAAAAGAATTAGGTCTTAAACACACTTGAACTTGAGTAGCCGAGGCCAGGATCTAATTAACAAAAGATATTATTTTATAATTTTAATTTTAAAAATTATTTTAAAAAATTGGAAAGAATTAGCCCATAAACCTGCTGATTGTTATCCTTGCAAATGAATTCTTTTTAAGAGTTTTGGGAGTTGTAAGAAAAGACTTTAAAATGCTTATCAAATATTTCAATATAGATCTTTATTTTACCTAATTAATAGTTAAACATGATAAATTTGACATAACCTTGAAAATAAATTTCACAACTTGGTACTTGCTACCAGCAAATAACAGAAAATATCAGCATAAACTAGTAAACTATGTTAATCTTTTTATTTCGTGACAGTCAAATTTTAACGATCACATGAAAGGATCTCCGACCAAATCTAGTACTGACATGAGACATTGAAAATACAGTCTCATATGGCCTTCTTATTTTATCCTCAGATCATCAATGGCTATTTTTAACCATAGCAACTGGCATATTCAAGTGTCACCGACTTGACCATCTGTCAACCAATGAACAAGCAAAATCAGTGTTATTGTAGGTCTCTAAAGCCATACTTTCTCCTTTCCTGAACGATGTTTCTTTTCTAGTGCTACTTTTTAAGTAATGTAAAATTCGATAAACTAGCTTGAGATCCACTTCTTTAGGATTATGCATAAATTGGTTGACATAGTTACAACACTCGCAAGAAATGCAATATCTAGTCTTATATGTACTAAATAAATTAAATTTTTAACAAGTCTTTAATAAGAACCTCTATTTACCATGGAATTATATCACATAAGCAGAGAAAAAAATACTGAAATTTTTAATTTATTTATTGCGTTTAATAATCACACTTATAGCAAGAACAAATAAATAACAAATATTTGAAATTTATGAGAATTAATTGATAGTGATTTTTGAAATTACGAAATCTGTATGCACTCCACGCTGAAAAATACGTCTCGCTTTTAATATTTGATATGACTATAGTTAAATTTTGAAGAATTCTTTACTCAGAACAAAATAATTTTGTCTTTTTCTCTCTTTCTTTTATCTAAAGCGCAAAGAACACGAAAAGTCCTTTCTTGTATTGCTATTTTGAATGTCCGAAAAAAAAAATGTTTGTTTTAAATGTATGAAAATAATGAGAGAGTCACATAACCTCTCTTCTCTTCGTTATTCTTTAAAAATGTTATAATAAAAACGAGAGAGACGCACCCTTCTATAGTCTTCATAAGTTTTAACGTTTAAAGCTTAAAATACCAACTTCTTCTTTTGTTTTGTTTTTATTATTATTATTATTATAAAAGGAAATAAATTAAAACTATTTTTTTATTTATTTAATTTGCACAAGAGAGTTTCCAATATTAATTATATTTTTTGTGCTAGCAAAAAATATAATAATATGTCATATAGAATATTTAATAAATTATCTCATAATAAATTAAATAATCATAAACAGGAAATATACACTCGTAAGTATGTAACCACATAGGTTCATCACTATAGTAATTAATCCAATTAACTAATCAAGGCTGATGTCTACCAACAGTCCTCAACGACTGGATAGTATGAAATAATAACCTTACAAAGACAGATCCTGATTAAGGATAATGTATTATTACCTTCCATCATTACAATTTCGGATTATCCTAAGGTACAGTTTAATTGTCAAACCCTATTAGATAACGAACTATGTTACCTGTCAATCATTAATGATTGGTGAATGACTTAAAACACTCATTTCCTTAATCATTCAATTGTCTTGGCCAAGGTCTTGAAATAACCATTAAGATCAATGACAATATAGAGCTCAAACTCATTACTTAGAGTCGATGGATCTCATCTTGACTTTCCACTAATCAGAAGGTACTTAATTATATCCAATGACTATTCAACTAGCATATTTACACTCTAAGTGTCCAACATCAAAACATAATAAGTGAGCTATTGATTACTATGATGATTTCAGGTCAAAGGAAATATATACATTTAAATCCTTATGAGAATATCCCACTTGACAATTCATAGGCAATATTAACCATTAGGAATTTTCAGTTTGGTCAGTTCAATGATCATATCTCTATATGCACAATCTATATATGTAACTTAGTAAATGAGATCTACTAATATCTATCTAATAGATACTATTACATACATATTGATCTAATCGGCTCATTAAAGTCCGTATTTTATGATCCTACGATTAAGAATATTTTTAGATTAAATCTTAAAGACTTGACTCTCATTATCATAATCTCTATTATGATGGAAATTGTATAAATTTAATCAAGGACTTATCATATTAGGATAAAACTAATAAACATAATATGATAATATAATCATTTGCCATGTTTTCTGTACTTTGGTATTGTCTATTGCTTTGTGTTAGTCTTTTAATTTTAATTAATTTTCCAGATTATTTGCATTAAACAATTTCGTTTCTTAAACAAATTCTTGTTTAAATTAAGTGGTTTCTGGGCATCAATCCTTATGAGATCGATATCTGCTCTTTTTAACTACAAGTCACGACTTGTTCACTGACAGTTTCTGAGCGTAAAACAAGTAGATGACTTTTACCATCAATAAGTTTTTGGCGTCGCTACCGGGGATTGATTGTTTAGCATCTTGTTTAATTTAGACTACTTTGATTTAAGAGTTTTTGATATTTTCCCTTGTGTATTTGCAGGTGCATGAATATAAGGAGCACTCGAAGATTGACAGGATTGGTAACAATGAACTATCCGATATCACAAGACACATCAAGACATCTTTGAATGAGGAATGAGACATCTGAAGAGCTAGATTCCAAAAAGAAATAGAAAGAACAATGATGGAAGATAGATATTATAGGGAGCAGGGAACTTTTGCGAATTACAATGAAGCACCGTGTGGTTAGGGAAGTACCGATCTTTATTGGAACACGTACACTTCAGAGTGGCAGAACTACCCAGATTTCTATTGGTCTAACAATACAAGTACTCACATGGGACATCAAGACATATTTAAATTTCAGCAAGATGAGTCCAGTTCATGGGATCCCAAATTCGACAAAATCATGGAGAAGCTAAAAGAAATGGAAGAGAATCAGAATAGGATGTTTCTCATCTAGGAGGAAAATCAGAAGAGACTGGAAGAGAAATTCAATCAAAATTTTAAAATCATGCAGCTTCTATTCACATCCTGGAGATTCAAGTAAGACAACTTTCTTATGAATTTTGTAAGAGAAGTGTGAAAGACTCTCTGAGCAATATGGAATTATATCAAAAAGAGCAAAATGAGGCTATCACAGTTAGAAATAGAGATGAACAAGAAGAACCAGTGGAATATCAGGCTGAACCTTACCTTATAGAAGACTAAGAAATCAAGAAAGAGGATGAAAAAAAGGACGAAAAACCTCTATATTATTCACCAGTTCTTGATATACCATATGGGAATATCTAAAAATCTTGGGTAGATGTTCATAAAAAGAACTCTATCTTTTGGATTGACAAGTGACATTCAACATGAATGATGTACTTAAGAATCCAAAGGAAAGTAGCTTATCCAGGATAATTGATGTGTTCGAATCTTCTAAAAAAATAAAAGGATGAAGAACAGATGATAACAAACATCAAGTTTTAAGAAGTTATAAAAGTCTCTATTTGGGAAGTGGAAGAAGCATAGGAGACGAAGGTGATTAAGGAAGAAAGAGAGCAACTCACCTTTGTACAGGACAAATTGTTGGATTCATTGGAAGATTCAGAGAGTTTTGTTATTCCTTGTTATGTTGATAGTTCACTTGAAAAAAGGACATTATTAAGCTTATTTAGTTTTCATAATGTTATCTATATTGTCCTTTCGATTATTTTACAATTTGTGGCTTACTTACAGGCTAAAAAACTAATGTTGAACAAAAAAGGTAGAAGTAAGCCATTCATAATTGATCCTGCTGAGTTTCCAAGGAAAGAGAGTCAAGCTATAGACGTTAAAAGAAGCGCTGCATGGAAGGCAACCTATGAACTTCTAATATCTTTTGATTGATTTTGTTTATTTATTTGTTCGCTTGATTTATTCAATTAGGATTGTGTTTGAATTAAGTTTGATTAATGTTTGATTTGGTTTTTGTTTGAATTTTGACTTTTTTCCGTTCGAAATTCTTGTTGATAATATTAACTTGATGTGTTTGTAGGTTGTGGGATTATGGAGAACCAAAATTAAGCTTGGAAGAAGATTTGAATTTGTGAGGATCACCTCTTCCCACAATCGTGAGAATTGGATTGATTCCCACGATCCTGGGAAATCTCTCTAGAAAGTTTTTAGATAGAAAACCCAAGATCGTGGGTAATGAGGTGATTCCTACGATCGTGGGAAATCTCTCTAGAAACTTTCGGGAGAGAAATCCCATGATCGTGGGAATTCCCACGATCCGGAGGGAAATTTAAGTTTCCCTCACGTTTTCTTCATTCACCAACTCTAAAAAATTTCACTCCCTCTCTCTGTAACCTATGAATTTCTCTCTTGTCACTCTCTAAAACTCTTCAATTTTTCTCTATATTCTTGGCATTTTCTTTGTCTCTTTGCATTAATCTTATAATCCTTTCATCCTTTCATGCATTAATCATTCAAAAACACAAGGATTTGGGTAAGATTTTGCTTTCTCTCTCTTTTAAATATGAATTTCACTCATCTTCTTCTCAATTTTTGCAGATTTTCCTCTTACAATGGCACCAAGGAAGATGATGTCTAAGAAACTAGTTGATGAACTTCGCTCGCAAGTTTCTAGTGAAGGTAAGCGCAATTGAGTAGCGACTTACTACTCTCCCTTCTCAATCTATTTGGAAGAAGAGGGTACACATTTCCACGACCATAGGGATAGAGAAATAGTCACTCCTAGGTATTTTGATTTTGAATTGTTAGAGAACATAGGAGTGAGACGATAATTTGAGCAACTAGTTGCAAACGTAGGGTGAAATAGGTTTGTTCGGTGCGATGTATCTTTTTATGCTACTATAACTCTAGAGTTTTTCACAACAGTCTGGTACAACCCTAAAATGGATGTGTTTTGGTTTAGGTTAGTTGGAAATGTTTTAAACTTGATATCCTGTCATATGTGAAATTTTCAATTTGTTAGTTGCAAAAATTCTAGTGTTAATATGGAAAATTTTGCACAACGCCACATGATATGTTGACATATCGCATTTGAGCCGATATGAGATTTTGGAGTTCCATTATATGAAACTCCGAAATCCTCAGATGCGTATTGTAGAAAGGAACAGGAGGGGCACCGATACAGCTGCTTCCTGACCCTCAATATCCCGAGCTGTCCCGGAGGTAGAGGAAGAAGCAGTGGAGGAGGAATTAAGTGCACCAGCGGAGGTTGATCGATTTCAATACATCCTCGAACAGATGGCTGCCAATCAACAACAGATGACATCCCAACTAAATGAGCTCGGCACTCAAATACGGTAAGTCCATATGGAGTAGTGTAGCTTGAAGAAGAGGTTCCTCAACTTTTTTCGGAGGAACAATTTTGAAGCTCCTTCACCAATACCGTCACCACCATCATCTGAATAAGCTTTTCTTACCCTTTCATTTATATATTTTTTTGTTTCTTTTTTTTTGGTTTAATTTCATCTTTTGTTGGGTTTCATGTCATTTTCTTTTGTTTGGTTTATTGTTTTTTTATTTAGTTTGATGTCATTTGTGTGTTTTAATTTCTTTTGTTTAGTTTGAGGTCATTTTCTCTTATTTGGTGGTTGACTTGTCACATTGATGAAAATGTGAACTTTAAGTGTGGGGAGGTGACATTGACTTTGTCAATTGCATTGTTTTCATTTTTGTTCAATAGGATGCATGTTTAAGCATATCATGTGCTTTATGTCAGCAATGGAACCACATTTGAATCATTATGATGAATATTGCCATAAGATTCTGTCATGCTAATTAGAATTAGACTGAATGCATGCTTGAACTCATATTAGGCTACTTGAGTAGAAAGTGAACCATATAGAGTGATGAACAATAGTTGGTTATATAAGCTTAGTCACAAATTGACATTTGAACAATGTGGTAGTGTAGAGATGCATAAGGAGTTTTCATTTGAGACGATATGAGGATTGAACCATATGATTCCATCCATAGTCATTCTATTTCCTTGTTGAGTGATACTTCCTTAAGTTATTACCTTTAGAACTTGCTTTGAATCGATTTGAGTCTACTAGATGCATGCTTAATAGAGATGATTAAGGCCCTTTTTGTGTTAACCCTTGAGTTAAATAACATACCCTTTGTATCATCCCTTGCTACCCCCGTTGAGTCTTAACCTTTTTTTTCTTGAAAATAACTAAAATTTTCAAACCGGGAACCTTATTAACCTACCCATTCACAAGCTTAGTAGAGTATTAAGTAATACATTAGTTGGGATCGTTGTGAAAATTTTACTGAGATGAGTTGAGTATATTTCTGCCTGTAGATTACATTGTATTTATCTGTTATTATATTTATAGTTCTTCCATGTATGATGAAAAAGAAAGAAAATTAAAAAAAGGTTGAAAAAGAAAAGGAAAGGAAAAGGAAGAACAAGTGAGTAGCATCAATAAGTGCAGAATATTAGTTATATTTGTATATCTTAGAGTTTTGTTTTGTTATCCCTTTATATTCGCCTTTTATTTTACTAATGCTCGTGCTTAACCCTTTTTCTCTCTTTACCCTCCTTAACCCTTATTACATTACAACCCTAATCAAGTCCTTTTGATGTATTTATACATGTAGTCATTGTAGAGGAGAATTGGTCTATTAGCAAGCCTATGGTAGTATAGTTTCCTATAGGAAGTTTGAGCGAAACACTAACCATCAAGCACTTAAGAGAAATGAGTGAAAATCGTGAGGAAAATCCATGCTACATCTTTACTTATCTTTGAGTGATGGTGTTAATTGTTGAGTTTGCTTATGTACACTAATGAAAAAGTAGTTATGATATGTATATTAATTTGATATTTGAGTTGGCTTAAATTGGAGAAATTGTATGCTTTGATCTTTGTGAAATTGAAGTGATAGAATTGAGTGGTTGTATTTTTTTTGCTTGAGGACAAGCAAAGATTTAAGTATAAAGATGTTGATAGTTGTGCATTAGTATATGCTTTTCTAGGTAATTGGCATGCGTTTTCTTGCATAATTGTTGATTATTATTGTAGTTTAGGATTCATTTTGTATGCTTGCATTTAATTTGATTTCTATTGTTGTTCTTTTATGTTTGATGTTAATTTATGGTAAGAATGGACTATTTTTATGTAGGTAGGAAGATTGAGCAACTTGAGGATTGAGCTAGAGATCAAAGAGTAGAAGAAAAGAGGATTTCATCTGTTGCCAATTCCCACAATCGTGAGAATTACAATCCAAGACAATACGTGGGGCTTCATTAAACTTAGAGTTTTTGGACTATTAAAACATAATTAAGCCTCCATCTTAAAGGAGAGACGAAACCCTTTTGTAGAAACACCTTCCTTAAGTGAAGAACACATGTTTGGAGCTTTGAGGAAGGATTGAAATCAAAGATTATCATCAAGATTGGGGAAAATAGCACATCATCATCTAAAATTTCAAATTTGGCAAAGAAAAGAGGAAGTTCCTTTAATCCAATTTTCACTAATTATAGTGTCAAATTCAGGTAGGAAACTTTGATGAAGTAAAGAACTTTAAATAGACTCAAACTCATATGTAAAGGTTATAAGAAAATGCCAAACAATTTGTCAATCTTAAGGATCAACATTGTTGGTCCTAATGACACCTAAAAAGGGGGAGAACTGAATGGGGTGTTAAAAAAATTAGTGAACTTTTCTAATTAATGTATTCAATTGAAAATTATTAATTTAATAATGATAAATAAATCACTTACTATTGATCAGTCAAATAATTGAATAATAATTTAAAAAGGATAAAAAAAAGAGAATGCAAACCTATTTATAGCGGTTCAACAAACAATCCTTGCTTAGGTCCACTCTTAAAAATCTTTTTAGAATTCTACCATTCTTCTTTCAAGGAGAAGAATAAACTTTATAAAATCTTTTCTTAGTGAAGAGGAACCCTTTTTACAACCTTCTTCCAAGGTGAAAAAGAACCTCAATACCAATTAGAGCACTCCCAAATATAGTACCCAACACCCCAAGAAAGGATTACTACTCAAAATGATCTCACTTCTTCACTTTGATAACTCAAAATGGCTTACTCATGCAAATATGAGATAATAATACTCAAATGCTTGAAAAACACTTATAAATGTGTGTAGAAGACAATCAAAAGCTTTTTTATACAAAAACCAATAAGAAAATGCCTATTTATAAGACTTTGGGAATCTATTGTTCATTGGGACAAAAAACTAGCCATTACAACAACTATTTACAGAGTACTAATTTGACCAATATGACTTATTAATCGCCCAGTATGTATTAAACACTCAAATTCACTAGCTATTAAGATATTGGCCCTGTTTGGTTAGTGGCTGATCAGCCAAAATATAGCTGATTGACCCAAATCAGCTATTGACTTGTTAAAAAAGCCATTTGAGTTATTTGGTTATCAGCTGGTTGGGTTGGCTTAGGTTGGCTTATTCAACCCAACCAGCTAATTTTCAATAAGCTACTCAAGGGGAGCGTTTTACTAAACCAGCTGATATTTTGGTTGCTCAATAACGAGTTTGCCCTCTATTTTTATTACCCTCTGCGACGTGTTTCACTCATTCTGGTCTCTTCACTCATTCTGGTCTCTAGAGTCTTCTCCCCAACGTTCAGACGCTCCTTCTTCTCCCACATCGCAGCATCTCGCATGGTCAATCACCAGGTTCGTCTCCGTTTTTCTTCTTTTTCACTCAACTCTACTCTTTCTTTCTTTGTCTTCCAAGTTCATTTCTTATTTTTCTTGGGTTTAT
>JANZXR010000172.1:44580132-44592192 GCA_027575705.1 Erythroxylum echinodendron | reverse complement strand
TGTGGAAGATCAAAAAGGTGATTGGAGTGAAAAAGAAGAGGACAAATCGTGAAAGAGAGAGAGAAAGGAGAGAGTTTCGGTGGCCGAGAGGAAAGAAAGAAAGCTAAGATAAGGTTTGATAGAGGAAAGAAAGAAAGCTAAGATAAGGTTTGATCTTCTTAGTCTTGAAGAGTGGTTTTGGGGTTACTTACTAAGAGAAAAAGGAAGAGGAAGGGAATAGGTTTCTTTAGAACCAAGGATCTTATTAGTTGGTGAAGATCCAAGGTAAGTTGATTTCTAGATCTATGGGAGTTTTGAAGGGCTTTTGATTCAAGAGCTTGGGAAATGTATGGGTTTAAGCATTCTTGTATAAGTTCAATGCTTTTGGTTCTATAGGTTCTCAAATGTGATTCTTATTGCATGAGGACTTGGTTTGTTGTAGGAAACCGAACAAGTCCTATCCAAGGCGAAGAGGAAAGACAACAGTGAACTTGTATTGTCAAGCATTTCGGTGGGTAATGTATTTATAGTTATTATGTGATTGGGTAGATTCTTGCCTATATATGTGTGCATATATGTACAATTTGCTAAAATGTGTGATTATTGAAAATGCATATGATTTATGAACTTTGATTCTATTATGCCTTGAAAATGTCATGGCATTCTGTACATTTGGAAAAGCATAAGAAGCACGAAAATATAAAAATGCATGAAATGAATATGTGCTTTGTTTGGGCGAGAGTGGAACCATTTTGTTCGTCACGTGCACGTTGATAAGAGCCTTCTCTCGTCTGTCCGCTTGTGGCATATGAGCTCCGAAAAAGGACTCGTTCTGTTCATGGGGTAAACTTTGATTTCTCTATTCTGTCCATGGAACCCTCGAGTCATTTGTTTGTGCATTGTATCTGTAAATTGTCAAGTATGATGCATTTCGATGTTATGTGTTCTGTACTATTCTATTTACTTGAAAATTATATATATTTATGCTTGAATTTGTACTAATTACTGATGGCTATAAGTATATTAGCCATTGAGTTGTGTAGCTCAACCTCCTTTTCTTCCCTCCTCAGGTGCAAACCAAGACGATAGTGATCCCTGCAAGGCATCAAATACTCCACATTAGTTAAAGAAAATTGGACTAAGTTAGTCCTGTAATAGCTCATTTGGAATATCAGCATGGAGCATTTTTGTATTTTGGTTTAAGTTGATGTGTAATGTGATTTGTAATAAGTTTGACGTTGTTTTAAAATGGATACAATGAAATTGAATTCTTTGGTTATTATGTTATTTTAAAGATTTGGATAATGAAATGTGTATGTGCATGTTCTGTTTGATGAATTTGTCAATGGCTGTTAGTTTTAGAATAGCACATAAGAGTGGGAAGGATTGCATGTGAAAAACACAGACGAAAGGAATCGTCTATAATGATGTCACAACACAGAGGCAAGGAAAAATATAGAGGAAGGAATCGTCTGTGATGACGTCACACACAGACGCTAAGGAAGAACACGGACGAAAGGAATCTTCTGTGCTGGCGTCACACACAGACGCTAAGGAAGAACAGAGACGAAAGGAATCGTCTGTGCTGACGTCACACACACAGACGTAAAGGAGGTATACAGATGCATGAAACATAGACACAAGGGAACACAGATGACACATCATAATACAGACGCAAGGAATCGTCTGTGATGACACGTTGAAAGGCAAACGCAAATGAAATACAGACGATAAGAGGAGGTCAAACCCAGACAATAAAAGTCAAAGACAAACGATAAAACACAGACGATAGGCCAAACACAGAAGAAGGATTTAAGAGGTTATGCTAATTGAATTGACCCGAAGCATGTTTATATGTAAATTGTGGACTCACCAACGCTGTCCTTAAATATATTCAGGCTCAAATAGAGATGAGCCCAAAAAGGATTTAGTTGATCGCAAATGGTCGTGTAAAAATATTGGTATCCGAATGCGATTGTCGGGCTCCAAAAATGGGGCCCAACATCCTGTGGTATCATAGCAAAGAAGATGAACCGATAATAATCAAGGTATTCTCTATTTGAAAAAGCTCACGTATTATGATATTCTGCATGAAAGTTGGGGTCCGAAAACGGGTACCAACATGATGACACACCCATTGATTGTGGTTTTAGCGGTTGACAAGGAATAGAAGAGCTTGGTGCTGCTAATTTTGTTTCTTGAGAAAGTGCATAACCTGAAGGTATAGGAGTTGTTAGACCAAGTAAAACCCATGTCCTCTTACTTCGAAAATTCATGATCCTCCACTAAGTAAAACCTGTCCAAAAAAAAGGAAAAAAGGTTTAAAATGTTACAAAAGAGATAAAAGAAAGGAAATTATGCATAAAGTTTATCTCATCACTTTAGCCGGAATGTTCTTTTTATCATTCTTCCACCTTGAAACGTGACATGAAGGGCAAAATTTTTCCTTTGACTTTTCAACCTAATGCAATGTACAATCATTTGGACAAGCATGTATCTTTTCATATCCAAGACCTAAATCTATTATCAGTTTCTTAGATTGATACTACGAGGAAGGAAAATTAGTTATTTGTGAAAATGTGTAGAGTAAAAGATTAAGCAACATCGATAAAGACTTATTTGGCCAATTAACATGCATTTGATGTGAAAAAGGTGTAGAAGAAATGACAACTTAGAGTGAGTGGTTCATCCTTCATAAAGCTTTTCACATGAAGCATCAACTATCTTCTTAAACTTAGCCTCTTCCTCGCTAGTAAATATGTTAGGTTCTTTATCATGGGGCTTATTGGCCAAACCAGGGTCATCTGTCATGTCATTAGTGTTTGGTTGCTGATAAGGTTCAGAGTTAGGTTCACCTTCATAAGGAATACTAAATCTAATAGCATCCCTCAATAACCTTACAACATCATCTTGGCCTATCAATCTCAGATGATCAGGCATTATAATCGTACGACGCATTTGTTCAAAAACTTTTTCAGTAAGAGTGTTTGGCCCATGGAATATCCAATCTTTATAGTCCTTGTAAAATCCTTTAAACAAAGTATGACTTTCTACCTCCTCTAGTGATAATAACCTCTTCCTATCTAGTTCACAAACATTACAAGGCATCTAATCTTCCCATTTTGTGCACCTTGTTTTGCAAATTCCATGAAATCATAAATCCCTTGAATATAAGACTCGTAATTTCTTGGTTGATTTATCCAACTCTTATCCATACCCATGGACATTAATCCTATAGATTCGCAAGTATCAACGTTCACATATATTTTTAAACAATACAAACAAACAAATAGATTACAATGAAAGAAACATATACAAATGACAAATGCCAAATAAGAAAAAATATCTACTCACTCACATGTTAAAGATAACAATAAGAAAAAGGATAAAAAAAATTTCAACTGATTTTGGAAGTTTAAGTTCCTAGAGTTAAAGGAGCATGAAAATGGGTTCACAATAAAGCCAGCATATTAATTATCAATCTTACTCCATAAAATCATAAGAGTATACAACAATAAAAGAAAACTGAAAATTAATAGCACCAACCTGTAAGACTTTTAAATATAGGATCAGAAGTTACTGAAGTTGACAAAAAAACTACCAAAAGTGAGTCAAAGATTTCTCCATTCTTTTTTTTAGTTAAACCCATAGCTTAGTACCTAGATGTTACCAATAGATAATAATGGGAAATCAATCAGTCGAAACAAATCAAAACAAAATGGGAAAGCATAATCAAAAGTAAAATTTAAATCTCAATCCATCCATACACAATTAAAAGGTAGGGTGCTTTTAGGTGACTAATATCGTAAGTACAAAGTGGTAACTCCCACGTGATGGTCAAAGTGGATTCATTAAATGACAAAGTAGGAAGAACTCAGTAACACCTTTTATTGATTGAAGTTAAAATACAAATAATACCATTTGTATGCTATACAACAACTCTCTGCAAAAGCATGTCATTCTAAATCCCATCTTTCAAACTTCTATTTACTAAGTTACTTTAAACCAATATCCATCTAATGCTTTTGAGAGCATATGTTTGGCTTTTAACATACATGTGAAAGATGTGAATAGTATTCAGATTCCATACTATCTGCAAATTGCCTCATCTTAACTCTAGATAACTCAATATTCCATAAAAATTGAATTTGCTTACATTCTTAAAAGCAAGGTGGCGCAAACTCAAGAAATTGAAAAGGATAACCAAGACTATCTGAACCATTAATTGTTAGAGTGAAATAGACAGAAGATATCTTCAGCTCAAATGAGAGAAGGATATTCACCTTCAACGTGAAGCTTGTATGACCAAGACATAGACAACTTTGACGTGCTCCAAACAGATAACTGAGATTGCAGACCCATAGATGCAAAAACAAGATATTCGAAATGTAGAAGGAGAATTCAAAAGAAGCAAAATGACTGAAGCGGTAGAGAAGAAAACGACGTAGTAGCTAGAAAACAAAAATAAAATGCACAATAAAAAACAAAACCGAAAAGTTGGATAACGCAACAGAAGCAAAAGCAACAGAGAGGAGCAAAACACACAATAGAGCAGAAATCTCTCTCCCAATGTCTTTATACATATGAAAATCTATTTTGAAATTTTACAAAAATATCAGAAGCAATATCATTACTGGAATCTAAGTCATCCAATTTGATGATCTATCTTCACCTGACCATCCAAAACTTGCTTGTTTTATGGACCTAATAAAACACTACAGAGCATAAAGCCAATTGAATTGAGTTCAGTTGAAACAGAAAACTTAGGGTACAGAAACAGAAAACTTAGGGATCTGATCGGTGCAAAAGTCCGAACAACAATTTATAGAAGAAGCAAACAAAAATAAGACAAATACGCGAGAGAGAGAGAGAGAGAGAGAGAGAGATACCTATAGATAATGGCAGAGAGGTTGTTGTTAGTGATTAGCGAGAGAGAGTGAGAGAGTGAGAGAGTTTTTTGAGACGGAAGAGCAGAGCACAACAGAGCAGAGGAGTAACTAAACATTATTTTGAGTAACGCATACTAACTTAAGACTTTCGTAGCATACTATGGACTTTCACTTCTGGCTTGGGAAAATGAATGACGACAATCCGAATCTTGAGTAAAGGGAAGCGTGAAGTGCAGTCGCGAATAGTGGGCCTGGTATGAACACTATCCACAGAACAAAACTAACAAAGTAACTAAGAAGTGAAAAATATTAACCCATATATAGTTAACTTAAGACTTTCACAACATACTAACTTTTTGAGTAACGCATACTAACTTGATGTTAATGTTTTATAATTTTTCTCACTCATATTAACTAAACGTTTCTTTATAATTACTTGCTTTTGACATTAATTAATCATTATTGTTGGATGTATATAGATTATAAAATATGTCAATTCTTATCCTGCTACTTGAAAATTTTAAAAGTTTTAGACACTTTTTTAGTATATTTTTTTGACAAATTTTGTCGTCTTAAATAAATGTCTAAAAATTTCACTAATTATTATATTATTTAAGATAATTATTAGATGCGTCTAGACATAAGCATCTAAAATCTCCTTATTTGTTCTTGTGCAATGATTTTAGAAAACGTCACGCCTTAAAAGTCACTAAAGAAAATGTAGCCAAAGGGCTACCTTGTTACTAATATATTTTAGCAACTTTAATACTAAACCATGTTAGATTAGAAATAACTAATTAATCCTACAAAATTTGTAGTTTAAGGTATAAATATGAATAATGCATATAATAAATTTACAATGCAATGAGTGAATATCATTGAAAATTGAATATCAAGATTTTAAAAAAGTTTTCACCTCCTTTTTAGTGTTTAATTGACAAATCTAAATTAATAAGATTAATTTGAGTGTAGTTGGATTAAGTTCGATATTTCCCTAAAAAAGTTAACTCATTTTTTAGTTGATAAATCATAATTTATCTATTAAAAATAATATTAATTTCTTGAAAATATATTCAATAGAATAAAATAAAAAAATAAATAGAGATGAGAATGAATAAAACTAAACTTATAGTTAGAATTTGAGCAATAAGAATACCCAAATTTTCTTGATTTGTCTTGAGCTGCAAATCATAGAGACGTAAAAGTATATATATTGACTTAGCCTGGAAATATCTAAAGTTTTCCAGTCTGTTTCGAGGAAGTATCAATTTCTGTTTGATGAGATGAAAAGTTATTGTGCTACTTCTACATTGAACTGGCTCTCGCGGATTCAATTAGAGATTCCTGGTAGAATAAAAGATGGTTGATTTTGAAACTCATAATCATCTTCGTCTTCTCCTAAAGGTATTGAAACAGCATGGGCAGTGAGAGGGGGTGGTTGAGGTCAAGGAAAGATTAAAAGCGTTCTGTAATTGCCCCATCCTCATCGTGGCTCTGTATGTCAGCGGTAGACATATCAATAGACAGGGCCACTCTCGACTCGGCACGAACCGATCTCTCCCATGGTGACCCACAAGTCAGTCCGTGGCTAATGTGAGTCAGAATGAGTCAGCCCATGATCTCGCACACTGCTCAGCCCGTAACTCAAGTTATGGCCCGGCAAGTTGGGCCGGCTTGGACCACTTATTTATTTTTAAAAGAAAAAATTTAAAATAACATTGTTTTAATAAAAAAGACCTCGTTTTGAAAAAATGAATAAGTTATAAGTCGAACTAGGTTAACCGGTGGTCTACTTATAACCTTCAACTTAAACCAAAAACGGTCTACTTATAACTTCAACTTAAACCAAAAACAGATCGACCGAGCCGAGCTAAAATTGCCCTCAGGAGCCTGCACTTGTTGAAGTTGTAATTTGACTCTGGCGGTATAGATGTCAAGCGTAGCGCTGATGAGATGATCTAAGGATTAGTGTTCGAGTGGGTTGCACGTGGCGTGAAATGTGGAAGCCACAGCAGCTTCAACAGCCACGTAGGTGTCGTAAGTACTTGGCCAAGTGGCATTCGCTTACGAATGCGAGAGTTCTACACGTCTTACTGAATACAGCATGCAACTCCTTGCGCTCGGAGCATACACCAGGTAGGTCCATGTGTTGGCCTCGGAAGATTTCAAGTGCGAATTGTTATTTACATACTATATATGTAGTGGAAACACCCATTAAAGGACCCAGTGAAAGGAGCGCTTGGAAACGAAGCAAAATGGCAGATACGACTGGAGCTGTGGCTTGCAATGATACTTGTGGGTGTCCCAGTCCATGCCCTGGTGGTGAAGCTTGCAGGTCTCACATAGTTGTTTAAAATTAGCTTCGATGGAGTGGAAAGCTTATTTTTTCTGCGACATTATTACCTTAGCTTGGTGTAATGAATCGCAGGTGCAGGACAATAAGGCAGAGCTCAGGCGGGGAGGGAGATGGGCACAACCGATGCTCGTGTGGAGAGCATTGTGGATGCAACCCATGTACATGCCCAAGGAGTGCGGTGACCAGAGGGGTTGGTCGGGCATATTGCAAGTGTGGAGATGGGTGCACATGTGCGACCTGCAGCTCATAATTAGCTAAATCTGCTTATTAAGTACGTGCTAGTGGCATCTTGGCTAAAGTATCTCATGTATTGGTCGTCGATGAACACTTGTTATGACCTTCAGCCGCTAAATAAACATGAAGACCCTGTACTCTGTGCGTGCGGAAACCATGCAGTTGTTAAAAGGTTTCAAGTTGTGAAATAAGATTACTAGTATACCTTACTTGTTTGTAGTCCTCACGAATAACTGGGGAACTAATAAGGAGCTGAGAACAACAACGATGAGTATGAACAAGGTTTCTCGACTGGTAAAAAATAATTCAAATTGAAAAAGAAGGGTCTCGTTAAGTGGGGTAGAATGGTAACTGATAACATCTGAAGACTTTCTACAATCCTGAAGATTCAGATGAGATTGTTAATGATTATATGATTCTCCGTTGCAAAAGACACACATTCATTTTTCTAAGTTACATATTTATCTTGCCCATAGATTATACGTTCTAACAAAAATAAGATCATGTATAAAAGGCCGTTTTCTCAATTTACATTCTAATAAAAATAACATCATGCGTATAAACTATAAAAGGACTCTATTCTCAGCTTTTTACTAAAACTTTCTACAATTTATTAAATAATGGTGAAAATAACATTTTTGTGCATTGATATCTAATTTTTTAAAATTTAAAATGGCTTTATTTTATTGAAAACTTGTAACTTTTAAGCTGAATATTGTTACGAAGTTTATTTTTTAAAAATGAGTCTGATCATATTGAGCTGGTTATATTGAATGGGCAATTTTTATCATTCATATCAATCTTTAATCCTTTGTTGCATTCCTCTCCGGTGTGTTCATCCTATTCTTCTTTGGTGTGCTTGACAGCAGTCATCGAGCCTTTTGGTTTTTTTCGATGATTATTGCAGTCGTTATGTTCTTTAATGTATTCTTCTTTATTGTTGTTAAATAATTTTTATAAAGTTGTTATAAATAAATTTGTGAGATCGGAAAAGAAGAGTTCCAACAAAGACTGATTGAATCTAGAAAAGTTGTATCAGCTGACGTGTATATTACACGTAAACTTCACATTTTTATAGTTCTTAAAATTTGGCAATAGCAGGTAATGGTGGGGATTTGGACATGTTGGCATGATATTGAAGTTAATGTAGATATAGTTGAAAAAGCGAGGTAGTAATAATAGAGATGTGGGCACAAGGAGTGCATGATATGGTTGAAAAAGAGAGCAGTAATAATAAGGATGCGGGCATTTATGTGACTGAAAAAGAGAGTAGTAATAATAGGGATCTGGGCACTTATGTGAAATGAAGTTGAAGTTGAAGGTGATAATGAAGCTAAAAATTAAATGATAATAAAATTGAGCGAGTATGTAATATATTTGATATTTCAATTTCGGATGGTCACTAATTTAGTGACTATAAAAATTTCATTGACAGTGACAAAGGAGAGCTTAGGGAGCCAATTAAAAGGCTTAACACAGATGTTAGATATAAACTAAATGGTGGTATGTCATATTTCGACAATAGGCATGGAGTTTGACAAAGGTATGGCGTTGATTATTCAATAATAACAAAGTTTCAAGTCCATTGGAAAAAAAAGTGAATATAAATGGATTATAGTTGGATTATTCAATAATAACATGGTTTAAAGTCCACTGGAAGAAAAGGTGAATATAAATGGATTTTAGTTGGATGCAATTGAGGATGCAAGTGAAAATTGTATGTAGCCTATGATAGTAAAGACAAATGTTTCAAAATTAATATGTCTTATTATAACAATCTCAACCTTGAACTGTGACCAATGTTGAAGGAATAATAAACTCAGGTTTATTGGACCCTTAACAAGCCTAAAATGCCGTCAAATCTTTATATTCATAATAAAAATAAGATTCTAGAGTAATCAAATTCTATATTTTTAACAATCAAATCAATATCCAATTCACAAAAATTTGCTACAATATTGAAGTAGTTAATACAAAGGAAATTAAACAAATATAAGATTACTGTGGTTCTAGAGTCAAAGGTCACTAATAAACATACATCGAATTGTTGGAGAGGAAAAAGACCGGCAAAGTAATCTATTAGAAGAGATTTGGAAAAAAATAGTCGAGAGGAGTTAGATTTTGCTGAGTGAATTAATACTATGGTTATGTTATGCACTCCTAAAGGTTTCAAATGATACATATATGTATATATTTATAATATATTGCATCCATAAATGCAATTTCACAACAAGGTGATTTTGTTCATAAACATGCATGCATTCTCATATCAATATCATGTCATATAATCATCATAATCACAACCCTATGACATGCTACTTACCCATAGACTATATTCATAAGGGCTCTCTCGTTCCACATGAGTCACTTGGTTTAAATATAGTGGACTATCGTCCGAGAGCCACCTCAATCAAACCGCCACAAATTTACTATGACATGATTGTCATCTAAGAGCAACCATAACTGACCACCACAATCACGCTATCATATCATGTATCATATACCAGTTGGCATTAGAGAACAACCTTGATAGAACCGCCCCAGCTGTGTCCTATCTCCGTTAATGGATCAACTACTAACCCAAATCCATACTTGACCAACTGACTCACTATGTGCATAGCCTAGTGATGCCCACCAAGTAGCTTATATCATAACAATCCTCCACATTATCACATATCAAGACAAGCATAAAATGGCAATGTACATTTGTCAATTCATATGTATGGGTATCATGTATGCATATGATAGGATGATGATTTCCTTGATGAATATGATAATTAATTATAATACATACTCATAACCATGAATATTTATTCACAGGTAGAATGTGTTATTTCGCGTCGAGCTTAGAATCTTAAAGTGGACGATTCTGCTCCTGATTGATCTATAGAAAGAAAAGTAGAAATGATCATTAGGACTTACCAAACCAATTTTAGATACCTCAAGAATAAGATCATGACTCAATACTAAGGAGTTCTATTTTCTATTAAAAAATGACGATGTTAATTTTTATGAAAAGTCTACTGAAAATTCGACAGAATTTTCCCTATAAAATGGACATCCTTCTTCTGAAAGAAGAGTCATTCCTACGATGAAAATACACTTCTATATCCACCAGTACCTACAACTCAATTTAAGCCTCCAAACTACATGTTCATGCCTAATTGAGTCCACATTTACATCGAAAATTGATAATAATCAATTCATAATTCAGGTATACCAATTTCTAACTCGAACACCCTCATTTATACTCAACACATCAAGATAGTCTCAATTCTAATCAACAACGACTCAATTTAATCAATTTCAAACATTTTTATAAGAACATAACTCTTTTCAAATTTTTATGTCACAAAATATGAAGAATTTCAATATGTCACTTTTATGAAAATTAATCCACATAATATTTGGAAAGTTCTAAAATTATTTTCAATCATTTATGGGTAGTTGGAAAATCACCATCGTCATCAAAGCGTGGGGTACAGCAGAGGCAATGATCTTCACCACCCACCCAGAAATGACAAGCTCACCTCCAGGAATCCAATGGCACTGTTATTGCATCAAAACTCTTCCTAGTTAGCGAGAATTGAAGAATTGAAGCTTAAACGTAACCTATTTTCATTCACTAGTAAAATGGGTCGATTGTTGTCAGGTTCCTTTCCTTTCCTATATTTCTAGGGCAGTTAGACATTATGTTGGTGTTAGTTTCACCCATAAATAACTAGAAATAAGAGATCGGTACTTACCTAAATGAATCGAAATTTTTAGTCGCGATTCTTCCAAATTTGGTTCATTTTTGATGAAATAAGTTCAGGAGTTTGGTATAGCATCCTGAGAGCTTCCCGTAGAGTCCTTGATCGTCGAAAATGGTGGTCAAATGGTGAAGGTATGAGTGTCAGAAGTTGGGAGTGAATAGTAACCTATAAAGAAAAGAGTTTAAACGAGAAATGAACTTAAGCTTTCTTAAGCTCAACTTATATTTTTATAGGCTTTTCACTTTATTAGTCCATTATAAGTAAGTTAACAAAAATTTGGATCATTACATTGCAAAGGTTTTAGCTAAATATTTTCGAGATAGAATTCTAGAAAATCTTTTGGAAAAGTCTAGTATTACCACTACAAAGATGATTGAAGAATGTAAGGAATAGTTGAACATATTTTTTAATCTTATTATTTGTAAGGCTACTAAGAGAAAGCCAAGGATGGAGAAAACTTTAGACTATGTTCAAGAATATTTCAAACTATAATGGGCTGTTTGGTTCAAGGAATGGAATAGATAAGGAATAGAATAATTATTCTTAGGAATAGAAAAGATGAGAAATATAATATAATGAATATTACTTTGTTTGGTTTAAAGAATGGAATAGATGAAGAATTTCTATGCCAGTGTTTGGTTTGAAAATATAAATTTGGAATAACAAGGGAATAACTAACAAAAAGACAAAATTAACCTTATCCTTATCCTTATCCTGATGATGATGACGATGATGATGATGATGATGATGATGATGATTATGATTATGACTATGATGATGATGATGATGATGATGATGATGATGATGATGATGATGATGATGATGATGATGATGATGATGATGATGA
>JANZXR010000172.1:44518481-44580032 GCA_027575705.1 Erythroxylum echinodendron | reverse complement strand
TCAATCTCAATTAACACCTTATGCTCCCAAAAATAATTCTCAATTTCTCCATTTAATAACTTCAATCTTTAAAAAAAATTATATCCGCAAAAATTATAATTAAAGCCTAATCACAATAAAAATAATAAAATAAATCCTCAAACAAATCGGGGTCCAACATAATGAACAAGTTATCAATGTAACTAGTTACTACTTTACCATCTGTTTTAATTTTAATCAAATTATTAATGTTAACATTATGCACACTATTTTGTAGATCGAAACAGCTTCTACTAAAGGGCTAATAGTTTGAGGATTGTTACAGTAACTTGAAAATGATAACTTAATGATTATATTTTATAAAATAATAATTATATGAAATGTGATACACATTTAACCTAAAATAATGATTATATGGAATATGTTTAGCAAGCTTGAATTCAAATTAAAATGTCAAGTATTAAGGAATGTCATACTAATAAATAAAGTGTTAGTGTGATTTACACTTATATTAAACTCATATGTTTGTTTATTAACAAGTATTTTGCATATATTAAACTAACATGCATGTTCATACTAGTTAATAGGTTGGTTTATAAGTTACCATTTTTATAGACAAGTTGATCCAAGATCTTTTAAGTTGAGGGAAGTCTTAACATCACTTCTAGATAATCACAAGCTACACAACCATATAGAAAATTATAAGGATAATATATAGGTGTGTCCCTTGTGCTTATGAGTCCATTTGGGTATTAATGAGAATGTAGTCACAATAGTGGTTTTTCAAGGTAGTATTTGAATTATTCTGCTTACATGTTTAAGGATGTCTTTAGTCTTGTGTTTGGTTATTCTGCTAACAGATGTTGGCCTTCTATGAGACTTTAAGATATGCATAAGGGAATAAGATAGAGAAAAGTCATTATTTAAGTGATCTATTCGCTCACAGGTGGTATAATTATAAAACTTAATGGTATGTACTCTGATCACTTTTATGTGGAGGTCTTATTTGCATGTGTTATGTATTCAACTCACAGGTGTTTCATGATAAATGTGATAAGATGTTTGGTGCAGATATTATTTTGTGGCTTTATCGTTGTTATCTTACTTTTGTCATGATCATTACATTATCAATTATGGAAGCAAGATGTGGAATTTATGCTGGAGATGACATATATAAACATGTTCATAGTTAGGGACAGGCCATGTGCACTTACATCTATCAATTCAGAGGCTGAGAAAGCAGTATATGTAGCCTACAAAAGGTCAAATATGATGTGTTATTTGACCATAAAGAGATCAATATCAGACCATCTACTAAGTAGACTTCTAGAGATAAACATAGGAAGGGATATCCTCAATAACGTGTAACAAAGATATAGGGTACCTTCTAATGAAAAAATAGGTAATTAAAATAATTGGAGCATGGGACGTGGAGGAGTAGAAAATTATGATGGTCCACCTTTATACTAAGCTGAGGGAATTAAATATTTATATTCTTAATGCTTGTATAATTTTCCAAGCTTTGAATACACTTCCATTAGAATTTGGTATTCTAGTTACCACACACAATTCTTAGGAGAAAGATTAAGAAATAAATGCACTTATCACCTGTTATATTGTTGAAGAAGAAAAGCTGAAGAATATAACTCATATAGCCTTAATAGAAATCAAGGGGAAGGCAAAGGTAAAGCCTCATAAATTTAAAGATAAAAAACCTAAATTTCTTCCATGTGTAACTTTTGGTCAATCTAGTGTTGTTAAAGGTCCTACAGATATTGTAAAGAGTATGAGTGTGAGTATGTAACAAGAAGGAACATAAGAAGTTAGAATGCTAGAAGTATAGAACCTAAAAAGAAAGGCAATAACTGTCAGGCAACTATATGGCTGGTATGATACATGATTTTAATCTTGTTATAACCACATTAAGTTTTTTGTAACTAGATAGTAGAGCCTTTAATCATGGTTCGTTCACTATACAGGGAGTTGTACAAAAGAGAAAGTTGAATAGGAAGGAAGAAAAACTGATGATGAGTAATAACGAAGAAGTTGATGCAATATTTATAGGATATGTTTGTTTGAACCTTAATACAAGGTTTAAGCTTTTATTAAATGACACGTTTTATGTACTATTTTTCAGACGGAATTTGTTCTCTGTATCCATTTTGGATTAAAAAAAGTTATAGTTTTGTCATTGAATCTTTTTTTGTAAAGTTATCTTCCAATGAAAAACATATTGATACTGTCTTCTTATCATATAACTCTTATATAGAATGTATCTCGCCTCTGATGAGATGTATGTTTCTTCATATATTGTCGAATAAATCAATTGAAAGAGAATCCTGATAAAAACGAAGTCATAAATGTTGTGACATAAAAGGTTGGATCACATTTCGAGGGATATAATTGAGAGTTTGGTTAAGAATAATATTCTTCTAATTCTAGATTAAGATAATTTAGAAATATGTGTTGACTGTTATAGAGATAAATTGACCAAAATAAAGAAAAATGAATCAACTCGTGCATTTGGCTTATTATTAACTCATACATACAAATATATGTGGACCTTATAATTTTTTTTTTGAGAATTGAACCTTATAAAGTTACATTACGTTATTCAAAATATTTTCAGACATGATAATTATTTACGTTATGGACATATGTTCTAATTAGACCTTATAAAGTTACATTGTGTAATTCCAAATATTTTTAGACATGATGATTATTCTGGTTATGGATATGTATTCTTTCTTAAAGATAAGTTTGAAGATTTTGAAAAATTTAATATCTTTATGGCTGAAATTGATAACCAATTAAGAAATTTAACTAAGGTGTAACTATAGAAATCAAAATTTATGACAGACATGATATTTTAGGATAAAAAAATGTTCGATCGCCGATACCGTAGCTAAAGGTTTATATGGTAACAAGAAAAGATCATTTGCATTATAAATCGATAACACCGAGACGCTGCATCAGCTGCTCTCGAGTGTTGACAACGAAGGAGGGCGAGTGAAAAAGACCAAACTTGATTATGTTCACAACTTTCCAACCTGAACGGACCGCCCACTTAATTTCTGACCAAGGCGACCGGAACAATTCACTTCTCCACTGCACTTCAAGCTCTTTCCATCGTTCCTTTACAATACTTCAACCTTTCTCTTTAGTGTGACCGACAAAACGCTACTTCTCGTTCCATAATACATCTGACAACGATGAATTGAAAATGAAAGACATAACTGTCCGCGTCAATGAAGATATAACGTAAAAGGATCCTATGTCAGCAGGATAAATGAGGTAGCAAGTCGTCCTCGTCTTTTTACTGTATTTTTCATCTCTGTATCAACAACCTCTTTCAGGGAAAGTTCTGCTTCAACACATTCATCCAGTTGGCTTTTGAAGTTGAGGCCTAATCATTTAGCCTGCAGAGAAGTGTCCAATTCTAAACAAGAGGGCCTGATTTATTCACAAATGATCACTTACCGGCTTCCAGAAACAATTATAGCGATTGATCTCTTCCACAACTCTATTATATCAATGGTTAGGATGGTGACCTTTTGATCTGGAACAGGCTTCGACTGGACAGATTCATTAACAATGGATCAACTGGTAAAATTATCAAACACACTCCTCCCTGCCTGTCTAACTGGTATACTGATACGTGCATGCATCTCGACAACCATTAGGTTGCATCTTCATTGCTCCGAAATGCTCCCAAGAACAAGAGCTGTTAAATGCAATAATAGTCCTCTTCTCTCTATCAAAAGAATTGCCTTTCCGGAATTAGCTCCAAGTTGTCATAACCATTTCGTTCGGTGTTAAAATCATTCCGAATTGTTTTACAAAATGGATGAAAGAACGAGAATTTCACCCCTTCGCATCCTGATGGGTTCATTCAAAAATTAAAGATAAACGAAGAGAGAATCAAGATTGATGATTGACAATATGAAAGATTGTTCACAGTTGTCCAGCCATCAGAAGCCGAAATGAAACGGAATACAGGGAAAGATCCTTATAAGCATTGGGCAAAAGATTACCAGCTAGAAGCGAACAGGAAGTTCTCTGATGATCCTAGCAAGGAGGATTTTGGTCCTCAACTTTTCCACCTATTGTCCATCTTTCCACCAAACCGAGGGGGTTTGCTGGCCCTCATAAATCATTAGCAGAAAGAACCAACCACTCACCATCTGGGACTTATAACTTAATGCTATTACTCGCAAACCTGTTCCTGCCTCAATCAAAATTGATGGTGCCAAAAGTAGCCATTGTTTAGGAGTAGGGCCCATTGAGATCGCAGTTGCAGGTACGTTAGTGATGGCTAAAGACTGACAACATTAGAATTTGAGAAGAATCCCATCTCTAAACAGTCGTATAAGCTCGTTAGTTAGATAGGTCAAACCACTTTGAAATCGTGCCACGTAGCCCATGTAAATGGCAACGCATGTTCGTGTTATGCTGGTGGAGAACAAAAAGGAGGCGTGATCCCAATCAGCTACCGACATGTGTAGGACTGCTTTCTGTATCACGTGCAGTTCATGCCTCGCCAACCCGTCTTCAAAAGTCATACAAATATTATTAAGACAAAAAACATATATTTTTGTAAAAATATTTTCTAAAATAAAAATAAGACCCTGTTTGTTAGTTAGGGAGAGAGAGAAAGAAGCATAGA
Source organism: Erythroxylum echinodendron (assembly GCA_027575705.1). Taxonomy (NCBI): domain Eukaryota; kingdom Viridiplantae; phylum Streptophyta; class Magnoliopsida; order Malpighiales; family Erythroxylaceae; genus Erythroxylum; species Erythroxylum echinodendron. Next base: position 44,575,387 of record JANZXR010000172.1, on the reverse strand, counting down.
CAGAGAGAGAGAGAGAGAGAGAGAGGGGCCAAAAAATATGGGTAAGATAGTGGAGGGGAGGAAGAAGAAGAAGAAAGGGCGGCCTTCTCTCTTGGATCTTCAAAAACGCACCCTTAAAGAACAACAACAATATCAACAAACCCAACACCTTAAACAAAAAAATCGAAACTTTCCCAATTCCACACCTCATATTTACAACTCTGCCACTCCCACCCCTCTCCGTCGATCCACCCGCCGGAACCCCACTCCTTCCTCACCGGATTCGCTAAGCCACCACAACGACAACGACGACGACGACGACGCAGAATTGAGTGGAAAGCGTCGAGAGAAGAAGCTCAAGCTCGTCCTCAAATTGCCCTCTTCCCAAAAATCGGACCCCAATTCTTCTTCTTTCAACTCAAATGGGTCGGATTCGAGTGACGAAGATGACAAGAACGTGGCTTCTAATCATAAAAAGAGGAAAATCAATGCGATCGGTGATGGATCTGGGTTCCCTGCCACTGACAAGGTAGTGCGGTTTTATGGAATTTTCCTTAGAATTGAGTGAAAAGTTCAAGAATTTGTTGTTGGGGGTTCGATAGTGTTTTTGTAAATGGAAAAAGCGCGAAACTTTTTTGGTTTAAACGTGCCTTTCCTTGAATTTCGGGCCTCTACACTGGAATTTCTACAATTTCAGTGAAGCCGTTGACTCGGTCTAGTCTTTTCTTCTTCGGAAAAATTCCATTTTGGAAATTGAGTTTTTAATGTTCTCTCTAATAATAACTCATTGGACCAAAAAAGAGAGAAAAAAAAAGGGTTGAAGGTTTACTTTTTTCTTATTTTAAATATAAAATTTTTGTTTGTCAATTGATGAAGTTGGGAATTTAATCTGTCTTCTATTTGGTGAAATAATAATGATTCTAGGCTGTCATATCTATCTCATAAAAAGTGTAAATTTGTCTTTTCTTCAGTTATTATCTCAGTTTCCTTTTTTTTCTGTTGCAAGTATGTTTTCTCCTTTTGACGCTTTGAACTCCATGCCATTTTGGCTTTTCACGTCGACTTGGCTTGTGTTAGTCCTCGGCCATTAAGGATAAAAAGCAAGCGTTGTTCTTCTTTCTGCTTAAATCTCTTCTCTGTTCTTTTTGTTTGTACACTTTCAGGGAGAGAAGTCTGTCTCTGCCACAAACCCCACAAACGATGTCCAAGGTTTGTAGTTAGCCAACGAGCTCAGTTACCCATTTGCTTGAAAAGGCCAAATTAAAGAACTTTTTTGTTTGATATGTGTCTACCTTATTTGCAGATTCGGGACCCTCAGCACCTTTGCCTGATAAAAAGCTATTACTGTTTATCCTCGATCGGCTTCAAAAGTGCGTTTTTCAAACTTCTCTGATTTTATTTTTGAATTGTTTGACGTTACTTACTTTCTCTTTGGGATGAGTTACAATCTTTTTTCCTTGATGAATTTAATTGAAGGAAGGACACATACGGAGTATTCTCTGAGCCAGTGGACCCGGAAGAGGTTGGCTGCCAATCCTGTTGCGTGATACTATAATAATTTCGTAGTCATTTATATGCATTCTCTTAATTCTCCGTTGATGTCATTTTAAATATGCAGCTTCCTGATTATCACGAGGTTATTGAAAATCCCATGGATTTTGGGACCGTAAGGAAGAAACTCTCTGGTGGGGTCTATGCCAACCTGGAACAGTTTGAGGTTGGTTTTCTGTGGTCGTGTTTGTAGTTTTGGCTAACTGTTCTCGATTTCATTTATTAACATTGATGGTTGCTTTTGGTGCTCATTTAGCCAAGGACTTGGGCTTTATATGTCCTAGTTAATCTGATACAGATTCATTTTTAGTAAAATAAGTTGTATCCTGACTCTTCTTAATTTGATTTATATGAAAATGTGTACTTAGATGTCCAAGTAATCTGGAAGGGAATAGCATTAAGAGTACAATTGTTTTGATCGAATTTGTGCCCCTAAAATTTATTTAACTGGCATAATGGGGCTCAACTGAGAGAAATAAACATTCCCAGAGTCCAGTACTGCAATGCATTCGGCTTAGAAGTTTGGATGTTATAGGTCATCGTTATTACATATAAACAAATCTAACTCGTAAAAAGGTTTAATTTTTGATGTTATATATAGCTATTTTTGTGTGATGCTCTTCCTTTTACTCTTAGCATCTTTAAAAAGAACTACATGACACACTTGGAAGCTGGATTAGCCAATGTACCATTCTGATCTTCCTCCAAAAATTATATGTTTGGGACTTTGCTCAATTTTGTTTGACTTACTCTGAAGGTTCATCTCTCTTGTCATGCAGAAAGATGTTTTCTTAATATGCTCGAATGCAATGCAGTATAATGCCCCAGATACCATTTATTTCCGCCAGGTATTGTTGGCATTTAAACTTCGAAACTACCATTGTCCTGTTAACAAGACATTTTATCTGAAACTTGGTTGAATCTTCTCAGGCTCGATCCATACAGGAGCTGGCAACAAAGAACTTTGAAAACTTGAGGCAGGACAGTGATGATAATGAAGCAGAACCTAAAGTAGTGAGGAGAGGTAGACCTCCGACAAAGAATTTGAAAAAAACACTGGGTAGGCCTCCGTTGGACCGTGCCGGCTCAGAATTTTCCTCAGATGCAACTCTTGCTACTGCAGGAGACAGTGGCATCTGTTCCATTAGTGATCTGAGAAAAGGGCCTCAACTTTCAGACAAGTCTGGATTAGCAGATTCATTGGTGCGATTTTCCAGTTCTCACACCGACGAGAATAAATCTGAGAGGCATGATGAAGCTACAGGTTTGAAATTTTGATTTCTAGTTTGCTTAGTCCGTGATCAAAACAATTGAAAATTGTAAACATTTCAGTTCAGTACAAAGCTTGAGGCATTGGTGGTTTCTTTTTTCAGGTTCTAAGGGTAGTTCATTGAAGTTTGGAAAGAAACAATTTCCTATTGATGATAACAGACGTAACACCTATAAGAATCCTTTAGCTGGTGCACGAGAGCCATCTGTCTTGAGTACTTTTGATGCAGAGAGGAAGCAGCTAATGGCTGTACGTATCACATTAATGGGAATTCTTCTATGCAACTTGTTTTGACATGAAATAAGAGGCCACCCAGTGCCATTCAGGGTTCAGTTCCTCAGTCTAGGCAGATAATAGCAGACAGGATATGGTTTTATGTCCTATGAAAACTGAAAATGACTACAAGAGATAGTCCTTACATGATTATCTAAGCTATACGTTTTAACTTTTACATCTCACTGTTGAACAGTCAACAACTGCCCTTGCATTTGCATTGACCAATTTATGGTCTGTCACATGTAGCCCTTTGCTTTGATTGCGTCATTGACTTGTGCTTTCAACTGAACCAGGTTGGGCTTCTCTCAGAGCATGGTTATGCAAGAAGTTTAGCTCGATTTGCTGCAAACATTGGACCTGTTGCTTGGAGAATTGCTTCAAAAAGGATAGAAAGGTCTCTTCCCCCTGGTGTTAAATATGGCCCTGGATGGGTTGGAGAGAATGACATACCACCTCAAAGGCCATTACTTCCTTCTTCAAGCCATCCAGGCCAGCCTTCATTCTTGCAGCCCTTTTCTTGTCTTGAAGATACACTGCAAACGGCAGAATTGAGAGAAGAGAATATTTCTGGAAAACCCAGAGAAGAAAAATTTTCAGATAAAATGTTGCCTTCAATGCACTCACACTTGGAAGGACATATAAACAACTCTTGTCCGCCATCTACCTCCAATTCATCCTTGGGTTCTACTACAGCAGAACCTTTCAAAGAAAGAGAAGCAACTGAAAGAACAAACTTGAATACAGGGTTAAATATGCTAAACAGCAGTGTGGGTGAGATCAGGTCAAGACCTCCCATTCAGATTCATCAGAGCTCCGTGGTTCACCCTGGCATGAATGGATATAATGGAACATATCGGCTTGACCTTCCTGCCCAGATGGGAAAACAAGTTGGTTCAGCAGCCATATCTCCTGGATTTAACTATCAGTCTTCACCATTTATTGGCACAGTTTCTGCAACTAATTCTAATTTTGTCCACCCAGCAGCTACAGGAAATGGCTCAAATTTAGAAATTGCAAAACTTTCGGAAAATTTGTGTGCTGTAGCTTCAGAGAATGTATTAGGAAAATCTGCGACAAACGACACTCCTAAGTCAAGAACTCAATGGAGATCATCTTGGAAAGGGTTAACATCTCAGTCAAAACCAGAATCAGGGTTGTCACCACAACAGAAGTCAGATACACTGCCGCCTGATCTGAATGTGAGATTTCAGTCTCCAGGTTCACCTAATTCTAACAGTCGTGTGGATTCAGCACAGCCAGATTTAGCATTACAGCTCTAAGAATAATTGAGATATGTGTCTCCTTTTCTTGTTTTAGTCATCTTTTATGATTTTAGTTAACAATAGAATGAACGGTGGGTTTGGCGTTGGTGCTCCTGGGAGTGAGGCCAAGATTGGAAGGGAGCCATCCAAGCGTCACCTAATTGTATCTGTAAAAGCATAGGGATGTCATTTGTACAGATTTAACGTATCCTAGTTCTTAGGTTGACAAAGCAGCTAAAAAGGGCGATGGATGGAGGAAAAGCAGGCCAACATTTGTAGCATTAGACAACAATTGAGAGCTGTGATGTTGGAAGAATTTGAATCATTATGTTCAGAAGCTTTTATCTGGTGTCAAATCTTCTATTAGAATCGTTATTTGAAAAGCAGAAAGCAGTTAGGACAATCGCAAAGGCCTTCTATAGCTCCATCTAATGCAGGCGGCTGCTAATGAACTTGCCAAACTCCAGATGTGTTTGGTTTTACAGAAACATTTTCTGTTTCAATTGTATGATACTATGCATGTCCGTGTAAGAATGATGCTATAACAAGTTGTTGGATTGGAATGGACCCCTTAGACCTAGTAACTAAGGAGGACATGGAATTACAAATGTAGAGAGTTTTGGTTGAAGATTTAAATTCTAGGGAAAGAAAAAAGACCTGTTTGATAATAGCTCTTTGAAGGGATGGGGTAATAATAAGATTGACTCGTTTATTAGGGTTGAGGAGGAAGCTACAGATCGTTTATTATGGTTGAGGAGGAAGCTATGGGGTAATAATAAGATTGACTCGTTTATTATGGTTGAGGAGGAAGCGATAGACTTTCTTTAGTAATATCATGAAGGTAAGGAAAACGAAGAGAGAACTGAGGAGTGTCATTTTCTTGCAACCTTACATGAATTAAAGTTTCATGATGTATTTTCAACATCATCTTTGAAAACCACAAACAAATGTTTATAAATCCACGGGACTCTTATCATATTTGTTATAAAATAATAACTGAATGCTACCGGAAATATATAGTTTGCTTGTGGAAATATAAATGCGGGAGCGTAGACTTTAATAATGACAGGCTTTGAATGTTCAAAACGGTATGAGGACATGGCCATTCAATTAGGTCTTAAATGTTTGTGTTAAAGTCAACAGTCAACGATTTGGTCAAACCGGCTTCGGTGTGGAAATTCACGTCACTCTGACTCTTACCCCTCTTCTGTCCCTCCGGACTAACAAATTGCATTTATGAGTATACAATAACTGTAAAGTTTTCATCTTTGGGACCCAAGACTTCCTATTCAAATGGAGAAAAAATAGGAGTTTATCTCTATCTACTAACAATTCTCATCCTGAGCCAGTCTATACAAAAATTGCAGTCTTGGACAAAAGTTTAACAACATTTGACAAAAGTTTAACAACATTAGTTAGAAAATGTAGTGACTAGAAGGAAGCAAACCATGATTAGCTGTCAAGTGTTTGATGTTAGTAAAATACAACATTGTTATATGATCAGATTGTTTGAATTCTTTGTCCTGGACTCACCACATAATTTCTTCGGATAATGACAGAACCTAATGAGTCGCAGTTGAGGCGCGCAACACGGGTACAAGCCGTTGCTTGTCAACCCCCCGTTTCTATATTCATCTTCAACCCAAAAGGCCATGGTCTATTCTTTGGTAATTGGCATGGATAGGATGACGACAGAGCATAAGCTAAACGATTTGACGAGCTTGTCCGTTCTTACTTTCATTTTCCGTCCATTTTTATTGACAAAGTTCATTTACTAGAACCTCAAACTCTTTCAACGTCAACAGATCGACTGGTTTAAGGTTAGTGGAAGGAGGGAGAGACACTTAGCTTCGTTCTAGTCAATAGAAAACAAAAGAGGAAAACTTTTTTATTCATCACTTGTCTCAGTAATTTGACCAAGAGAAAGGAAAGAGCAGCCGGCCAGTTTGAAGACTTCACAATTTCTACTGATGTCCCATAACGTCAGACTTCATAATATTCTATTCTTCTCGCTGTCTGTCTTTGGATCCTTGAAGAACTGGATAAACCACCTCTCTGGATTGTACACAGCACATTTCTTGAGATGGGGATATGTTGGGGTTCTTCTGCTTGTAGCCCTTCACCGTCCTGCAATGATTATCTGTCCTCAGGTAAACCATATACTTCACTCCTTCCTACTCACTCAGACATTTGGTTTTCTACTATGGCCCCGTTACTATTTGTTCAGTTTTTCATTTCTTAGATGTTGCAAGGATTTTTTTTTATATATCTAACAAGCTCAAAGTCCACTCACCACCAAGAAAGGTTGGAGTTTTGAGCTATTTTCCTCTTTTTCTTGCATAGGTAGATTGCTGAGAAACTATGGACTTCTGAGCTGCTGCCTAATTGTTAATCTTCTATATCCATGAGTCTATAGATTTCATCTGTTCTTTCTTCTTCCAATTTTCCGCTAGATTCCTTCTAACCCCAAATTATATGTACTTACTGCTCAACGGTATGGAAGCCTTGTGAAAAATCTTTGTTGATGTTTTACCTTTGCTTTTGCTTCCGCATTCTGTTTTGATTGCTCACTTGGATAGTACTGACTGTTATTCTCTGCTCTTGGTAATCTCTTTTGTGATATTTTGGTTTGACTCTCGTTTTGATTTATCACTGATCAGTAGCTATATTCTTGCATTGGTTCCAATATGTGTGGTAGAATTTAACTTTAGTTCTGTCATGGCTGTAGGGACATCTCACACCAGCAGCAATTCAACTTCTTCCAAACCCAGCAATTCAACTTCTTCTGGGACTAGCAACGTTTCAGTGAACAGCCAATTTTCGGGTGGAAGCAATGTTGAGGTCTATCCAAATGGGCAGATCTTGCCCACACCGAACTTGAAAATATTCTCGTTTGCAGAACTGAAGTCTGCCACCAGGAATTTCAGATCTGATACTGTGCTTGGAGAGGGAGGTTTTGGTAAAGTCTTTAAAGGTTGGCTTGAAGACAAGGCCCCTGGGAAGACTGGAAGTGGTGCTGTAATTGCTGTTAAAAAATTGAATAGCGAGAGCTGGCAAGGCTTTGAAGAGTGGCAGGTGATTCAACCCTGGATAGATGATTTGAGCTATTGAGCAACATTAGAATATTAGAGACATTTCATTCTGAATCTCAAATATAATTGAATAGAGTTGTGTTCTCGTTTTCTGTTTCTTATTTTGGTGCCAGTGAAAGTCACACAAGATTGCTAGCATATACATATCGATATAAAGTTTTCTGATTCACTACTTACTATTGGTGTAATTGTTGGTTTACTGCTGTAGTCGGAGGTTAATTTCTTGGGAAGACTTTATCATCCTAACCTCGTGAGGTTGGTAGGATATTGCTGGGAGGAGAAGGAACTGCTCCTTGTTTATGAATTTATGCAAAAAGGAAGTTTAGAGAACCATCTATTTGGAAGTAAGAGCTCACGCATTACTTCTCTTCTGCTGTTTCCAGATATGGCACGCTTGTTCTCTTCTAACATTATACTGTGTTTTTGCATGACAAATTTTCTAATGGGGTTCAGGAGGCTCAGCTGTTCAACCTCTTCCATGGGACATACGTATTAAGATTGCTATAGGAGCAGCAAAGGGACTTGCCTTCTTGCATACATCTGACAAGCAAGTCATCTACCGAGATTTTAAAGCCTCAAACATACTGCTCGACGGGGTGAGTTTTTCTGTGAGTTACTTGTGTTTATATTTTATTCGCATCTGTCCCATGTAGCTTTTTTATTCAGAAGTTTTCCTGATTCTGTATTGCAGTCTTACACAGCCAAAATATCAGATTTTGGCTTGGCCAAATTGGGGCCTTCAGATAGCCAGTCACATGTAACGACACGAGTAATGGGCACCTATGGTTATGCAGCCCCTGAATATGTTGCAACAGGTAAGCAATTTGCACCTATACTTCATGAAGCATTTGATCAGACCAGCTTCAAAATGTTCCTTATCTCATCTTATGGCGTTGTCTTGTGGTGAAACAGGGCACTTGTATGTAAAGAGTGATGTTTACGGATTCGGGGTTGTTCTTGTTGAGATATTGACTGGGTTACGTGCAATTGATACAAACCGTCCAAGTGGAAGACATAATCTGCTGGACTGGATCAAGCCATATTTATCTGACAGGAGAAAGTTAAAGAGCATTATGGACTCTCGATTAGAGGGAAGATACCCTTCCAAGGCAGCATTTAGAATAGCACAGCTCGCTTTAACCTGTCTTGAATCGGAACCCAAGCACCGACCACCAATGAAAGACGTAGTTGAAACATTGGAGATCATAGGAGGAAGTAATGACAGGCTAGAGCCCAGAGCTCGTGCAAACCGTCGTAAAACTCAGCGACAAGCCCAACAAACTCTGCAGTTTCGTTCTCCACTCCATCCAAGGCAGGATGGAAATCGTGTCCGTCAACAACCTGCACGTTTTTAAGATAAGCAGTGTACTTGAGGTTATATTATTTGTCAATATGTTTATGTAAATGGATTCGAATATGTTGTTGTTGCTGAAGTAGTACTACTATGCAAAAGAGAACTCATTTGTTATTCCACAGGCACATTTGGAAGTTAAATCTTTTCTTTGGTTCGATGCTATTAGATTTGAACAGCATCCTTCTAATCTTCAAGGGCTCTCCTCACAAGTGCTTTTAAATCTTCATTTCCAATATCCTCGTACAGACGATGCGATTCTTAACTATATTATCAAACCCAAAGCTTTATAATTGGGTTTTGAGAATAAAAGAGTCGTCAGCAAATGGAAAATGGCAAGACGTGATTTATGGGAACAGTGAAGTGAAAAGGGCGGGAGCTGAAGCAGCGGATTACTCTTTGTTGTTACCCCTGGTTATCAAAGCCTATTCAAACTTTTCTTGTGGGCATGGAAAATCCTTCCATGCTTGCTTGGTCAAACAGGGATACGAATCATATACCTCCATTGGAAATTCAATCCTGGACTTCTACAGTAAATATGGGGACCTGAATGCGGCTGTGACTGCTTTTCGTTGCATGACGAACGCGGATTCTATTTCTTGGAATATTGTGATTCATGGGCATCTCACTCGCGGTTCCTTTGAGGAAGGTTTGAACTGGTTTACTTGTGCCAGGATTTCTGGGTTCGACCCCAACATTTCTAGTTTGGTCCTCGTAATTCAAGCATGTCATTTTCTACAATTAAAGCAACAACTGTCCAAACTGCACGCTTACCTGATTCATAGTGGCTTCTACGCCATTTCTTCGGTTCAAAATTCGTTGCTGGGAGCATATGTAGATGCCGGAATGCAGTTTGCTAGACAACTGTTTGACGAAATGCGCGTGAAAGATGTTATTGCTTGGAGCGTTTTAATAAACGGTTATGTGCAGAGGGAAGAAAGTCAGGTTGCGTTGCGGGTGTTCAGAGACATGGTCATGTTACCAAGTATCAAGCCAGATGGAGTGACAATTGTTAGTGTCCTGAAAGGCTGTGCTAATTTAGCGTATATCAGCATGGGGAGGTTGGTGCATGGGTTGGTGATTTGTAGAGGTTTAGTTGGTGATTTATTTGTTCAAAACTCTTTGATTAACATGTATTCCCGTTGCAACGATGCCGATTCTGCATTTAAGGTCTTTTGTAAGATATCTCAAAGGAATAATGTCTCGTGGAATTCAATGTTATCTGGTTTTGTCCTTAACCAAAACTATATGGAAGCCCTGTCGTTGATTTCTTCAATGCAGAAGGACGGACCTAGAGCTGATGAGGCTACTCTGGTCAGTTTACTACAGATATGCAAGTATTTTGAGTTGCCATCTCAGTGCAAATCGGTCCACTGTACAATACTCCGCCGAGGGTTTGATTCAAATGCAATGCTACTCAATTCTATAATTGATGCATATGCCAAATCTGATCTTGTTGAACTTGCGTGGGAAGTCTTTGCTAGAACGAGGAGAAAAGATGTGGCCTTATGGAGCACAATGATTGCTGGGTTTGGCCGTTGTGGGAGGCCCGATGAAGCTATTGCTGTGTTTCGGGAGATGAGCAATGCGAGAGAGATGCCGAATTCAATAACCATTGTCAATCTTCTTGAAGCTTGTTCGATTTCAGCTGACCTGAAGAGGTCACAGTGGGCGCATGGAGTGGCTATCCGCAGGGGCACGGGTGTAGAAGTGGGAATTGGGACTGCCATTGTTGACATGTACGCAAAATGCGGGAACATAAGGGCCTCGAGGAAGTGGTTCGACCAAATTCCGCATAAAAATGTTGTTACATGGAGTGCCATGGTAGCTGCCTATGGCATGAATGGTCTTCCCCATGAAGCCTTGGCCTTGGTAGCTGAAATGAAGTTGCAGGGGGTCAGGCCGAATGCTGTTACTGCGCTGTCAGTGCTTAGCGCATGCAGTCACGGAGGATTAGTTGAAGAAGGGCTCTCCATTTTCAGATCAATGGTTGAAGAGGACGGGATTGAGCCTGGAGTTGAACATTACTCGTGTGTGGTGGACTTGTTAGGTCGGGCTGGAGAGCTTAATAATGCAATTGAAGTGATTAAGATGATGGGTGGAAATGACGAGGAGAGTGCGAGTGCTTGGAGTTCGGTTTTGAGTGCTTGTAGAAGCCAGGGGAACTGCAAGCTTGGTGAAGGAGCCATGTCTCGAGTAACGGAGTTGGAGCCTCTGAGTTGGGCCAACTATATGGTAGCGTCATGCATGTATGGTGTAGAAGGGAAATGGGTAGATGCAGGGAGGATGAGAATGGTGGCAAAGGAGAGAGGTGTGAAGGTGGTTGGCGGTTACAGCTTGGTGCACATTTGCGACAAGGCGCATTTCTCATCCCAGAGCGGGTAGGATAAGCTGTACCTGTATCATAATTGGATCGAGTGAAGGTGTGGCCGGGGTAACATAAGAAGCTACCTTGATCATGTTGGACTTTGGGCCTCCTCTTAGTTTTCTCATAATACATTTTCATCTATAAAGTTGGATTTTATGCAAAGTTTTAAATATCACACATTTTGAAAATTATCAAATAATCAATAAACTTAAAACTAAAAATGGTTAATCTTTGTAAGGAAAGAAGAAAGGGCGGGTAGTTGATATCGATAGAGAAAGTGACAAAACGGTGGTTGGTGATTGGTAATTAAAAACAAAAGCAACGATGAAAAAGAGCTAAGCGAGGGTGGGCGAGGAGACGTGTCTGTTTCCGGTGAGCAACGCAAGAGACCAAAACGCTGAGTTGTGTCTTTTATTGAGTAAAGTTGTGTATTTGTTTTGTCCTTGTTGTGCGCCTCTGGCTGGATGATGTCAAGTCAGTTCGGTTCCTCTCTACTTCTAACTAAGCCTACCAATCTACTTTCTTTACTTAAACCACCAACTCTCACTCTTTTCTGCTGCTTCTTTCTCTAATTACGAAACATAATCATATAGATGCAAAGATCACTGAAGCAAAACCCCATGGCTATGCCTTCTTCCCTCCATCGCCTCTCTCTGTTACAAGTAATCGTTTCGCTTTTGTCTACTTTCTTCTATTCTGTCTCTACTTCAATTATCCTATTTTCTGCTGAATTTCGTAAAATCAACTTTTCTTTTTCTTATTCATCCCCAATTAACCCTGGGTAAATCTTTTTTCTGCAGACCATCTTCTTCTTCGCATTCTTACTATGTGTAAACCCGATGGCCTCTTCCTTTCCTTTGATTTCTGACTTCTCAACCGGGTAAAGAAACCACCTTTTCATTTCAACTCCTCTAATTTGTTATTGTCATTCAAAACGTAATCATTACTTTGTTATGGTCTTTTGGCTCAGGGAAACGGATTATAATGAATATTGTGCAATGTACGACATCTGTGGAGAGCGCAGTGATGGCAAGGTTCTTAATTGCCCTTATCCTACTCCTCCTGTTAAGGTGTACTACTCACTCCTATTCACTTCAGTGACTGTTTCAACATTCTTGTACCAACCTTCATCCACTAATTTCATTATACCATGGTGTACTCTGTAGCCGGATCAACTTTTCTCTGCCAAGGTTCAAAGCCTGTGCCCCACAATAACTGGAAACCTTTGTTGCACAGAGGCTCAGTTTGACACATTGCGAGCACAGGTCCAACAAGTGAGTCTCTCTCTCTCTGTATATATTTGTATCTGTGCGTGTGTGACTTGTATGCACACGTGAGTATAACCTATAAAACCTCTATTGTAGGCAATCCCTTTTCTTGTTGGTTGTCCAGCTTGCCTGAGGAATTTCCTTAACCTTTTCTGTGAACTATCTTGCTCTCCAAATCAAAGCTTCTTCATCAATGTGACTTCCACTTCTGAGGTCAGGCCTTCTCAGCATATTTTATTTAGCTTCCTGAATTCTATGTTTATTATCTACATACATTTTGACGTTACATCTCTAGGGTGGCTTTTCCAACAGATTTATTAATAAATCTGTCTTTTTCTTTAATCCTTTTGTTTGAGTACCATTTTCTGTCCCAAGCTTTTCATTTAAAAATGATATCGAAGGTAAACGGCTGCCTTTGAAATTGATAAAAACGTGTTATTTTTATCACTTTTGTAGGTTAATGGCAACTTGACTGTAGATGGTATTGACTATTATGTCTCTGACGGTTTTGGAGAAGGACTGTACAATTCTTGCAAAGATGTGAAATTTGGGACAATGAATACAAGGGCCATTGCATTTGTTGGTGCTGGTGCTAGAAATTTTGAAGGTGATGTACTACTTGAGGGTATTTCTATAAATTTTCTGAAGTTCTGCTGGTCTCTACATTTGTGATCAAAATTTTCTTGCTTGCAGTTATCATGTTCTTTTAGTCTAACCGATTGCCCCAGATCCACATTTTTCTCCCTTTTGGTACATCAAAACCTCTCTTAATAAATTATTGAGGCATATAAAAATTAATATAGAGACCAGTATGACATATTACCTTTTTTAGTAGGAATAGATGGTCAAGCTAGGCTATTTTAGTTATGGTAACATGGTCTTTGAAGTCCTTAAGTTGTAGGGCTTAGGGTGTCTGGTAGATCATAGTAGAATCGGAATTTATAAGTAAGAGATATGTTGGATAAATAGCAGTGCTATTGTAGAATTGATATGTTGGGCTTAGCTACCTCCACAAGAGTCTTGTCTTGTTTTCAACCCGATAACTTAGAGCTTCCCTTCTGATTGTAGTTAACTGATGGAATTTGCAGACATAGGATGAATTCACTGTAGAATTGGACAACTGGATTGAACTACTTTTTTAAACGATACTATGTGTCCAAAGGTTAGCCATTTAGGATATATTTAAAGTAACATCACATGATTCTGCAATCCTAGATTGTCTTGCTGGAGGGAGGGCAAACTTTAAAGATCTTAACATTGTGCTTTGCTTATGAACCTAACTGATAAGTAGCAGGATTCCTTCTACTCTAATTAATTTAACCATGTTTAATGTAAAATATCTTGTGTTCCCATCTACAATTAAGTTCTTCATTCTAGATTTTGAAGTTTTTGTTTTCTGGCGTTCTAGAGTGGTTTGCATTTATTGGTCAGAAAGCACCACCAGGCTCCCCCGGTTCACCTTATTCTATTGATTTTAAGTTGAGCATTCCCGAACAATCTGAAATGAAGCTTATGAATGTCAGCACGTATTCCTGTGGAGATACTTTACTGGGATGCTCCTGTGGTGATTGCCCTTTATCTCCAGTATGCTCCAATTCAGAGCCGCCCTCTCCGCACAAAGAAGATTCATGTTCTATTAGAATTTGGCTTCTTAAGGTTGGCAAGTGTTGCAACTTCTGCCATTTTTCAATTTTGCACTGTTCATTTGGTGGTTCTTTTTGGCTTGAGTTGGTACATGTCAAAAAGTTAGTAATAGACCTGAACCAAAAGTTATTAGTTGCTAAACTGAACTGGGAGCTGTTGATAATAATTTCAGGTCAAATGCATTGATTTTTCATTGGCAATCGCATATGTTATATTGGTTTTTGGATTTATTGGGTGGGCTTTATTTCATCGGACAAAAGAAAGAAATGTAGCTGGTGTGGAACCTCTGTTGAAGCCTATAGTTGAAACTGAAATTGATGCTGATCACATTCAGAAGGAAAGAGAGGTATATAAACATCAAAACTTTCCCTTTTGATATTCTTAGGTTGTTCTTCATGATTAAAGAATGTTTACAATTCCACCCTCAATTTGGAGGGATGGAGCACGCACCAAAGAATGTTTTCCATATACAAAGCTTTATTAACAATACTTTACCTCTTAACCTCCACTAGTCTGTGTATGTTCTTTTACTTGTGCCATTTTGTTAGAAATGGATGTTACCTCATGCAATTACCTGTCTGGCAATGAAATTTTTGTACAGTGGTACATCATGCTTGTGGATTGGTTAAACTATTTTTTGAAGTTACTTATCAAGTTCACATGGTATTTATTTGACATACCATTTTTTGATTTTGAGTTCTAATTAATGGGCTGTCTTTGTTGTAGCATTATCTAGTCACTAGCATCCTTTTGTGTTAGTTTACTGATGTGTTCTGTAAGTTACTCCTTGTTGCTTTTGAATTGACTTTTACCATATCCAAGTTTATTTAACTTTTCTAGGCTAATTTTGGCAATATCTATAGCAAACTATTTGTTGGTGGCCTATTTGATTGATCAGTATATGGACATTTTTAAACTTTTCAAATGTGAGAGCATGGAGAAAGTATGCTCGTCAAATTGATGCTAGCTATTTTAATATGCAAGGGCTCTGACTAATAATACAGACTTTAACGTTGTCTAGATTTTTCTTCTACCATTTTTGTTCTTGTTTCCCCTATCTTGTACTTTCTTGCTGATTACCTTGCATTTGTGCTAAGTGGTTGGGAATGAAGCCCTAATTGATAATGCGGGATTTGTTGTAAAAATAGGTTCATGAGGTGGTTCCTAGTCTGAGAAACCGGTTCCATCTTTCTCGTGTTCGAGGACATATCTCAAACTTTTACAGGTGAAATACTATTTTAATGCTTTTATGTACAAAAATAGTATTCTAATGGTGTTTTTTTTTTATATTCAGGCAATATGGAAGATGGGTTGCTAGAAATCCCACTATTGTCCTATGTTTGTCATTGGCAGTTGTTGCTGTGCTTTGTGTTGGTCTTATTCGATTTGAGGTGGAGACCCGGCCTGAAAAGGTATTGTATCCAGTCATTTAACATGCCCTTGTCTCGCTTTACTGTTTAATTTTGAATGGTTTGGACAACAAATAAGAGATGAATAAACATGAAGTTCACCCACTCATTCTTCTCTAATTTAAATCTTACACATTTTTTGATTCTTTGATGCCTTTTTTTCCCCCTTATAAAATACAACTCGAGGTCAAATATGAACTTCATAGCATATCTTGCTTAGTTTTTGCTATCAAATTATTCTAACATTAAAACCATTGTTTTCTAACTGACATTTCTTATTTTTGTCAAGCAGACTAAAACTGCAACTGAGCTTTAGAGTTCCCTTCTAATCATATGTATAGTTCATCACCTTCTTGAAACTTCCGGTTTATAATTCTTGTCGAATTATGTAGTCTTATTTGGAAAGAGTGTATAGTTATAGAAAATCGTATAATTCCCTAATTTTTTTAGGAATTAGAGTTAGATATAGATTTTGAGGAGTTTCCTATTTTTAGGGAGTTTGTTACTATTTTTTAGCTAGACAATTGTGTATATTAACTAAGGGTTGTAACCTAATTAATATATGAGAAAGAAATTCATTCTTCTCTTATGATATTTGACATGGTATCAAAGCTGTTGGCTCTTTCCTGATAAATTATGAATTTTTGTCCTAGTCATACCCAACCGAGATCTATCTTCACAGTTCCTCTCAATCGTCTTAGCCTTCTTCTTTTATTTTCCTGCTTTTACCCTTTGTTTTATTCAATCAATCATGTCGGAATCACCCAAAAGTTCTGCTGAAATCACCAGCCCTGTCACGAGTGCCCCTGCATTCGAGAATATTGCTGCTGCCATAACTAGAGATTTGCAGGAACATTCAAGCTGAATATCGATTGAATGGGAAGAATTACTTGAAGTGGTCATAATTGGTCCGCACATTCCTTAAGAGAAGAGGGAAGTTGAGCCATTTAATGGGCACAGGTCCTTCACAGAATGATCCCTAATTTGCGGCATGGGACGAACAAGACTCCATGGTAATGTCATGGTTATGGAACTCGATGCTGCCAGAAATTAGTGATACACGTGTGTTCCTCGGAACTACCAAGGAGATTTGGGAAGCTATTCGACAGACATATTCCAAGGTTAATGATATTGTGCAAATCTACAGAATTAAGACGAAAGTTTTAGCAACCAAACAAGGGACTCGGACTGTTACTGAATATTCGAGTCTCTTACAAAGCTTGTGGAAAGAGATGGACCATTATCAATGCATCCAAATGTGCTGCAGTGAAGATGTAGCAATTTTGAAGTGTTTTGTGGAAAAAAAATTGTATTTATGATTTTTTGGCAGGATTAAACGTTGAATTTGATGCTATAAGGGTGCAGATTTTAGGAAAATCGGACCTGCATTCTCTGAATGAGACAATCTCTATTATACGCATGAAAGAGGGGCGTCGAAGTGTTATGTTTGAGCCTCAAGGGGAGATGGTTCTGCACTCGTTACCAAGGCCACAGGATTGAAAGAGGCAAACAATCCTTCATTAGTTACTCAAGGGGACTTAACCAAACCATTTAACCGAGAATCTCTATTATGCACATACTGCAAGAAGAATCGTCACACCAGGGAGAAGTGCTGGAGACATCATGGCAAGCCCAATCAAAGTGGGAATGATCGAAGTCAGGTACATATGGTGAGCATTTCGTCGACTAGTGAAGAAAATTCCAAAAAATTTGCCCCTGAATTTAACATCGTAGAAATTGAGAAACTAAAAACCTTTGTGGAGTCCTTTGAGAAGCCAACCTCAACAGGTACTTGTTCATTGGCGTTTTCAGATATTTCTTCTCCGTCTCATACTATTGTCCCAGAAAGAAATTCTCCTCCCATGTGGGTGATTGATTTCGGAGCCACTGACCAGATGACCTGTGCTTCCAAACATTTTATTTCTAATAATTCTAGCTGTAGCCATAAAAAGATCACAATAGCCAATGGATCCATCACAACCGTAGTTGGCCAAGGGGATATATACATATAAACAGGGACCTTACACTAAGAAATGTTCTCCATTTTCCAAAGCTATTTGCAAGCCTTATTTCCATTCAAAAATTAACCACAGATTCAAATTCCAGTGTAACCTTTTTTCCTTCACGTTGTGTCTTTTAGGCAATGGACACGAAGAAGATGATTGGATGCTCTAGTTAGAGAGACGGGCTTTATTTCCTAGAAAAACAACACAGTATAACAGGAGTTGGAAATCCCTTATCTACATCCTTTTTTTGCTCAATCTGTCATGTCATACCAAAATAAAATTTGGCTTCATCATCGTTGTTTAGGTCACCCATCTTTTAGAGTTCTCAAGTTGATGTTTCCTTCTTTATTTAAAGGTCTTACGTTTGAATTTTTCCATTGTGATGATTGTGAACTTGCCAAGCACAAACGTGCTTCCTTTCGAGTAAGCAACAAAAAAACCTTTGTTCCTTTTTCTCTCGTTTATAGTGATATTTGGGGACTTTCTACCATTCCAAATGTTTCGGGTGCTAGTTGGTTTGTTTCATTTATTGATGATTGTCCCGAGTCACATGGCTTTACCTCTTGAAAAATAAATCTGATGTTAGCACTGTTTTCCTAATTTTTACAACATGATCAATACTTAATTTGATTTAAAAATTAAGAGATTTTGATCGGACATTGCCAAGGATTATTTCAATCAAATCCCTTTTCCATTCTTTCAAAAAACAA
The DNA here is from genome assembly GCA_027575705.1 of Erythroxylum echinodendron. Classification (NCBI taxonomy): domain Eukaryota; kingdom Viridiplantae; phylum Streptophyta; class Magnoliopsida; order Malpighiales; family Erythroxylaceae; genus Erythroxylum; species Erythroxylum echinodendron. The sequence continues at coordinate 44,557,201 of JANZXR010000172.1, read as the reverse complement.
GAATTATTCATGAATCCTCATGTGTTACCACCCCACAACAAATAGGTGTGACTGAGCAAAAGAATGGACATTTCCTAGAGATCACTAGAGCATTGCTGTTTCACAAGAATGTTCCTAAACAATACTGGGTGAAGCTGTATTAACCGTTGCCCATCTTATTAACAGGCTTCAAACACGTGTCCTTAAGTTCAAAAGTCCAATTGATATTCTCACAAAATTTTTCCCAAACTTCTCTGTTTCAAACAATCTTATAACTCGAATCTTTGTCTGTGTTGCGTTTGTTCATGTTCATTCTCACAACAGGAGTAAATTGGATCCATGTGCTCTTCGATGCATTTTTGTCGAATATTCCTCCACACAAAAGGGTTATAAATGTTTTCATCCACCTTCTAAAAGATTTTTTGTCTTAGCCGTTGTTACTTTTGTTGAAGATGAATCTTTTTTTCAACACACTTATCTTCAGGGGGAGACCCTGAGTGAAGATAAAGAAAAGGATATGTTTCTTTTTGATCCTAGTTTTGTTCAGCCTATACCCATAACTGTATATGAGTCTGCTTCTCCCACTTCTTCGTTGATTGAATCAGCCAAATCTGTTGAAATGATGAAAGGGAAATCAAGATAACATTCAGCCATTGCAAGTTTATTCTAGGAGGGAAACACCAGTCTCTCGATCAATATAGGTCCGGTCTCCCATTCGTGCTGTTGCCTAATTTCCCAAAACCACTCCCAAACCAACTAACAATGTCACACCAAGTGTTGAGCCAATTGAACCAACAGAAGAACATAAAAAACCAAGTACTGAAGGCCTACCAATTGCACTTAGGAAAGAAACAAGAACCTGCAGGAAATATCCACGGTCTCTTTTCATGTCCCATCAAAATCTATCCCAAAACCATAGAGCCTTCCTAACCAATCTCCACACAATTCCCACACTGAGAAATCTAACTGAGGCATTCGGAGACCAGAAATGGGAGGATGCTATGAAGAGCGAGATGGAAGCCCTTGAGAGGAATAAGACATGGGAGTTAGTTGAATTGCCGAGAGGGAAGAAACTGATCGGATGTAGTGGGTTTTCATTATAAAATACAAGGCTGATGGCTCGGTGGAAAGATACAAGGCAAGATTGGTGGCCAGAGGATACACTTAAACCTATGGCATTGATTATCTAGAGACACTTGCCCCTGTTGCTAAAATGAACACAATATGGATACTTTTGTGATTAGCTGCTAATTTCAAGTGGAATCTACAACAATTTGATGTTAAGAATGCGTTCCTCCATGGTGATCTAGAAGAGGAAATTTAAATGGAAGTTTCCCCTGGATTTGAATCTAAAGAGGGAATGGTGAAGAAAGCTCTTTATGGGCTTAAACAATCACCACGAGCTTGGTTTAGGAGGTTTGCTAAGGTGATGATCTCATTGGGATACAAGTAGAGTCAAGGAGATCATACTTTGTTTGTGAGACACTCAGATTCTGGGAGAGTCAAAACATTGTTAGTTTATGTAGGTGATATCATCGTGACAGGTAATGATGTGGAAGAGATGAACAATTTGAAGCAATGCCTCTTGAAGGAGTTTGACATCAAAGAGCTAGGAAAATTAAAGTACTTCCTAGGCATTGAATTGGCTCATTCAAAGCAAGGAATTTTCATCTCTCAACAAAAGTACGTACTTGACTTGTTGAAAGAAACAAGAAAGATGGGTTGTAAACCAGTGGAGACACTGATTGAATTCAATCATGGATTATATGATGCTCTAGAAGATCCCATGCTAGATAGAGGATCCTATCGGAAGCTTGTTGGGAAGTTGATATATTTGGCACACACAAGACTAGATATAGCATTTGCAGTGAGCATGGTTAGTCAATTTATGCATAATCCCAAAGAATCACATCTTAAGGCAGTAAATAGGATATTACGATATTTGAAAGGCAGCCCGGGAAGAGGAATTTTGTTTAAGCGACGAACGGGCGCGGACATGACGTTAGAAGCTTATATTGATGCCGATTATGCAGGATCTTTGGTTGACATGAGATAAACATCTGGTTACTGTACTCTCCTAAGCGGTAATCTTGTAACATGGAGAAGTAAGAAGCAAAACGTGATAGCAAGATCAAGCGCAGAGTCAGAGTTTAGATCAATGGCATTGGGAATATGTGAGTTACTCTTTCGGAAGATAATCCTAGATGACTTAAGAATAAAATGAGAATGACCCATAAGTTTGTACTGTGATAATAAATCAGCCATCAGCATTGCACATAATCCTGTTCAACATGATCGAACAAAGCATATTGAAGTTGATAGGCATTTTATCAAGGAATATCAAGGAAAAACTAGACAGTGGCTTAATGTGCACTCCATTTGTGTCAACCAAGGATTAGTTGGCAGACGTACTTACAAAGGGAATGACAAGCACTGTGTTTCAAGATATTATTAGCAAGCTTGGGATGGAACATATCCATTCACCAGCTTGAGGGGGAGTGTTGAATTATGTATTCTTATTTGGAAAGATTGTATAGTTATAGAAAATCGTATAATTCCCTTATTTCTAGGAATTAGAGTTAGATACAGATTTTGAGGAGTTTCCTATTTTTAGGGAGTTTGTTACTATTTTTTAGCTAGACAATTGTGTATATTAACTAAGGGCTGTAACTTAATTCATATATGAGAAAGAAATTCATTCTTCTCTTGTGATATTTGACAATTCATACAAACCAAGCCAATGAAGTCCAAATGTTCTGGGTAATCTCGTAATTGTTTGCATATTGCTTTTTTCCATGGTTCTGAAAGAGTTTCAAACGGACCATCCATATGTCCAAATGGTTGCATGAACTGTTGAATTATCTGAACTGCATCTGCGGTCACTGGTGACTTATATGAAGAAACCATTATCACGCTAGGTCCTTTGTAATTAATTTTGAGTAGTGACTCATTAGTAATGCGGTTACACTGGTTGAATACTCCCTCAATACAATGAAGATTGAATTGATTAATAGTGTCCCACAGGAATTCATATCGAGTGGGTGTATCAATTGATTGGAACAAATTTTAGAACCAAACTTAGACCATTACCAGCAATCCAATATTATTTTGTCTTCAAATAATTTATGTTGTAAAATTAATTCACTTAGTTGTTGAGATATACTCATAATGTTTTCTGAATATATTTAGTTAAGTCAGTAATTTGCTGTTCGATTTTTTCTAATTTATTATTATTATTATTATGTTGGTTAAAGACATTACTTGGTTCCATAATTCTAGATTATCCAAAACATGGTTGTAATTATTGCCAAGATCCACCATTGAAAAAGGAAGAAGATACAGTCTCAGACAATGCATTCTTACAAACCAAGCCAATGAAGTCCAGATGTTATACACTTTTTGCCATTAAAACTGTGCTCTTTGGGTGCTTCTTGTTTGAGATCCTACCACAATTTTTATGTGAAATGTGGGCTACATAGCCGCTGTGCATTAATGCATTGGGGCTTGTTTAAGTAGTGTTTCACATGATCGAGAACTGCTGCCTTTGTTGTCTGAATAGATTTTTCTTTATGTTCTTGCTTTTGATTGGTTTAGCAATTTTTTTGTTATGTCTAATGTTGGTCAAGGCTTTTACAGCTATGGGTAGGTCATGGGAGTAAGGCAGCTGAAGAGAAGCAATTTTTTGACAGCCACCTTGCCCCCTTTTATAGAATTGAACAGGTTTCATTATTGCTCATTTATCTTATGTCTATGTTTCTTGCAATTTAGTTTGTCATGCTTTTTGCAAAAGATGAAATACAAGAACATCAGGTATCTATTGCTGATTTGGTTGAACAATGACAATTTATTTTTTTGATTGAGAGATTGATTTCTGATTACAAAAGAAACACTATTCCATTAGAGTTGTTCATATATAGTAGGTTCATGGTAACATAATTATTTCATAATCTTTTATTTTTCAACCCGTTGGTGCATAAAGTAGATAACATTATTCATCTTTTGACATGTTATGTTGCTTGGAGTGTTTATTCCATCGATAGGAAACTCTTGACATACCAATTATATCCACCCATGTGTCAGCTTATACTAGCAACCTCACCTGATGCCAAGAGTGGGAAGATGCCCAGCATTGTTTCAGATGATAACATCCTGTTGCTCTTTGAAATACAGAAGAAGGTACTCGTTTGATTTAGTTATACCTTTATGTTATTTCTTCTATATGAAAATATTATGTTATTTTTATTTTCCATTCATTGTTTATTTTTGTGCATGTAATTACTGTGGGGTCTATTTAAGTTCTTACTTGTAAGAAGAAGGTAGCAAGCCATCTATCTTTGCTTGGACAGGTTGATGGCCTTCGTACAAATTATTCTGGCTCAATGGTGGTATCTTTAACTGACATTTGCTTGAAGCCTTTGGGTGAGGATTGTGCCACCCAAAGTGTTCTACAGGTTTCTCCAGATTTCTTAAAGTAATATATGCAAGTAGATGATCACTATTTACTCCTCACAATTTTTTTTGGTTCGAATTTTTTTCTAGTATTTCAAAATGGATCCAGATAATTATGATTCATATGGAGGAGTCCAACATGTTGAGTATTGTTTCCAGGCAAGTACATTAGCCTCTTAGGTTTTCATTTAGGGAGCTGCTTGTGAGAAAACTTGTAAAAGATGTTTTATAATGTATGAGCTCCTTGCAATTTCTTTTCGAAGAATTTTTGTCAAAAATTTTTGACAACCTGTAGTTTACATCTTGATGAGAAAACTTTTGCTACTGTAGAATATTATTTTAGTGTTTGCATAATAGACTAGGATGCAATTTTTAGATAACATTGATTTCAAAAAAAGAATATTTAAATAACATTTTTCACTTTTGAAGTGATATCTACCTTTTCATCTACCTAAGAATTGAGCATTGTTGGGAAAATATCCGGTTGGATATCACCTAGATATTATTGACTCCTAAAAGTTAGCAAATCAAATCAGTTAGAAATTGAAACAAAGGATTATGTGAATAATCTTTTTCAGACCTTCATTAATCATTCTCTACAAATATTACAATCGGAGTAGGAAATAATTAAGGGATTACATTAACAAAAAATCTAGAAAAATCAGCCTAGAAATCTGGAAGTAAATAAATTAAATATGGATATCACTAAAAAATCTGTAAATTGATTTTGGATCCCACTAATTTAGGCAATCCTAGTCAACTTTCCAACACTCCCCCTCAAGCTGGTGAATGTATATCAAACATTTCCAACTTGCATACATTTGATTCAAAACAAGCCTTAAGTAATGCTTTAGTGAGAATATCAGCTTCTTGTGATTCAGTTGGCACGTAGGACAAACTGATCTTGCCACTTTCAATCTCTCTCTTGATGAAATTTCTATCAATCCGAACATGCTTCATACGTTCATGTTGTATAAGGTTATGAACAATTGCAATAGCTGATTTACTATAGCTATATAACTTCATAGGACGCTCCAATGGGAAATTTAAATTTGATAGCAATCTCTCTAGCCAAATTAACTCACAAATACCTCGTGCAATTGCCCTATATTCTACTTCAGCACTACTTCTAGATACAACAATTTGTTTCATACTACGCCATGTAACAAGATTTCCCCAAAACTTTGTACAATAGCCTGTAGTGGACTTAGCATCTTCAACTGATCCTGCCCAATCTGCATCTGCAAACCGTTCTATTTCTCGGATTTCACTCTTTTTGAACAAAAGACTCTTTTCAAGTGTTCCTTTTAAGTACCTAAGAATCTGATCTACTGCATCTCGGTGTCTCTTGGTGGGAGCATGCATAAATTGACTGACCACATCAACACTATAGGCAATGTTGGGCCTAGTAAGTGATAGGTAGATCAAATTTCCTACCAAACGTTGATATTTTTCTTTGTTTGTTGGAGTGTCATCTTCAGAAACCTTATGCTTCCAATTCTTTCTAATGGTGTGCTTGTAGGTTGACAACCTAATTTTCCTATTTCCTTCAATAGATCTAAGGTGTATTTTCTTTGAGAAATGAAAATGCCTGACTTACTTCTGGCTATTTCCATTCCAAGTAAATATTGAAGCTTCCCAAGATCTTTAACTTTGAATTCAGATTTCAGCAGTTTTTTGAGATTTTCTATTTCTTCATTATCATCACCTGTGATCACCATATCGTTAACGTATACTATCAAGATGGATTTCTTCCCATCTATAGATTGTTTTGTGAATAAAGTATAGTCAGCTTTCCCTTGTGTATAACCAAATTATTTCATGGCAGTGCTGAACCGGGTAAACCAAACTCTAGGAGACTGTTTTAACCCATAGAGAGATTTTTTTTCAGTTTACACACAGAACCGGTTTTTTTCTTCAAAACCAGGTGGAGGCTTCATGTAAACTTCTTCTCTGAGAGTTCCATTTAAGAATGCATTAGATACATCCATTTGGTGTAGTTCCTGGTCTAGATTTGCTGCCATAGATAAGAGAACCCGAATAGAATTCCATTTTGCAACGGGTGCAAAGGTTTCTTCATAATCAAGGCCGTAGGTTTGTGTATATCCTTGAGCAACCAAACGAGCCTTGTACCTCTCTATTCTCCCATCTGAACCAACTTTTATAATAAAGGTCCATTTGCACCCTACTAGTTTCTTCCCTTCGGGTATGTCAACTATTTCCTATGTGTCAAGGCCTTCATTTCTTTATCACTGGAGCTTTCCATCTTGAATCTCTCAATGCCTCATATATGTTCATAGGAATTTTCACATTATCGAGTTGAGAGAAATGCCCTGTATTTGTTAGATAAGTGGCAATATGACAAATGGTTTGAAATTGGATGTTCAGTACAAGATCTTACCCCTTTTCTGATAGCAATGGGAACGTCAAGGTCATCAATTGTAACAGTACTTTGAGGTAAAACTTGTGATATGGTATCCTCTTCTAGTTCAAATGCTTGGCCTTGCTGAGTAACTCGTGGTCTCCTTGAGTATACAAGTAGTTCACCCTGTTTTTGGGTTTGTTGAGGTGATTTTCCCCCTTGACTTGAGTCACCTGTGGATGTGTGTTGTAAAGATCGAGACAAAATTGATGGTATTGGCAATGAAACAGGTCTAGATATGGAAGGGTCCCAATGGTTTTCTTCACTTAGATTCTTCCCCTGAAGAGAAGCATGTGAATAGAAAGGTTAATTTTCAAGAAAGTTCATATCATATGACATAATTTTTTTAAGTTTGGATTATAACATTTGTAACCCTTTATAGGAAAATACACTTAATAGCTTTTGGATCAAGTTTTCCTTGTGTAGGAAGAGTGTTATGAACAAAAATAGAACAATCGAATACTTTAGGAGTGAGAGAATTAAACAATTTGACATGAGGAAAGTATTTTCTGAGACAACTTATAGGAGTTCGAAAATTTAGAGTTTTATAAGGAAGCCTGTTGATTAGGTAGGAAGTAGTTAATACAGAATCACCCCAATAATGGTGTGGAACAAAATTTTCAAACATAATTGATCGGGCAACTTCCAACAAGTGATGGTTTTTTCTCTCAACTATCCCATTTTGTTGAGGTGCTTAGGTACACGAACTTTGATGAAAAATTCCATTATCAACTAAATAATTTCCCAAAATATGTGAGAAATACTCTCGTCCATTATTTGTGCGAAAAGTATGGACATCAGGCTGGAAAACATTTTTTTATCATCCTGTGGAATTGTTGAAAAACAGACCCAACATCAGATTTTTCTTTCAAAAGGTAGACCCAGCAAACCTTGTGTGGTTATCTATGAAAGTAATGAACCATCTTTTTTTGGTTAAATCACTAACATGTGGTGCCCCACAAATATCACTATGAACAAGGTGAAAAGGTTTTGACATTTTGTAATCATGAACAGGATAATTTTTTCTAGGTTGTTTTGCAAGAATGCATGATTCACAAGAAAAAGAGAAAAGATCTTTATTGATGAACAACTTGGGAAACAAATGTTTCGTACATGAAAAACTAGGATAACCTAAACGTTTATGCCATAAAATCACATCAGAGTTAGATAAAGTAGACATAGAAAGTGATGTAGGTGTTTTTGGTGTAGTAGAACCAGTTAGGTAACAGAGACCATTTTGTTCTTTAGCATTGCCAATCATCTTCCCTGAGGACAAATCCTGAAAAATACAATGATCACGCACAATGGTTACTGCACAATTTAGATCTTTAGTTAGCTTGCTAATAGAAAGAAGATTGTATCTTAAATTGGGAACATGAAGCATGTTTTTTAAGACAAAACCATTACAGACAATATCTCTAATTCCATCTACTAAGGAAGTACTTCCATCTGCCACAAAGACTTGCAAATTTTTAATACATTTTTATAACCAAAAAAAAAAAACAATGAGTAACCCCGTCATATGATCTGAGGCACCAGTGTCAATAATCCATACATTCAAGACATCCTTCTGTGATTAAAGAAAAGAGCTAATACCTCGTTGAATCATGGCTGCCTTAGGTGTTGTGGATGAGGGATGTAGGTTTTCCTGTTGACTGAGAAGGGTCCTTAAGATCTCCATTTGTTCTGGTGTAAATGCTGCAGTGCAAGTTTTCTTGGTCTCCGCAGCAGATTCAGCTACATGGACAACATGTTTGCTTCTACTTTTACTCTGCGGTTTCCAATCTGGTGGTTTTCTATGGAGATCCCAACAAGTCTCTTTCGTTTGAAAAGGCTTGTTACAATATTCACACCATGGTTTGCTCTCATTTGGCTTATGATCTTAGGTATTAGAAGAGCTTGAACGATTTGTGGCAAGGGTGGAACCTTGTGCATGTTCTTCAATAGCTGGGAGTAGGTTTGTGCTTAGCATCACCTTTTTCTTGCTTTCTTCCCTCCTTACTTTTGAGAAGGCTTCTCAAAGTGATGGCAAGGGTTTTGTTCCCTGAATTTTCCCACGTATTTCATCTAAATCTTTGTTTAAACCTTGAAGGAAATCAAAAACTCAGTCCTTTTCAAGTACTTGATTATAGAGTACTCCATCGTTTGCACACTTCCATGGAATTGTGTAAAATAGATCCATCTCTTGCCAAAGTTCAGTTAATCTATTGTAGTATTCTGTTACATATTTTGTTCCTTTATTTCGAAGAGTTGATTGAATTTCAAAACATTAAGTATTTCCAAAATCTGAATACATCTCCTGTGCTGGCCTCCAGATTTCGTGTGTTGTCTTGTAGTATAGGTAAGTGCGTCCTATTTGAGGCTCCATTGAATTTATCAATCAGGCCATGACAATAGAGTTTTTAGCTTCCCATATCTTAAAACTAGCATCATTCTTGGCTGGAGAAGAGAGTTCACCGATAAGATAACCTTCTTTCCCTTTCCCTCGAACAACTAACAACACAGATTGGAACCTGTGAGTGAATATATAAAACCAATTAAGTTGGCCTCACATAATAGCTTAACCTATTGTGGTGAAATGGTCGCCTAATATGGTATCAGAGCTTCTGTAACCAAGTGATCGTGAGTTCAAATCCTACTATTCACTTATTATTCAGCACAAGGTAGAGTGAGCCTGTGCAAGTTTCAAGTCCAAAGGGCTTTCACTTGAGGGAATGTTTTAGTAAATATATAAAACCAATTAAGTTGACCTCACACAATAGCTTAAGCTATTTTGGTGAAATGCTCGCTTAATAGAACTGTTCACGAAAATTTGACCCATTCAATTTGTGTTGGGTTATTTGTAGTGAGTAATGCACATCTAGTGGAGAAGGGAAGGTTACATCACTGGTATTCGTTGAACTAACACAGGAATATTCTTCAGTTGATGGTGGTAGGTTACCTTTAGACATAGTTGTGAAAACAGAGGAAGAAAAAAGAATTTCAGGTGGCTAGGAAAATTTTTGGTGGCTGACAGATTTTAGGTGGCTGGAAACCTTGCTCTGATACCATGAAACAAAGGATTATGTAAATAATCTTTTTCACACCTTCATTAATCATTCTCTACAAACATATACAATGGGAGTAGGAAATAATTAAGGGATTACATTAACAAAAAATCCAGAAAAATCAGCCTAGAAATCAGGAAGTAAATAAATTTAAATATGGAAATCACTAAAAAATCTAAAAATTGATTTTGGATCCCACTAATTTAGGCAATCCCAGTTGTGGGTCAGTAAGTATAGATTGATCATTATTAGGTACAATAAGGAGTAAAGTAGCAGATGGGTTACTTGAATTGTTCCCAGGTTCATTCTCCGAGGGTTTTGAGAGGCCATGCATTGTTGAGGTGGGTTGTTCTCTACTTCTCAATTGAGTCTTCCTCTTAGTATAAACACGAGGCTCAGTATTCCGTTCCTTAGGAACGGACAGTAGTATTTCTCCCCCTGTGGTTGAACAGAGATTTCTTGGTATGGATAGATTAGGAGTAGTATCTTTGGCTTCATTATCAGGAATTATATGATGGTCAATAATGACAGTAGGTAGGGGGTTGGGAGTGATAGTAGCATCCCAAAATTTTTTTTCTTCATTAGAGTTCTCCCCCTGGAGAAATCTTTTTTAATGTTCTAGAAATGTGACATCCATGGAGACAACAATTTTTTGTGTTAAAGGGTTGTAGAAATTATAACCTCGTTGACTAGGGGCATACCCAATAAAGACAGATTTTTCAGCTCTTGGATCTACTTTTGAGTTTCCCCTAGTCAGGTTGTGAACATACACTGTACACCCAAAGGCACGAAGAGGAAGAGTAAAGTAAAGCCAATTTTTAGGAAAGCATTGTTTATACACATCTAGGGGTGTAGTATAATGCAAAACCCAACTGGGCATTCGATTAATTAAGTATAATGCAGTCAAGACAGCCTCACCCCAAAGGTATTTTGGCACATTCATTGTAAACATAATGGACTGAGAGACTTCCAGTAAAAGTTTATTTTTCCTTTCGACAATACCAATTTGTTGAGGAGTATTAACACACATAGATTAGTGAACAATGCCTTTAAACTTGAGAAATTTTCCAAGGACTTCATTAAAATACTCGGTACCATTGTCGGAGTGAAGTATGCCAATGTGTGTGTGAAATTGAGTTTCAATCATGGTATAAAAACTTTGAAAGATTTGAGTAACTTAAGATTTTTCACGCATCAAATAGACCCAACATAATCGAGTATGATCATCGATAAAAGTTAGAAACCATTTTTTTTTGGAAAGAGTTTAAACACAGAATGGACCCGAAACATCACTATGAATTAAGTAAAATGGTTTGGAGGGTTGATATGGTTTTGTAGGGTAAATGGTCTTATGACTTTTGGATGAAATGCAATGCTCACAATGAAGATTTGAACAATCCACAGATTTAAACAAATGAGGTAATAGTCTTTTGAGGTAAGAAAAATTAGGATGTTATAATCTATTATGCCAAAGCAAAATCTGTTCTTTAGCAGGGGTAGAACAAATACTACTTGAGCCATGAGCTTCTTTATTCTTCAAGGTGTCATCATCGAAGTGGTAGAGATCATTATCAACTTAGCACTTCCAATCATCTTCCTTGAAATTAGTTCTTGGAAGACACAATATGAGTCAAAAAATGTAACAGTACAATTAGAGTCACGGGTCAGTTTGCTCACAGATAGCATATTACAAGCTAGTTTTGGAAAATGAAGGATAGATTTAAGGCAGATATTAGAGGATAGAGTTATTGAATCTTTACCAGTTACAGCAGAAAATGATCCATTTGCTATATAAATTTTTTCATGACCAAAACAAGGGTAAGGATGAAATAAATTAGAAGAACAAGTCATATGGTCAGATGCTCCTGAATCAGTGATCCAAGGAACGAAATTGTATGGAAAGGAACATGATAAGGCATTAAAATCACTACCAATTTGTGCAACAGAAGCATTAGGGTCACTTGAGGATTCAGATTTGGGTTTCAGTAACTTTAGTATGTAATTAATCTGCTCTTGAGAGAACTGTCCAGCATCTACCTCATGGGCTAATGGAGTTTTACTTGATTCATAGTGAGCTGAAGTTTTATTAAATTTTCCTTCATGCGATCCCTTCCAATTTGCAGGCTTTCCATGGAGTTTACAGCATGTTTCACGGGTATGACGAGCTTTATTGCAATAGTCACACCATACCCTTGACTTTTCCTCAGTCTTCTTAGTACGGCCAGCAACATTCCCTACAACTAAGGCTGTGTTTTCAATAGTAGGTGTAGGATTTCGTTTGCCAAGCATCACAAACCGTCTACTCTCTTCACGTCAGACTTCTGCAAAGACTTCCCCAATGGATGGGCTGCCTCTAACCTCATCAAACCTAACATTAAGTCTAATTAAGAACTTAAAAAATTCGGTTATCCTCTATTGTTTTTTGAAAATAGTTATAGTCATCAGGGGATTTCCATTCATAGTCATTAAACAAATCTAAGTCTTGCCACAAATGTTTTAGGGAATTAAAGTACTTAGTAACACTGTTCTCACCTTGGTGGATCTTACCAAATTTTACAGTTAGTTCATACACTTGGGATTGGTTTCCCAAGCCAGAATACATCTGATTCACGTTGTCCCATAGCTGCTTAGCTGTGTGATAACACATATAGTTGGAGCTAATATCCTCCTCTATAGAATTTACCAACCATGTCATAACCATAGAATTTTTAGCATCCATATTCCGTGTGTTGGATCATCAGTCGTAGTTTCCTTCTTGTCACTAGTCAGATATCCGATCCTGCTTCTACCACGGATGTACATTCTAACTGATTGGGACCAACGAAGAAAATTCTCTCTATTAAGTCGTATAGTAGTGATCAGAATGGAATGAGAATCTGAGGTAGGATTATGAGAAGGATTCAGCAATGTCGGACATGGTTGACGTAGATGGGTAGGATTAGAGATAGTAGGTAGCGGCTAGGGTTTAGGACTGTTCAGGTAATCTCTGATACCATGCAGAAATTCTGAACAGATGTATATTATTCTCAATATCTTACTAGGTCAATACATATGTACAAGATATATAGAAATAAAGAGGGCTATTCTAGGAAACTAATATCTATACATAATATCCTAACTGATTTGATTTGGTAACTTTTAGGAGTCAATAATATCTATGAGATATCCAGCTGGATATTTCCCAACAAGCACATTACAGGCTTCTGTTGATCCAATTGTTATCTTGGGCTTTATTTTGGAATTGGTTATTTAAAGCTCAATCTTTACTTATTTCCAGCGCTTTGAGTTTCATTTTCATGGTTACATATTGACCATCATCTTCTGAATTCGATTCCCTCCAGCATTACACTTCTGCAGAGACATGTTTGAGTGCATTTCAGGCTCCTGTTGATCCAAGTACTGCTTTAGGAGGATTTTCTGGGAACAATTATTCTGAGGTAATTTCCTCCTCATTTGCTCTGAAGCAGGAATAGTAGCTAATTGTTCAATATCTTCATTTTCAGGCTACTGCATTTGTGATTACCTACCCTGTGAATAATGTCATTGATGAAGGTGGCAATGAAAAAGCAGTAGCATGGGAGAAAGCTTTCATTCAGCTGGTGGAGGTTAGAACATTGCATCACTCTTTTTTTCCCCCCCTGAATTATTGTTTATTCATTTCATAGTTATATTATGATGATTGTTGTCCACGTTCCATTTCTTTAAGCAACTTCAGTGTGTGGGGAAAATTCCCATCTTGTTGGTGGCATTTGTTTATGGGACAGTCACTTCTCATTTTTGTAATTAATAAAACATTGATCCCTATGGCTTAATTCAGAATTTTTTGAATGTCTTTCCTTTGACAGGAGGAGCTAATACCAATGGTTCAATCTAACAATCTTACCCTATCATACTCGAGTGAAGTATCAATTGAGGAGGAATTGAAAAGAGAAAGTACTGCAGATGTTGTAACAATTGTAGTAAGTTGCTAGAAAGATGCCTTTATATTATCTGAGGGGATGTAAAACGCCTTGTGTCACAAACCTGTTACTGCTCATTGTCATTTTCTCAAACAATTGTTCTTCCACTTACTTTCTCTTTTATCAAACTTTTCATGTCAGGTGAGCTATATTGTCATGTTTGCTTACATTTCTATTACATTGGGAGATGTGCCTCAATTGTCTACATTCTACGTCTCATCAAAGGTATAGGAGCTTTCACTCATTTCCTTTCCATTTGGAGATATAATCGAACATTTGTTTAATGACCCTAAATTCCTTGCCTGAGGAAGTAAACTAGGAAGGGCCAACCTTAAAGGGCCAACCTTAACTTGAGGGAGAGAATACCTAACAGTAAAGAATGAAATAAGCTTGCCTGTTCCTAATTTTCTGCCACTTTGTACTTGACACACTGTGATGTTTGTGCATGCGTTATTTCTCTGATATGCATAGCTTTTATATTGAGGTTAAAAAGATTCTTGAGATTTTAGATCACTTTTTGTTACCGTCTCTATTTGTATTAGGACCATGATTCAACAAAATGTTTTGGAACTCTAAGTTTGATGGCAGGATCATATCCTACGTAAAAGAACCTTAATCTCTACTTACATCTGGCTTTGTACACTATAAGCTCTGTAATGTACCTCATATCTGCCTTTATTGCAAATTTTCCCACAAAGTATGGCTTATTTCAAATTTCTAATTGTTATATCTGAATTTGCTGATATTTGTAACATAAACAATCTTCATCACTCAATATTTGATAATGTTTTATAGGTTTTGCTTGGTCTTTCTGGAGTTTTGCTGGTCATGCTTTCTGTCCTTGGATCTGCTGGACTTTTCAGTGCAATTGGAGTTAAATCTACATTAATCATTATGGAAGTTATTCCCTTCCTTGTGCTGGCTGTAAGTTAGTATAGCCATTTCCATATCCTATTTTTCTGTGTTGGTCTGGTAATTTTATAGGCAGAAAGATTCTGAAACTTATCCGTGTCTATCTAGGTGCAAGGATAAGATGTATATTAATCTGTTAAGTTGTTTAGGTATGAAAGGTAGGCCCCATTTAAACTTGCTTTAAACAATATTGACAATGTAACAATACCTAGCATGGATACAAAAACATTTCTATGTATTTCCACACCTTGGATGAGCTTTCTTTGCTTTAAACCAACATTCTTCTACTAATAACATCTTCCATCAAAATTCACTTGAGAAGGCATGTATGGGCCTGTCTTACTGTGAAAAGATCTAAAATGAAGTGAGAATTTGGACAATTTCCTTGTTATCATAAATATTGGCCCCAAGCACTAAAGGACAAGCCTACCTCTAATGTGAGCTTACCTTTGTGTATCGGGTCTACTCTCTCTTTTTAGCATATTAGGCTCC
Organism: Erythroxylum echinodendron; assembly: GCA_027575705.1. Taxonomy (NCBI): domain Eukaryota; kingdom Viridiplantae; phylum Streptophyta; class Magnoliopsida; order Malpighiales; family Erythroxylaceae; genus Erythroxylum; species Erythroxylum echinodendron. The sequence goes on along the minus strand of JANZXR010000172.1, from coordinate 44,541,941 downwards.
AAAATATCTCAATTTGACCCAAGTTATGTTGTTGGCTTATGTTACAGAATATATTAGTTACATAATTATAGGGATTATGTAGTTAATGTAAATAGCATGGTTATAGGGATTTAGCATGATTATAGGGATTATTTTCCTAGTTTTAAACCTATGTATTCAGTATAAATATCTGTAATATTATTCTAAGTAATACACGGAAAACTTCTTCTCATTCTTCTCATCGTATCAGAGCCTAGTTGTGCTTCTGGGTCTCTTCCATAGTTTTCTGGAAATTGTTTTCTGCCCTATCGTAAGGCAGTATACCAACAGTGTGGGTGGTATATTTTTTGAAGAGATTTTTCCTCACCTCCTCCTCGATAAGACACTACAGGTGCCGATTAACCATCCCCTAAAATCCAGTCTGCGGATCTCGAGCGCGTGACCCACACACGCTGCCCAGCCTCAGACGTCGTCTCCACGCACTGGCACATGAGTACACGTGAGCTGCCGTCTTTTGCACCAGTTTCTTCCTCCGGTGTCGCCTCCTCTATCCCTATCTAGATATCCTGTCAGTTTTGGGGTATTATTGGTCTGTGTTGATGTAGAAGACAGCCGTAGCTTCCTTCTGTTGTTGAGTGCTTCTGATTTTCGTAGCTTTCTTCTGTTGTGTTGGTGTGGCTGCTGGGATATTTCTGTGGTGTTGCTGAATGTTTCGGATTTACATGTTGGAATTTACGTAGTGGAGAAGCACCATGTTGTAATTTCTTTCCTCTTGGATCTGCTTAATATTGTCAATCGGAAAATGACTGAGAGTAGTGATATGGGTGGAGATAAGAAGACTATTACTGAAATTACTTTGGGTTCATCCAGAATTACTGATAGGAAATTGATTGGAAGAAAAAATTATGCACAGTGGAAAAGAACTATTCGCAGATTTGTGGCTAGTTTGGATTTAGAAGATCATCTAACTAATAATCCGCCTCCTAAGATTGATGTTTTTGCTTGGAAGAAATGGTTAATGGAGGATTATAAATTGTTTAATCAAATCCAAAATACTCTAGACCCAACCGTTGATAATGTTGTGGATCATTGTGATAATGTCAAAAGAACAATGGGAATTTTTGGAATTTTTGTATGCTTGCAAACAAGATTTGTCTCATGTTCATGAATTACTGTTAAAGATTTATCGAGCGGAACAAAGAGTTCACTCCCTGTTTTAGTACTATTCTGAAGTAAAACAAGCCTTTGAAGAAAAGCGAGCCATGTTTCCAATTGTAGCCGACATAAAGCAAATGCAAGAACAATAGGAGCAGATTGTGGTACAATGTTTCTTAGCAGGGTTGAGTTCCAAATATGACGTGGCACGCACACAACTGTTAACTAGTGAGACACATCCTTTACAAAAGTATATGCCTGTTTGCTTCGAGTGTGTAAAGACGGGGAGGTGACTTCTGATATGGTGACCAATGGCTGAGCGACATTAATAAGCAATGTTTCAAATACTAATTGCTATGACAATTGTGGGAACAATAATGGTTTTGTTGCCGAAAACAGTGACACCCCTCGCACCTGTAATTATTGCGGAGTTGAAGGACATATCAAGAAGAATTGTTGGAAATTACATGGTAAGCCTCCCAAATACTCGGGTAAGAATAATAACAAAAAATTTGCAAATGTGGCTACTCAGGATGGCATCCTACCCCTTTCTCAGTCACCCACGCCCTCTATCACGATTTCAGCAGATGAGTATGCCCGTTTAACCAATGCCTATCAACAAATTTCGATCACTCATGAGTTGCAACATCCATCTCCTTTGACATCAGCTTTGGCTAATACAAGTAACCTTGCTACCTGTCTCTCCACTTCATCTCGTAGTTGGGTTATTTACTCAGGGGCTACTGATCATATGACTGGCAATACAGGTATTCTCTCTTATTTCAAATCTATTACTGATTTACCTTGTGTTACTTTAGCCAATGGATCTACCACTTTTGTAATTGAGCGTGGGACAGCAAACCCAACAAATTCTCTCCCATTATCCTCTGTTTTATGTTTATCACAATTTCCTTTCAACCTATTATCTGTCAGCCAACTCACCAAAAGTCCCAACTATTGTGTTGTTTTCTATGCTAATTATTGTCTTTTTCAGGATCTTGGGACGAAGCAGATTATTGGTAAGGGGCGTCTGGTGAATGGCCTGCACGTCCTTGATTCAAACTTCGATCGATTGCTTGCACAAGCTCATCTTTCCTTTTGCAACTTCATTGTCGTTTTGGTCATCCGTCTATTACAGTTTTACGAAAGTTATGTCCTAATCTGAAATAAGAATCTGCCTTGGAGTGTGAAGCTTGTCAATTTGCTAAACATCATAGGGCTTCTTATTCTACTAGACTAAATAAACGAGTTGGGTCTTCCTTTTACTTGGTGCATACTGATGTATGGGGACTTTGTCATATTCGATCTAAATCTGGTTTTTGTTATTTTGTGACATTTATTGATGATTATTCTCGGGTTACTTGTTTTTATCCTATGAAATCCGAGATCTTTAATCTCAAATTCTTGGGCTAATCTCTTCTTCAACTCTACTATTTCGGATACATCATCTCCAGTTATGATAATATCATCTACGTAAACAATAAGGATAGCTAGCATATCTACCTTGGACCTCTTGTAGAACAATGTATGATCAGCCTGACTTGGACAATAGTCGTAGCCCTTCATTGCCCTTCCAAATCTATCAAACCATGCTCTAGGGGACTGTTTTAGGCCATATAATGACTTCTTTAGCTTGCACACCTTATTTCTCCCATAGGTATCCTCAAATCCTGGAGGTAGGCTCATAAAGACTTCTTCTAAGTCTCCATTAAGAAATGCATTTTTTGCATCTAGTTGATGTAACATCCACTCAAAATTTACAGCTAAGTATAGCAATACCCAAATTGTATTTACCTTTACAACAGGAGCAAATGTCTCTTGGTAGTCAATACCATATGTCTGAGTGAACCCCTTAGCAACTAATCTTTCCTTCAGCCTTTTCACACTACCATCAGCCTTAGACTTATCAGTAAATAGCCATTTGCAACCTACTAGCTTTTTATCTCTAGGGAAGTTCACAAGTTCCCAAGTTTTATTCTTCTCAAGTGCATTTACTTCCTCCATGAAGGTTGATCTCCAATTTGAATCTTGAAGTGCTTCCTGAATATTTCTTGGCACAAATAGGTTAGTGATTTTAGAGATAAATGATTTATGTGTGTGTGATAGTTTCCCACAGGATAGATACTTTGATATGGGATGATTTGTGCAAGCCCGTTTCCCTTTTCTAAATGCTATAGGTAGGTAATTATCAGCATAGAGATCTGTAAAAAAATCACTGGTAAGTTGTGGGTCAGTAGGTATAGATTGATCATTACTAGGTACAATAAGGGGTAAAGTGGCAGAAGGGTTACCTGAATTGTTCCCAGGTTCATTCTCCGAGGGATTTGAGAGGCCATGCATTGTAGGTTGTTCTCAACTTCTCAATTGATTCTTCCTCTTAGTATAAACACGAAGCTCAGTATTCCGTTCCTTAGGAATAGATAATAGTATTTCTCCCCCTGTGGTTGAATCGGAATTTCCTGGCATGGACAGATTAGAATTAGTATCTTTGGCTCCATTATCAGGAATTAATATTATGATCAATAATGACATTGGGTAGGGGTTTAGGAGTAATGACCCAAAAATTTTCTGCTTCATTAGAGCTCTCCCCCTAAAGGAATTTTTTTTTTCTGTTCTAGGAATGTGACATCCATGGAGACAACAATTTTTCGAGTTAAAGGATTGTAGCACTTAATAAACTCGTTGACTAGGAGCATACCCAATAAAGATAGCTTTTTCAGCTCTTGGATCTAGTTTGGAGTTTCCCTTAATAGAATTGTGAACATATACAGTACACCCAAAAATCCGAAGAGGAAGAGTAGGGTAAAGTCTATTTTCAGGAAAACATTGTCGAAACATATCTCTAAGGGTGTAGCATAATTCAAAACACGGCTAGGCATTCGATTAATTAAGTATGATGCAGTCAAAATAGCCTCACCCCAAAGATATGTTGGCACATTCATTGTAAACATAATGGATCGAGAGACTTCTAGTAAATGTTTATTTTTTCTCTCAGCAATATCATTTTGTTAAAGAGTGTTAACACGTAGATTGGTGAACAATGCCTTTAGACTTAAGAAATTTTCCAAGGACTTCATTAAAATACTCGGTACCATTGTCAGAGTGAAATATACCAATGCATGTATGAAATTGAGTTTCAATCATGGTATAGAAATTGTGAAAATTTTGAGCAACTTCAAATTTTTCACGTATCAAATAGACCCAACATAACCGAGTATGATCTTCAATAAAAGTTACAAACCATTTTTTCCCTGTAAGAGTTTAAACACGAGATGGACCCCAAACATCACTATGAATTAAGTAAAATGGTTTGGAGGATTGATAAGGTTTTGTGGGGTAAGAAATCTTATGACTTTTGGATAAAATGCACTGCTCACAATGAAGTTTCGAACAATCCACAAATTTAAACAAATGAGGTAATATAGTCTTTTGAGATAGGAGAAATTAGGATGTCCTAATCTATTATGCCAAAGTAAAATATGTTCTTTAGTAGGGATAGAATAAATACTACTTAAGCCATGAGCTTCTTTATTCTTCAAGTTGTCATCAACGAAGTAGTAGAGACCATCTATCAACTTAGCACTGCCAATCATCGTCCTCGAAGTTAGTTCCTAAAAGACACAATATGAGTCAAAAAATGTAATGGTACAACTAGAGTCACGAGCTAGTTTACTCACAGATAGCAGATTATACGTTAGTTTTGGAACTTGTAGGATAGATTTAAGGCAGATATTCGAGGAAAGAGTTACCGAACCTGTACTAGCCTCGGCAGAAAATGATCAATCTGCTACACGGATTTTTTTATGACCAGAACAAGGGTCATAAGTATGAAATAAATTAGAGAAACTGGTCATATGATCAGATGCTCCTGAATCAATGATCCAAGGAGCGAAATTGTATAGAAAGAAACATGATAAGGGATTAAAAACACTACCAGTTTGTGCCACAGAAGCATTAGGAGCATTTGATGATTCAGATTTAGGTTTCAGTAGCTTCATAATGTAATTAATCTACTCTTGAGAGAACTGTCCAGCATCCACCTCAAGTGCTGATGTGATTTTTCGTGATTCATAGTGAGTTGAAGAATTTTCCTTAAACTTATTAAATTTTCCGTCATGTGATCCCTTCTAATTAGCAGGCTTTTCATGTAGTTTCCAACATGTTTCACATGTATGCCGTGCTTTATTGCAATAGTCACACCAAACCCGTGACTTTTCCTCAATCTTCTTAGTATGACCAGTAGTATTCCTAGCAACTAATGTGGTTTCAATAATAGGTGTGGGATTTCGTCTACCAAGCATCACAAACCGTCTACTCTCTTCATGTCAGACTTCTGCAAAGACTTCTCCAATGGTAGGAAGTGGTTGTCTTCCAATAATCCTGCCTCTAGCCGCATCAAACTCAACATTAAGTCCAATTAAGAACTTAAAAATTCGGTTATCCTCTACTGTTTTCCAAAAATAATTATAATCATCAGGAGATTTTCACTCATAGTCATTAGACAAATCTAAGTCTTGCCACAAACGTTTCAGAGAATTAAAGTACTTAGTAACACTATCTTACCTTAGTTAATCTCACCCAATTTGAGGGTTAGTTCATACACTTTGGACTGGTTTCCCAAATCAGAATACTTCTGATTCACATTGTCCCATAGCTCCTTAGCTGTGTGGTAGCACATATAATTGTAGCTAATATCCTCCTCCATAGAGTTTACCAGCCATGTCATCACCATAGAATTTTCAGCATCCCATATTCCGAGTGTAGGATCATCAGCTATAGGTTCCTTTTTGTCACCAGTCAGATTTCCGATCTTCCCTCTACTCCGGATGTACATTCTAACTGATTGGGACCAGCGAAGAAAATTCTCTCCATTCAGTCGTATAATAGTGATCTAAATGGAATGAGAATTTGAGGTAGTATTATGAGTAGGAGGTGTTTGCCGAGATGGGTGGTTAGAAGATTCACCAATGTCGGACATGGTTGACATAGATTGGTAGGATTAGATATAGTTGGTGGCGGCTAGGGTTTAGGACTGTATATTAGGGATAGTAGGTGGTGGCTAGGGTTTAGGGTTGTTCAGGTATGTCTTTGATACCATGTGGAAATATTGAATAGTTTTATTTATGTTACACTAGATCAATACATAGGTACAAGTATATACAGAGCTAGAGAGCTAGTTTAGGAAACTAATATTTATACATAATATCTTAATATTTATACATAATATCTGATCTGATAACATAATATCTTATCAGATTTACTAACTTTTTAGGAGTCAATACTATTTAAGGAAATATCTAGCTATATATTTCCCAACACTAGGCTTTTATGTTAGTCTTCTTTCTTCAATTTGGGACACTCACTTGTTAATATTCTCAACACTCTCCCCGACATGTGAGTTGGGCAATCTGGAGAGGAACGTAAACAATCCTCATTTGGGCTGGATTTCTAATTGAGATCAATTAGGCCCTCTTCTGGGGTAAACAATACTGTTGGGCCATTTGCTCCATGTAGACTTCAAATTCTTCTCTAGTTGCTTAAATGATGGGCCCTCTTCTGTGGCAAACAGTAGGCCAAGTTCTTCATTAACTCTGATACCATGCTAGAATTATTAATATTAGTAGAGTGTATAGTCCATTAACAAGAATTGAGTTTGGCTCCAATCATTGCCAAAATGAATAGATTTAGTCATTTGGATAGTTGGCCCTTACCACTTATAAACCTTTAATATTTTCATATTTAATCAATATGGAATACTCTAATACTTCCCTTCAAGTGGAAGACTGAACATCCAGTTATCACTTGAAATAAACGTAGTGATAATCGGACCGAGATGTTGGGATTGGACATTCAGACGGATAATCGGGAAATTAATAATCCGGATCAAACTTGCTCTGATACCATGTTAAATTTGCAATGTGCCCACATGAGGAGGGAAGTTAGACCACACACAAGCCCAAGTGAGATTCTATACTAAAATCAATTGGCGATAGGTGGAGTAGCTTACTAGGCTTATATGTTAGTCTCCTTTCCCTTCTTTCTTCAATGTGGGATACTCACATATAGGTATTCTCAGCAATTGAAAATAATTTTTTCCATTAAACTTGTATGTGGCCTAGTTGTTTTGCAATTCATTGGGATTTTAATATTGAAAAGTTCCTCTAATTATGCAATAGTGGTTGTCTCTACAACCTTCGACATCTCCATGGAAAAAGAAATGATCTCTAGGCAATTAAGGCTGATTGCTTAAAGGAAAAAATCCCCAGCCATGAAAGCCGCTCAGAATCACAAGACTATTGGCAATGAAGGCTAGACACTCAGATTGATTTTTCCTAGGAATTCAAAGCCTAACAGCTCTAATACCATGACAAAATTTTGGATTTCAGAGAATATTTTCTGCATTTCTTGTTTACAAGTGTACAAGAGAGTCAATTATACAAATGTTAACCTAAGAACTATAAAGGAAACAAAAATAATGAGATCCTATGAGCGTGGAATATCCTAATTAAATATGATAATTGGATTCCATGATTATGAGATATCCTAACTAAATAGAAAATCCTAAAAAGAAGCAAAAAAATCCTAAAACAATTATGTTTTCCCACACAAACATAATTGATGAAATGATTGATAGAAATAGCATAATTTGATGCAGCTGCTGATTGCATTTATACCAATGAACAGTCTGGTGCTGGGATATTTTGGTTGCTGCAACTAAAAACAAATTGGCTCTAGTTGGAAACAGTTATTTCAGGGCAACTTATCCTATTTTTATTAATTTTTCTGTTCATCTTGTCCCATAATTTCAGGTTGGAGTTGACAATATGTGTATATTGGTGCATGCTGTAAAGCGGCAATCGAGAGAGTTGCCCTTAGAGGAACGCATAAGTAATGCACTGGTTGAAGTTGGTCCATCTATTACACTGGCTAGTTTATCTGAAATTTTGGCATTTGCCGTTGGTAGTTTTATCCCCATGCCAGCATGCCGTGTTTTCTCCATGTTTGCAGGTTCAAAAGCTTCCACTTATGGCCAAATAGAAAATTTTCTGGTTGCAGTTTTACTTCAACTTTTTAACATTTATCTGCTTCTTCTAGCTTTGGCTGTTCTTTTGGACTTCCTCCTGCAAGTTACTGCTTTCGTTGCCCTGATTGTGATTGACTGCTGGAGAGCTGAGGATAACAGGATTGACTGCTTTCCATGTATTAAAGTTCCTTCATCTTCTGGAGAATCTAATGAAGGTATTTGATTAAACATTTTCCCTAGTCCCATTAGCAAGGTGACATTGTCTTTGCTACTTGTGTACACTTGCTCTGACCAAGTAATTTTGGAGTGTAGGGATCTATCAAAGAACACCTGGACTGTTGGGTAGATATATGAAGGTATAAAATAAGAGTATCCAAATCCTTATTGGGTGAAAATTAGTATTGGGAATCCTTGCATCTGCAATAGACCAAATAATATATTTATTGCCTCAATTACAGAAGAACCCACTTATTGTTTTGATGTAGGAAGTTCATGCACCTATTCTAAGCCTTTGGGGAGTTAAAGTTGCTGTTGTTGTTATATTTGTTGCCTTTGCTTTGGCAAGCATTGTAAGTTGAGAATATTTAGTTCCCCCTTGGGTCTGTTTTTCATTCGTTTTTTATATTTGCTTCAGTAAAGTTATACTCATTTCCTCAAAACATGTGACATGATAATATTTTGTACAGGCCCTCTGTACAAGGCTTGATTCTGGTTTGGAGCAAAAGATAGTCCTTCCTCGAGATTCTTACCTTCAGGTTTAGGCCATTTATTTTCTCTGTTTATTTCTGTTTGTAAACTTTGTGATACTTGGCATTTTACTTCTGGCCTTGCTGCCTAACTATCATGGTCGTTTGCAGGGTTATTTTAATAATGTTTCTGAATATCTTAGAGTTGGGCCTCCCCTATATTTTGTTGTCAAGGACTATAATTACAGGTACTAATTTTGGTGTCACCTCATTACTCTTTTTCCATCAATCCGGTGTCTTCAAAGTTCTGCTTTACATCAAGCATAAAAGAGGTCCTATGCTTTTCAGTGTTGGTATTGGGAATCGATTTCAGGTTGTTGTGAATGTCCCTCCTTGTGTTTTGCATTGAAACATTTCGTGTTATGAATATCCTTATGAGTAACGAACAGATTTTGGAGAGTTGTTTTATCTTTGAAGTTTTGCTGTTAATGTGTCCGCAAACAGATTAAGGCAGTGAAATACTTGGGTTTTATCTTTAGCAAGCTTCAGTTATACTGCTTGAGAGAGTATATCAAATAAAGTGGGGAAAAGGTTCTTGATATTTTGGAGCTGACAAATGGCATAGTTGTTGAGATAAAAATAGAAAACCTTTGCTAATTGAACAGGTGTGTCTAACACCAAAGCCTGTCCAATTAGTATGCAGATGGGAAATGGTACACTTTGGTTGGCCACTTGTTCCTCCTTGGGGGGCCTTGACACTGAATATTCATGTGTAGTAAATTTCTTGTTATTGATCTTTAGTAAATTATCCTGTTCTCTTTTGTTTAATTTAATAACCTATAGTAAACAATTAACTTCATGTTATACGCTGTTCTAATCCTTCTCCCCTTCCAAATGGCTACTAACTTAGCTTGGAATCAAGACATACAAACCAGTTATGCTCCATCAGCCAGTGTGATTCAAACTCGCTTTTAAATGAGGTATTGTGATTGTTTAGCATACTGCAATACCTGATTGGATACCAGTCTGCACATTCTTTCTGCTTATTGATGTGAGTTTGTAAGAGGTTAACTTCTCCAAATACCCCATTCAATATCATGTTATTACATTGAAATTGCCACATTTTTTGGTGTCATATTTTGAGCATGCTTGAATATTATGTCTAGAATATTTTATCATCGTTTCAGTGACATCATTTATTGATCAAATGAGGAGGAATAATTTAGTCTACTGAAAGATAAACAAGAACAAAAATGGCTATAATTGAAGCTGTATACGTTACTGCAAAAGAAAAAAAGATATTATCAGATGATAATGATGCTAATATTTCCTTCCCTTATGCTACAGATATCAAGAGCTTCATTAGTTCCAGAGTCGAGCTACATTGCTAAGCCTGCTGCCTCATGGCTTGATGACTTTCTTGTATGGATCTCACCAGAGGCATTTGGGTGCTGTCGTAAATTTTTCAATGGAACTTATTGTCCGCCAGATGACCAGGTAGGTGTTTAAGTAGGCATATGCTCCCTGATTCTATTGTATGCTTTTTCAACCACAATATCGCTAGCATTTCAGTTTTGGTTTTCTCGCTTGGATAATTTGTCTTTCCAGATTTCCGCTTCTTGGTCTGCACTTTTGTTGACAGGATAGCAGTTAAAAATCCTTTTCTCAGTTCTATCTAGGATTAATAGTCATGAAACAGGATGTACTGTGACTGATCATTTACTTGATTGAACTTAAAATTTACTCGTTCTTATGTCTGTTGTAAACTGTTCTATTAGTAGCTTAAGCAAAAGTTATTTTTTCAGCCTCCTTGCTGTTCACCTGATGAAGGTCCTTGCGGTTTTAGTGGAGTTTGCAAAGATTGTACAACGGTAGTCTTTCGCCCTATTTGTATATATCTGTTTACCACCTAGTATCGGCACAAACCACAGAATGAGTATGGTCTAAATCTCCACTGCTGACTGTAACAAGAAGACTACTCTTTGGTGGCTTGTGTCATATTATCTGTCAAGATCTAACATCTAAGGTTGATGCCAGTGCTTCCACCATTCTGATTTGGTTAACAGCAGACCAACTACAATGCAATTTAGGGAGAAGCTCCCCTGGTTTCTGAATGCTTTACCATCTGCTGATTGTGCAAAAGGCGGTCATGGAGCTTACACAAGCAGCGTGGATCTACATGGTAGAGAGATTGATATTTTTCCCTCCACTAGGTGATATCCTATTGATATCTTTTCCTATGAATTTTTTTTCAGGTTATGAAAGTGGTGTTATACAAGCATCAGAATTCCGTACATATCACACACCGCTCAACAAACAAGTATGGTGACAAACATAATGAATAATGAATTGATAATTGGCATTTAACAAATGCATGAGATTTGTTGAATGACCCTTTTCCGGATGATTGAACTGCCATTTTTATTAGGGAGACTATGTCAATGCCATGCAAGCTGCACGAGAATTCAGCTCCAAAATTTCTGATTCTCTGAAGGTTTGAGTTTGAGAATATGTTGTTATTGTTTCTAAAACTTCCATGCTGCTTTTAATGTATTTTAAGTCTTTGAAAATTTTGATCGACTCTTCTCTTCTCTTTTATGTACAATAGAGCGGGTTATAACTAGAAAATTGGTTTTTTTATTACTGATCTTTCCTATTCCATATTAGATTGCAACGGCTTGACTTGTTTCTACAGCCAAAGTGCACTCCTGAGGAAAAATGATATGCTATTATTAACTTTTGCTCAACTCAGTTGTGAATCCTGTTCAGCTGCTGATATTTATGCTTTTTTTTTTTTTATCTAGATGAATGTCTTTCCCTATTCTGTTTTTTACATCTTCTTTGAGCAATATCTGGACATCTGGAGGATAGCTTTGATCAACGTTGCGATTGCACTTGGTTAGTGTCACTACTTTGTAGATAAAATTTGGATCTTGAATCTCTTATTTAATTCCCTTTCTTCCCCCAAACACCCCCATCCACCTTCTCTCTTTCTATCTCTATATCTATGTATGTATCTCCATCCCACCTTCACTACCCACTTCTGCCCTTTTTCCCCAAAAGAAACAAAATAGAAAACTCATAGGAAGAGGATTCTTGTATGATTTGTCTTGATCTAATCTTGTTCTTCATTTATTTTGTTGTATTGTATTAATATTTGGATAAGCTTTTGAATACCAGATTTGACACTTACGCAGGCACTATATTCGTTGTCTGTCTGGTTATCACTTCCAGGTTTAGATATCTATCACTTTAAATATAAAATTTTCAGTTTTGGCGCTGCTCTTTTGAATCTTTTGAACTTTTTAATTGACTTACTTTCCCTTTGGCTACTTCAATTCCCCATCAATGCAGTCTTTGGAATTCAGTCATCATTCTGCTTGTTTTGCTGATGATAGTTGTGGATCTAATGGTATGACCAAAATGATGATTCATGTCACTTTTTCATATGCACGTTCAAATGAGAATCTTCTTGAATGCTACTTTTTGCATCTATGCATTTATGTCATAGCACTCAGAATCTAAATTTTCTGTTGATAAAGACCTAAATATTGGATTGTTGAATCTTTCAGGGAATAATGGCAATTCTGGATATCCAACTGAATGCAGTTTCTGTTGTCAACCTTATAATGTCTATAGGAATAGCTGTTGAGTTTTGTGTGCACATAGGACATGCCTTCATGGTTAGTATCGATTCCTTATTTATGTTCGAAAGTACTCTTCTCTGTTTATTAATTCTGTTCATGGATAAAAAAGGTAGGTTTAGCTGGGAATGAGATTCTGTCATTCTAGTTGTCAGATCTTATCCTAAATGTGTTGGCTTTTTTATGGTGCTATTATCCAAGAAGAATGTAGGTGGATCCTTTTTTGTTACCCTGTAGGAGGCACCTGAATCATCACTAACATTGATTTTCCATTAAGCCCTTGGGCTGCCATTGGGCGATATGACCTTTTTTCCTTTTGATTTGGTAGCATTTTCTGCTTAGCTCAGACCCGAATATGCATATTCACAGATAAGCCGTGGGGACAGGAACCAAAGAGCAAAAGAGGCTTTGAGCACCATGGGAGCTTCTGTCTTCAGGTTGTCTATAACCATACTTTTCTTTGGGGTCCCTTGTTTGCTTCACAGGCATTTTTGAATGATTCTTGACTATCTTCTACAACAGTTTCCTGATGAAGTTAATTCCTATCATACATACCAGCGTGCATATAATAGCTTTGTAGTATTCATACTACTTGATGCATAGAATCTCGTGATGATAATTTTCCATTTTGCATTGCAGCGGGATTACTCTCACAAAGCTTGTTGGAGTTCTTGTCCTTTGCTTTTCAAGATCAGAAATTTTTGTGGTCTCTTCACCTACCCTTTTTGCGTAGAAATAAATTTCCCATCATTTAGGATGTAAAAACCTAGACTCTTGACCTTGCAGGTTTATTACTTTCAAATGTACCTGGCACTGGTGCTTATTGGTTTCTTGCATGGGCTGGTGTTTCTACCTGTAAGTAAATTATATCATCATAATATCATAATCATGTCCGATTATTACTGAGCCGCGTCATACCTGGGTTGATGGGGTGAGTACCTTAACAATATTGATGGGAGACATGAAAATATTAAAACTAAATATGATTGAACAGTAATAAACTGATAACATACTTGCATAAATACTTATGTGGCGTTTGCATATGGGGCTTGCAGGTGGTACTTAGCATGATTGGTCCACCAACGAGATGTGTTGTCTTTGACAAACAAGAAGATGAGCCTTCTTCTTCGGCACAGTTTCTGGAAAGCTGATTGGTGCTGTCATGTAAGCTTCTAGTTTTGTGACGTACAAAATGTGGCTACTTTCCGTAAATGTAAGAACGTTCTATTATTTCCCTCTCTCTCTTTCGATGACTGATTTTGTGTTGTTTGTTATACCAGTCACACAATTTGAGGAAGTGTCAGCATCAAAGAGGCTACACCTATATCGTGAGATTATAAACAGAGAATGGGGAAAAGCGTATTGTTACGATCAAAGAGTTGCAATAGTCTGATGTTAGTCCCTTGGAGGGCATTCTGTAAAGAACCATCCAGTCATTAGCTTGTGTCTCTTAATTAACTTGAAGGGATAGAATTACTCCTTCTCATGTTTCCTGTTTTCCTCCAAACTAAATCAATCAGGCTGTTTGGCAAACAACTTCACTCTCCCTTTGCTCTTCAGGACATACAATATTAGCCGACTCTTGGATGTAATTCTACAATGTTATGTATTAGAATTATGTTAATCTCGATTTTGATGCCCAATGAAATCCAATTATTAAGGCAAACTCAACTCCCAATGCATTTCAAAAATAATTAGCTACCAAAGAAAGAAGGCATCCATTCCACCTTCCAAGTGTGCCTTCAAGAAATTTGTCTGTCTTCACTCCCCAACTGTGTGATTGTTTGAAGTCCCAAATCGGCTGTTCAGACATCTTATATTACCTATCATTATTTTCATTGACATTCAGGCCATGAATAAAATACACGCTTGTGGTGATCTCGTTCCCACTTTTGGAAAGTGTGTCTTTTTTTTTAAGTACTTGCGTTCTTGTAAGCAGGACCTACTCAGACTTCTGAGAGTCTAATGTAGAAATCATATCGTCCTTAGCTGAGAAATAATTGAACAAAACTACAATTTCTACTATGAAACTGTAAATCATCCCATCAAAATGTCTTGCCATTCACACACAAGCTGATGATAGATTGCTTGCATCCATAAGAAATTTCTAATTCTATTAGATCAGCCCTCTGCTGCCAAATGAGTTTCCAGTATGCGGTTGAGAATTTTGATGAAGAGACATTTTGATTGAGTGGCTCCCACACAATCTATATATGTCCTTACACTCCTCAAGATCGTCATCACATGTCAGAAGAACCCATTCATGATCATCATCCAAGTACTTGAGATCAGTTATGGAGCCATCTCCTAGATTAAACCGCTTCAGAATCTCTTGTTGCAGATCCCTGAAACCCCAATTTGGTTGCAAGCTGAAACGAACTTTGTCTTCTCCAAATGTGGCTTTAACTTTGAGGACACCCACATCTTTTGAACATTGCCCTCTAGTTTCTGTGATTGGGAGCTGAGGTTCAAGACTTGGACGGCGACCTAAGGTTTTATGGCTTTGGGATCTTGAAAGAAATTTTGGTTCTTCACGGTTCAGGACTTGTAATTCTGCCTCACTGCGCGTTCTCTTTATATCAATACCTGTTTCTTCTGCCATTATATCATTCCTAACAGTCAGGGCATCATTAGTGATGATATGCTGTTCTGCTCCACTGAAATAATAGATACTTGAGCCAGAACTCTGACTACACGAGGAGGAAGGGGATTTTGAAGCATTCTGACATGGAGGGTTGGATTGATTCAAATCTTCTTTTGCCTTGGGTGATGTAAACAGACCATTCTGCGACATGTTTGGTGATGTCAACTCTGGGAAAGTCTTATAGAAGGACCCTAGTTGAATAGAACCCTCCGCACCTTGCACAGAGTCAATTACAAGTTGGAGCTTCTTCAGAGAGTGACCAACCTTCTTGATCTTTCGGGAAGGCCAACGGGTTATTCCATGCTGCCTGCATATCCTTTTCAATGTAGTGGGGCAAACTGCAACCACAAAAACTGTGTAAGACAGTCTCTTGAGCCCTTTTTCATCCAACAGTTACATTCAAGTGCATATAAACCTCGAGTAAGGTGACATGGCTTATCGTGCTTAAATTTGAAACTGTCATAAGCTATAAGCCGTAAATTGCATACGATGGATGCATACCCCTGGTTTTCAGGATTAGAAGAAGGATGTCTACAGTAAAATATACGAGTGAGATCAAGTGAAAGCACTAACTTTCTCCATTAATTTATAGCCTTTGCTTCGTTACTCGATGATAAAGTTTCCAGTTTGTCAGTGAATAGTATTTACTTGAAAAAAGAATGAAGATTATGCAAGTTTCAATAGTGACAAGTATTCAGAGTATGCAAGTTTCAATAGAGACAAGTATTCTCCTACCACCAATACACTTAGCAGCATCTTTGAGGCTCCCAGCAAAGTATTGTCGAAGAACTTCCAAACTGATTGTCTTCTCTGTCTTGGTCCGTCTCTTCATACCTAATTTTCTGAGGCTGCCTGATGGGTGAGATTCGGGAGAGGGATTTTTACAACTATTTGTTCCTTTAAGTTCAGAAGATTGTATACATTGCTGGAACTGTGACTCCTTGTGGTAGAATTCCTTCTGAGTCGTCACCTTGAATTCATCTTTAGTTTCTTCTTTTGGACTGTCCCATGAGACATAGAGACCTTTACCTTTCTGTTGAGTATCCATCATTTGGGTGATCCAGGATAATTCCTTTTGAGAAGGATCTTCTGATGATGAATATAATATTGGTTGAATTTCTTGCTTCTCACTGGAAGGAACTACGGTTTTCAAGTTAACATCTTCTTCAAGCTCTTTCTCCATGATGACATGCAAACTCTGACAAGCATGTTGTAATGCAATTGGCAATAGCTTCTGCATCCGCAATTGTTCTTCGGTAGTTCGACATTCCTTGGGGAAGAATAACTCCAAGACAATATCAGCTGATCCGGAAGAGGAGCTTTGTAGTGGAATTGCCATAGCAGCGTGCAAACCAAACATCTTCGCTTGGTGGGAGAAAGGGTAATCGGTCTTGCTGAATGATGTAATATCAGGTGCAAAGCACTGTTTGTTTAGTGTGAAAGCCCTTCCAACGATACCTTGGCCCCGAAGGAGGTATTCCTCAGAGCACACCAGATGAAATTTCTGAAGGTCTTTATCAGCTACAAAGCAAGCAGAATCAACAGTGGCAATACAATGAGCATAGTTCTCATCAAAATGCCGACATCCTCCTTTACCTTGCTGGAAACATGGGGCCCATGTAAGAACTATAGGTAACCCGTAAGTCTTGGATACAGATCCCAGAATCTCTGATACCTCAGGAGCTGCAGCTTGGCAGAATTCCTTGCAAACCTGTGATCAGGAAGCGAGCACACCTCTGGGCTCAGTATTATTATGTCATATATTATGACCACATACTCTATTGGAAAAAGTTGTCCACTCACTTTTACACTTGGAGGACAGAAGTCATGTGGACTCCTCAGATAAACATCCTGCATATGCATTCATATTATTGTCAGATAAGAATGGCCAAAGATATTTGGCAGACAGTTGAATGAACAAAAAGGTGAATGCCCACCAGCATTTCTTTTATAAAATCCTCTAAACTCCATAATATTGATACCAATAGGAAAATGAAAAAGAGTCTCCAACATAACATCAGGACTTTTAAGTGCTATGGAAGAGACATCATAGGATGCCAAAGTGCACCATGCAAATGAGAGGGACAAAATTTTGAATACCTACAAAATGCTAATGCATCTGTGGCTACCAAGAATTCAAATAATCAGGAAAAATACATTATATGATTTCAAATCTATGAATTCATCAATAAGAAGACTAGAGATTTAAGTCCAAGAAGTATGTAGCGTTGTCAGACAAAAAGGTAAAGCATATATTTACATGTCACCATAGATATTTTCAGTTAACAGCTCTTATAGATAACTTTTCCAAGACGTGTATACAGGAAGCTGGAGAAGACAAAAAAGGAGAGACCTCAAGAGCTTTGCAGACTTTTTCAAGCTCTGGACGATAATTAATTTGTTGACTGGTTGTGATGACCTCAACAACCCCCAAGCAAGTCCAACTGCCTGATTCAAACACGGGAACACCAAGAGAGGCACCAATGTTGTACTGCATTGCATAATCTTTGCGGGGGTATTCTTCACTACTGAAAAACCGAACATCCGGCGTCCACTCTGGTAATTTCCTCAAGAAAACCCGACCGGGCAAGCCAATAAAATCTTTGGAGTCCTCCTCTGCCGAGAACTGGTAAGTCTTTGAAACAGTTCGGTAACTAGCAAGACTTCTGCATTGGGGATCAAGCATGTATGGCTGATTAGTGGTAGTAAGAAAACTCTTCCCACCTTTCTTCATAGGCACCCATATTTGAATGAGGACATCTCTATCCTTGGTGCAATCTCTTAATCGTGCAACAGCATGTTTTAATCTTTCTCTTACAGAAGAAGATGGTCCTGGACAAGTTCTCGGCTCAATCCACCATCTTCTACCCAATTCAATTATCCCAGAACTCTTGTTTTGTACCGAAGATATGGTATTACTGGCAGCCGCACAAATTTGAGGTTCAGCCTCCACATGTTCCTGTATTTGACGACCTTCCTCAGGTGGGTTCTCAAGGAAAAGCTTCTCTATCGTTCCTTCACAGGCTTCTTGACCTACGTTAGCCTCCACAGAAGGACAATATTGAGATGGATCTCTATCGGAGGTTGAAAGGGCAACTTGGTGTGAAAAGTTGAAGTCATCATCAACAACCTTCAACAAGCATCCATCATCCAAAAGTTCATCCATGAAATCTAAATCCATGGTCGTACCTAAGAAAGTCTCGAACTTCGACTCAGTTGCAGGTGCCCCATCATCCATATTTCTTCGAAACTTGCATCTAATGAAGCCTATCAGACTCAATCGTAAATATTATCATGACCCAAAACACAAAAGAACAGTAAAGATGAAAAATAAAAAGAGGAACTTCCAGGAAGGATTTCTATAGCTTGTATCCGAAAATCCAATATGCCACACTTGCAGAAACATCGTCAACAAAATATTGTTTTGTCAACTGCAACCAGAAATCCATTTCAGAGGACGAAACCTACTTGTTTTTATTTAGAACTGATACAATTTATGTTAACAAATAAAAAGAAGTCCTTTATCCATAATCTTAATGAACTAAAACTGAGTGATGCTGCACGGAAAAATACAATTTATCAGCGCCGAGCAAGTTTTGGATCAGACAGGAAACAATTACAGAAAACAAACGGAAACGAAGTAGAAGCTGAAACGTCGATAGTATCATAAAAGAAAAAGAACTACTGAAAAAGGATAAGAACAGCAACCCACCCATTTCTTGCAGCCAACACTAAATCCAAACCACTTACAGCCATAAAACATGGAAAAAAGGAGCATAAAGATAGCAACACAAAGACGAGAACTCAAAACACTTGATAAAAGAGACAAACGGAGAAGAATACCTCACTTTACAGCAATTCTTGAAAATGACACTGGTCGTCTGAAATATGCCTTGCATAAAGCAAACGGTAATATTGCATAACCAGCAAAGGTTTTGTGGAAGAATATCAAGTTGAATATGATTTCCTGTTCCAGGCCGAAAAGGAAAAACCATAAGGAGCAGGTTGTATGTGTGTGTGTGTGGGCGTGTGTATGGTGAGAGATTCTAGTAACTAATTATCTATACATGCACTTAAGTCTATAGTGAGAAGGTTTTCTATGTCTACTTTCCATAAATAAAAATATTCTGTTCTCACACTGCGCGTGCTGGATCTTCTCATTCACAAACAACTTAGAAACCACCATATGTGGAGATTGGTCCCGCATATTTTAAGTTTGGTATATACCCTTGCATTTCTTTATCTCTGCACTCTGCACCAAAGCAAAGAGATTCACTTGATTTATTTTTAACCAAAACAAAAAGAATAAAAAGGTTCTTATCTTCGTGTGGCTGCACTGCACACTTGTAAAGTCAACCCATTTGAAGATGAGATATCACAGAAAAACACAACCTTGAGAAAATAATATTGCTTTATTTAATAATATTTTTCATTACAACACAACTCCTGTGCACTGGTGTAAGCTGTTCTTTTCTTCTAAATGGTTAGAATTAAGATTAGTGAGAATGCTTTCAATTTCTGCTGCTATGTTGGTTAAGTACATGTGTAAAGAAAAGGAAAATGCTGTCTTGATTATCTGTTCAAAACCATTAACTAACCCACTAAACCTGACATAATACGCTTAGTTCCTGTTGGCATGATGGTATGACTTTGTTAATGAGCATGACAATGGATACCATTTCCAAGGGTATGGACTCTCGGGAGCTTCCACTCACCTCCACCTTCTGCCTAAAAGTTAATAATCTGCTCCAACTCCATGCTTTCTGGAGAAGTGACGCTTCAGTTTACTCATAGGTTCTTGTAAAATGTCGTCGAAACTCGAAACCGTGAAAAAATATATATATATATTAATGTTTTAAATTGTAAAGCGGTATTGCCCCAACATAATATATATATTGTAACCATACTCATATTGTCAGCATAGTGGCCCCATATCACTAATTTTATATAATATTCTTCTCAACAACTCTTTATAATCATCACAAGTCCTTGTAGAATATTCATATCACATCTTTTGATAAGTTATATATATAATATTCCATCAAACTTACCCATTGAGCAATACAGTTGTCCTCAAATTAGAATCTTTAATTTGAGGCTGGTTCAACTGGTCTTTAAGTCACTGCTCCATGTTAAAAAGGTTTACTAGCTTTGTCTATGGCCATCTGTAGTAGCTGCCGAGGGCTTGGTGATGTTATGTCAATTAATCCACTTTAAAACAATAAAATATCAATCGCATGATACGAACTTTAGTGGTAGCTAATCTAATAATGCCCCTCAGCATGGTGGAGGGGTCACGGACTCTTTTCTTAATATTCACGATTCGCCGCATCACCCAATTAAGATCAAATAATATTATATATATATATATGAGGTAAATATATGAGAAAGCCTCGTAAAGACGCTACCTTTAGTATTGATATTGCTTGAGCAGTTCCAGCAGGGCCCTTCATGTGTTGCTTTTGAAGAAACAAGTAACAACCACAACAGGCTAAGAAATTAGAAACTAGGTCATCACAAGATCATCTAAGTCGCATATTTTATAGAGTTTCATTTCCATCATGATCACTACATCTTGAATAAAATTGTTATTGAAGTTGAGAACGAGTACCGCTTCTGAATTCTGATTCCATCCGTAAGATTTGATATTAGAGGTCCACCCTACTGGTACTGATTAATTACATCAAAGTCTATGAATCAAATTATCCGATCTCATGCACCTAAATCATCTAATTCCCATTTAACCCATATTCAGAAACTTTTAATAGCAAGAAAAATAGATGAGCAGATAACAGCAAAGAGAAAGATAAAGAAAGCATGAAGGTCATGTAGCCCTTAGACAATGGGACATATCATACCAATCATGTGCGAATTCATTGTTTAATTTACTTCACTTTATAGATATGTGATAGATTATAACGTTTAGCGTCAGCAATGGGAAATTGTGAGTTCATGTCGCAATTGCTCATCTCGATAACCTATAAGATGAAAGCAGATACGTACAAATGAACATTGATATCAATTTTCTTAATCAAATTTCCGAGTCATATTGAGAGCGACGTAGGTATAATTTTATTCAACCTATGTCGTTTTATGTTATTTGCTAAAAGTTGATTACAATGTTACTAGCATTGAATTTGACTCTGATATAATACTGTACCGATACCAGTTAATAACAAGTACCGTTTTAGATAATTTTTAAAAATTAAAAGATAGTCTTTGAATTTTTTAAAAATACAAAATAATTCCTCAATATATTGTACTATATAACTTATAATTTTACATCAAAACTTTCTTCAAAAATCACAAAAGTAGACATTTGAAATAACAATCACATATATACAATATTCACAATTAATATAAAAAAAGATATTTTTATCATCATATAAATATAAAATTAAAGAGAATATAAAATACTTAAAATGTTACAATTTCATTATATAATAAATAATAATTATATTAAAACATCGACTAAAAAGAATAATAAAAATCCATGATTCTCTACGTATTACAAAAAGATTTCATTCCAAGAAAATAACCAATTAGAAGTGCAACTTAAACAAAAATTATTAACAATTATATTTATATTTCATATTTAGAATTTAACATATATATCAAATATAAATGAAATTAAAAAAGAGAAGAAATTAAAACCTAGAACTTCATTTAATCGAACATCTACTCATATATATTAACCCCAACTCTCATTTTATACAAAATCATTATCACTATCATTCAAATTCATTGCATCAATTGAGATGTCAATACTTTCTATCTAAGATTATCTTTTAAGTCACTCTAATCTATCAAGCTCAATTATTTTAAAACTTAATTCGCCAAAAGATCGATATTATCAAAGTAAATTGAATATATATAACTACTTGTTCTATTATGAGTCACATTAAAAAATCAAATTAAGTTGTTAAGAAATTACAAGAAATTATATTCAACTTAAAATGATAATAACAGATCTTTTCTAAATCTTTAAACTGTATCGAACAAAGACCAATTCGTCTAATCTTTTATTTTCTAATCTATTCTTTTTTTGGAATTGATGAATTCAAATGTGATCTAATTCCTTTCACATCTTGTTGCACTCATACATTGACTTAGAACTAAAATTGCAAATCTTTGCAATTTTGGAACATTGCTTCCAAATTGGTTCCACTAAGCGAATGTAAGACGAAAAAGTAATTTTATAAACAAATAAAGTAATGATTAATTTTTAACAAATGACAAAAGTGAAAAAAAATATATACATGGATTAAGTTTTTCTCTTTGGTGAATATCAATAGGCATATGAAATTATCATAAGCATTCTTGTAAATCTTTATTTGTGAGCTTAAGAGATCTTGCATCATCTTATGAATAACAATAGTTCTAATAGTTAATAGTATTTCCCTATTAACTTCAATTTTCTTTGTAAAACTTAGTCTGAAGTAGATATTAGGATTAAAAAAGTCCCAGCTGTAAACAGCAAAGAGTAAAGTTTCTTTTCTATCTCTTATTGATAACTATAAGATAAGATATGTCTAAAGAAGACATATTTTTTATATTGGCCTTGATTCCTTTCTTCGCCATCTCCATGACATCATTAAATAACTTATTGTTTCCTTGTTATCACTATCAGCCAAATGAAGTACTCTCACTAAAGGCTTACAAACTTATATGACAAATTGACATTAGGACCAAGATTTGTGACGTTCAAATATAAGTATAAAAACCTCCAATCTAGCATTAGACCTAGCATATTGAGATGTAACTCATTTATCACTTTTAAAGATCTACCTTATCTCCTTCGTCATCATAATAAAATATTAAAGTGGTAAGAAATTAGTTGCAGATCTTGTAATAGAAAGACAAAACAAATTCCTATGCTTTTTGAAATCTTTTCTCATTAAATTTAGGACTCATACGCGATTATAAATAAACTTGTCACCTTTTTTGCTTTCCGTATAGCCTCATCAATAATAGTAGAATATCTAGCATCTCTTATATTTTTAATCATTAGGTCAATTGATACAACCAGCCTTCGCAATAGAGTTCCATGCCTTACACATCAACCTGACAAGCTACACGTGTCAACCAGTCCAATTACAACACAACAAGCTTCAAGGCTTAAACAAGCAATGAAAGCTTTTGTTCAAACCCAAATCACAAGTCAAGTACATGAGGAGTATGAAACATCTATAGAGGAACACCAAGACATACCCAAGCTTGTGACGTTATTAGAGGAGGCGTTAGAAGAGATTAGCACTTAGCCATTTATGCCCATTTTCGATAATTTGGGCTTATTATTTATTATCTCTTATTTTAGGCCCAAGGACT
>JANZXR010000172.1:44485344-44495871 GCA_027575705.1 Erythroxylum echinodendron | reverse complement strand
TTCATGTGCAAAAAAATCACTGTTCACAAATGCATGAGTATGAGATGTGTTTTCCTAATATCTCCAATTGATCTCTCATGTACCCGTTTCTATAAGTCAGCCCTTTGTATGGAAACGGGATGTTACATAATGAATACGAAGCGTTAAGTGAATGTGAAGTGTGAAATAATGTGGAATGTGTGATGTATGTATTATGTGAATTATGGTTTATGTGATTGGATAAGCCATCGATGATGGTCACTCATTGAGTTCGCAAAACTCACCCAAAATTTGCAATTATTTTTCAGGATCAGAAGAATACCCCATTAGGCCAACGAGAGTATACCTACAGCATACAAGTGAAGGATAGAGGTCGGGATCACTTCGCATCTGCATTAGTGTCTTCCTTATTTCTGTATAAAATTGTGTATTATGAACGTTTGTACAAATGATTCAGTTATTTATAAAGTCAAACTGACTTAAGTTCCTTGTAATTGTGGAAGGGCCCGAATGAATATTGAAAATTTGTGCTAATTGGAAATGATGATGAATGAATGTGGGGCCAAATTTGAGTATGTATTTCGCATGTTATGTTTTTTAAAAAAAAATTATACCGACTTTCGAATGATTGAGTACATTGGCATGCCACCCTCGCAGGGCACGGACTCGGATATCATCAATGATGTCGGGTTCGGGTCTTGCAGGAGTGGGGTGCTACATATAAGTTCTAAACATTAATTCAATTTGCAGATTAAAAAAAGATCGAATTGACTTTAATACCTGTGAGTAGAACAAAGACTATAATTAAACCTTAATCTACTAATTTTGATCATATAGAACAAAGACTAAATAGAACAAAATTTTAATGATCATGAAAGATTATATCTAGACGTTATTCTACTAATTTTGTTTATGTTGAGCAAAGACTATATTATACAATATTTGATCATATAGAACAATATTTGATCATGTAGAAACTAAAGAAACCATTTCTAATTTATAGAAACTTTAGAAATCATTAGTCCCTATTCTAAAAAATTGAGTAAAGGTTCCTTTCTAAATTACAGAAACTTAAGAAATTATTAGTACATAAATCCCCCACCTTATCACCACCTTCAACATTCATAGTCATCATCGTTGGCAATGAAGAAGCACCAAAAAGTTTAGGGTTTATGTCAAAACACTCATCGAATCTTCAAAGCCAAAGTAAACACACTTTTTAATGATATTATTTCTAATGTAAGAAATAACAAAAATATAAATCTCGTCCCCTCTCATACAAAACAAAGCCATCTTTCTGTACATTTAAGGACCTAATAAATATTGATAGAAGGTTTTATTTTCTTCATCTTTTGGAAAATTTGGGACGTGAGAAATTTTTTAGACTTATGAAATTATTTATTAGAGCTCAAATTAGAGAAAGAAAGGAGTGTTTTGATTATAGAAGAGAAAGAAAGAAAAAGAATAAAACTTTAAACACTTTGGTAAATTGGAATTGAGAGAGAGAGTGTGTGATGAAGAAGATACCAACTAGAGATTTGTTACATCTAAAAGAGTATAAAGACTAAATAGAAAAAAAATTTGGTCATGTAGAACAAAGACTAAATCTAAACCTTAACCTATTAATTTTTGATCATGTTGAACAAAGATTATATAAAACAATATTTGATCATGGAGCAACAAAGGAAGCAATAAAAGGAAGTTGGAGCAGGTCAATGGATTAAGAAAAAGGGGAAGTGCAGAAGTAAAGGCATTTTTTTTTTGCTTCATTCTAAAAAGTATTATTTTGTCATATACATAAGCCTAATAACATACATTTAAATAGGACCTTATGAGGGGCAAGCCAAAACACATATGTCCTTACATGGGAGTGCCTCCCATGTGCATCTCATAAGAAGAAAAGTAGTCAAAAGGCACAACATAATCTAATAGATAGAAGTAGATACGATCATTAAACCAACCAAAAGCATATACAATTATTGAAGCCAATAAAACCATGTACACAAGGAAATTAAAACAGACACGAATACGAAGCAATAACAATACACAGAAAAGAAACAATAATAAATATAAGAAAAAATAAAGCGGCCAAAAGTAGATACAGATAGTTAGACATGAATAAGAAGTAATAAAAAAGACATGAAAGCAGCCAAAAGAAGATACAAAATTAAAACAACTCTTTACCATAGTAAACTCAAAGACACTGTAAAGTTGAAGATGATGAGGATGTTGAGACTTCGACTATGACCAACGATAGACGAACATTGTAAATTTCAAGATGGTGACGACTTTGTCAGTAACCAACAATGAATGTCATAGAAATATTGGTGTTGGTGAGAAAGGGCGGTATTGATAGTGAAAATTTGGATTTTCTAATAACTTCTTCATGACATATGCTTTTGTGAGGGATTTAAGTTTCACTTCTATTAATAGTTTAATTAATTAATTAACTTACTAAAATTAATTAGTTAAGTTAATAGGTTAATTGGTTAAGTTAATTTGTTAGGTTAATAAAATTTAGGGTTAAAATACCTATTAAGTTAATAGGTTAATTAGTTAAGTTAATTTGTCAAGTTAACAAGAATTAGGGTTAAATTATTTAATGGGTTTCATATTTTTAAATATTAATTTGATTTAAAATTTTAATTTAAGTGCACAGGTCTCACACTTTCACGTCAAATCCAAGCAGCTGCAATAATACCTACATCAACCTTAACATATATAATAAACATAAGTCAGATTATCGCTGACCTGGCAAAAAACTGACAGCATCATATTGTCTCAATTTCTTTGTTAACTTCAATAATAAGATTTAATTTATACTCTCTAAAACATTAAGGTTAAATTTACGAGATGATGAAAATATTTAGGTTAAATGTGCCCTTTTTGCCTACCTACAAAGCATGCATACCAATTGTCGGAAATTGAACCAGCTAAAAGAACGTTAGATATACAGATGCCTTGTTCATTCTGAACACATCTGCCTCTTCCCTTTACTGAGCTAGTAATAATTTTTTAAAATTCTCATCTTACGCTAAATCTGAAGTTTATTCATTTCTTGACTTTTAAACAACCTAGCTGCCTCACATTTCAAATGACAAAGTCAAATAAGTCCCTTTTTGGAGTTACTGTCTTGATTGTTTTGCATATAAACAGCCCATTTGAAGAGAGAAACTAGCAAGCTCATAACTATTCATCATCAAAACCAGAGATGTGGGCAACAGTGTGGTTCGCTTTAACATTGGCAATCGTATACTATGCTTATTGGATTAACAAATGGAGAAATCCAAAGTGTAATGGAAGTCTTCCTCCAGGTTCCACGGGATTGCCTTTCATTGGAGAGACCCTTCAGTTGCTCATTCCCAGCTATTCATTAGACCTTCACCCGTTCATTAAGAAAAGGATCCAAAGGTACAAGCTCTTAGATGACGTTTTAGTTGTATATGCCTTCCATTATAACTCGCTCCTGAGATTTTCCTTTTCTTTGTTGATGTTAAAAAATATTATTAATATAGACTTTGCTAGCATTGTAATTTCACAGATATGGACTCATCTTTCGAAGTAATGTGGCGGGTCGACCGATTATAATCTCCGCTGACCCCGAATTTAATCGTTACATCATAAATCAAGAAGGAAACTTGGTGGAAATGTGGTACTTGGACACCTTCTCCAAACTTTTTTCACAAGATGGTGAAATAAGAACTAACGCAATTGGCCTTGCTCACAAGTATGCACGAAGTCTTTTCTTGAATCACTTTGGAGCAGAGAGCCTAAAGGAGAAGTTACTTCCTGAAATGGAAAAAACAGTTAACAGAACTTTGTGTCAATGGTCCAATCATGCGTCGGTTGAAGTGAAACATGCTGCTTCGCTTGTAAGTTTCGCGATCAGGTCCTTTCAGAATTTGAGAACATATACAGTAGGCATCAATTGTTGGAAGAGGTAACAAAATTTTCTGGATATTTTGTAGATGGCCCTTAATTTTACAGCAAAGCAAGCATTTGGTTATGATTTATCACTCAATATTAGTAAGAGCTTCACTGGTTTCCTGGAAGGTTTTATGTCATTTCCCCTGAATCTCCCTGGTACGGCATACCATAAATGCATGGGGGTATGGTAACAACTTCTGCACAAGAATGATCTTATATATGTCTTTAACTTAATTAGCTGTCAACTAAAATGCGATATGTATGTAGTGATCTTATCGTTTAATATTAACAAAGATCGCATTACCTCAAACAAAAAATGAAAAGGAGTGCGTTATATTTCAAGTCTTTGATATAGGAGCAAAAGAAGATGATGGACTTTTTAAGGCAGGAGCTAGAAGAGAGGCTGGCCTCCCCAAATACGCATTATAAGGATGTTCTTGGTCAAGCTGTAGATGACTTGAAAAAGGAGAAGTTCCTAACTCCTGAATTTGTAGTCAAGATGTTGTTTGGAGTTCTGTTTGCAAGCTTCGAGTCAATTTCAGCAGTAATGACACTAGCCTTCAAGTTACTGTCTGAGCATCCACAGGTCCTGCAGGAGTTGATGGTAAAAGAAATGTAAATCAGAATTTTCAATGCTACACTAGCACCATTTCCTGTTATAATGCATGGGGCTATTAATTATCTGTCAGGCTGAAAACGATAGGATTCTCAAGAATCGAAAAGATAGACATTCGACGTCGTCACTCACGTGGGATGAGTACAAATCTATGACTTTTACGCATCAGGTACTTGTAGATCAATTTCGAAATGGTTCTGTTAATTAAAAAAACGAAAAGAGCCACTCTTCTTGAAGCATTTGTCTTTTGTGACAACATGGAAATCACAGGTTATCAACGAAGTTCTCCGAATGGGAAATGTTGCACCAGGACTACTAAGAAGAGCAATGAAAGATTTTCAATACAAGGGTATTATGTGCTTCCATTGTTTTAGTGAGATGCATGACTTTGGATTCTGATAGATTGGGATATATGAATCAGGGTATACAATTCCAGGTGGTTGGCCAATAATGGTGGTCACTTCTGCTCGTCATATGAACCCTGATGTGTACGAGGATCCACTTGTTTTTAATCCATGGCGATGGAAGGTAAATAACAAAATGATAACGAACCATAGTGGTTATGTTCCATCCATGACAAGTATGGGTTATACATGCAGAAGCTTGACTCGTACACTATATCATGCAATTTCACACCCTTTGGAGGAGGAATAAGGCAGTGTGCAGGGGCAGAGTATAGTAAAGCATTCTTGGCTATTTTCTTCCACGTCTTGGTTACCAAGTTCACGTAAATTTCCTTACCTCATTTGTCTCTGCATGTTTATAAACTCATTTGAATTTGGAAAGTGAGCACTTGTTATTTCTGACAGCTGGACTAATATTAAGGGAGGCGAGATAGCCCGAAGCCCTATTCTTGGATTTGGAGATGGCGTCCACGTTAACGTGTGCGAGAGGCATTAATTATTTAGTTTGCTTATTTTCAAATAAGAAGTAATAATTTTTGCAAATGTTTACGTTCCATGTTTGTTAAATTTGTTTCCTTTTCATATTTAATTAATTATGAATTGACAATATTATTAAATATGGATTGATAATATTATGTCTTAACAAATATTTACAAGATAAAAAATGTTTCAAGATTACAACAATGTGACAAAAAAATGATTCAAGATTACACCACTGTGACAAATCTTACTAATCTCAATCTTCAATCAAATAACTTCGGTGGGACTGTAAAGTTGAAATTCTTAGTATTCACAAATGTTCGGAAACTAGAATTTTCTTTTAATAGTCTTAGCTGATATCAGTAATGACTCCTGCTTGCCAATATTTTGAATTTCAGCCTAGAGATGTCAAATTCGGCCCAGCTCGTATTGGCCGGGCCATAGGCCAAGGTCAGGTGGACTACGGGCCAGGCTGTTATTTTTAAAACGACATTATTTTGGAAGTTTTTTGTTTAAAAAAACATATAGCCCGGCACGCTCGTGACCCGTTAAGCCATAGCCCGGCCACAAGTCGGACCTATTCCAGACTTCTTAAGAACCCAAGAATACTTTCCTTAGTTCTTTTTGAAAATTGAATTTATTTTGCATTGAATATATTTAAAACTATTTACAACATTACAATGAGATCAACCTTTGGGAAAACAACAAAAATCTACATTACAACGGCTAGCATAAAAACTTACATGGTTTACAATTCAGAACAAAACCAAGTTACAAGTTCCATCTTAGCTTCAGTCTTGTTGACATGTCATGCGTTGCTTCCTTTGCTATTGCAAGAGCTTATATTTCATTAATAATGTCCTCTACCAACTGATATTTGCTAGTTTCCTCCCCTAAGTAGAGCCTTCAGTTTCTCTCCTTTCCATAGATTTTAAGTTATGATTACCGTCCTTCTTCTACTATTGGGAAACTTGTATGATCCAATTTTGCATGTCAATCCAGTCATAAGATGTGCAATAGGCTCGTAGCTTTTGAAGTAGTTGGCATCAAAAAACTTTCGAGTATGATCAGTTGAAGAAGAGATGATTCATTTCTTCAGCAAATAGCTTGCATAATTTACAGGTAGGATCAAAGCTGTGAAATGATTTTTAATGACTAACCAAGTAATTATTAAGGCTCTCGGACTTAGACTGTTCTTCTAAAGTAGTTGGGACTATGGTATAACTTGAGATTCAGCTTGCAGGATACTATAGCAAGATTTGATTGTGAACCCTTGGAGTTTGGTTTCCATACAATTTTATCTTCATTGTAGTTGTTATTGATCATCGAAAAGTATTGACAAATCTGATTGAAAGTTTCTAGTCCATCTACCTTTAGAAATGAATGCTGAGACTCTGGCAATAAGGAGAATTTTGCTTCTGTAGTGAGCTAATTCAAGTCCGTGTATTAATAGACTGAAATCAGTCCAATTATCATACCATAACCATATGTTGTCACGTTTTCCTAATTGATGGAAGATCCAACGGAAGATGAGTTCTCTATTTTCCAGCATTTGTATGAAAATCCAAAAACAACCCCTAATCATTGGTTACTACCAAAAGTTATGAGTGTCTGGATATGTTTTGTGAATCCACTTGATCCAAATAGCATTTCTGTCAACTTGGAGTCTCCAAATTTTCTTACAAAGTAGTACCTTTTGCATTGTTTGTGTAAAGATAATTCCTAAACCTCTATATTTTTTTGGAATTGTAACCTTATTCCACTTCACTTTTGCCTTCTTAGCATTTTCCATGGAGCCAAAGTAAAGCTTTTATTGTTCTATCCAGCTCTTTAATCACCTTTTTAGGAGGTATCAAATGGTTGATCCAGTTTATGTGCAAGTTTCTAAGAACAAAGATTATTAGGGTAACTTGAGATGTTATAGAAAGAAATTTGTTTTGTCAATCCAATATTCCAGATCTATATTTCTCTAGAAGAGAAATGCAATACGCAAATTTGATTTTAGCATGAGAGATTGGAACTCCCATGTATTTAAATGTGATTATATGTAACTCCACTCCCAATGATCTTACAAGTTCATAAGAATTTCTAACATCTAAGGAGTAGTGGAATCTACTCTTATGAGTGTTAATCTGCAGTCCAGAGTAATTATAGAATCTACTCAAAATGTCTTGAACTATATACACAAAGAACTCATCAGCCCTAGACAGTAATAAAAGGTCATCAGTAAATATTATATGAGTAAGTTTTGGAATTCTACATTTGTGATGATAATTGAATCTACCATTATACCGAATTAGTTTCTCAAGCAATCTAAACAATCCTTCCATAACTAAAATGAAGATATAAGGGAACAGAAGTTCACCTTGCCTGATCCCCTAAGCACAGTTTAGTGGCTTGGTTGGAATACAATTTACAATGATGCTAATTGATGAAGTCTGAAAACACATCATGATCCACTTCTTGAATTGTAAAGTGAATTCCAAAGCATCGAGATAGATTTGGATGAATGCCCAACGGACAGTGTCAAAAGTCTTATAGAATTTGATTTTCCATATGCATCTGTTTATGTTTTTGCCAGATTGGTATTCTTTTAGGAGTTCTTGCATGAGAACAATGTTATCCCCAATGGATCTGGCCTCTATGAATGCACCTTGTTTCTAGTTGACAATCTCTTGAAAAGCTTTTTCTATTCTGTTAGTAAAAAGCTCGACGATTACCTTATAAATGGTATTGCGACAAGAAATGGGTTGGTAATTAACCAGAGAAGAGGGTTTTGACTTCTTTGACACAAGATAGATGTAGGTGTGGTTGATCTTTCTCAACATCTTGCAAGAGGCCAAATTTCCTGAACAACTTATGTAAACAACTCACCAGTAATATCCCAGGTTTATTCAAAAAATTGTGCAATAAAACCATCTGGACTTGGAGCCTTTGAATGGTTCAAAAGGATTTTTTTGATTTCATTATCGGAGAAATGAGCAATCAAGAAGTCCTTAGAGGCATGAATTAAAGCGCAATCAAAGAATCTCTTCATATTTGAAGGAGGACTGGACTGGTTTGAAGTTCCCAGTAGTTGTTAAAAGAAATATCTAGTGATGTTTAATAGAGCAGGTTGGTTTGAGTGAGCGACTCCATTTTCATCCCTGAGTTCCACAATTTTATTGCTATTTCTCCTTGTTAGAAGACAAGCAAGGAAAAATTTTGTGTTCTGATCCCCATCTTTCAACCATTCCACTATAGCCTTTTGTTAGAGAATAGACTGAAGCAAGGAAAAAGTCTGCTAATATTCTTTGATTCACTAAAGTTCAGTTGCTCTCATATGAGGATTATGAGGATGAAGATAACAATCATCTTGAGTTGACATGAGCCTAGTTTTGTTGTCTTTGATCTGCCTGATATTAATAAAGGAATAGCTTTTAAGAGCTGCTTCACTCATCTCAGTTTTGCATCATTAATTTGAAAGATTTGTATTCCTCAATATGTAAATTCCAGCAATGTCTTACTATATACAAGAAACCAGTTTGTTTAGTAAGTCCATTAAAGAACCTAAAAGTAGCTCCCCGATAATCAGAAGTGGACAGATTTTGAATAAGAATGTAAGAATGATTAGCTAATAGGTTTTCTCCAAACTGAGCAAATGATTGGGGATAAGCAGATAACCAAGATGGGTATACCATAACTCTATCCAACTTCCTTAGAATCAAGTACTATCCTTGTTGCTTGTTTGTACAGGTAGTGAATCTCCCATTAAATCTTAAGTTTGTCAATTGGGCTTTTTACATAAAAGTTTCAAGTTCCCTCCCTGTTGCTGACTGGATCCCTTAGCCACCTTCAGATTCAAGATTGTTTTTAATGCAATTAAAATCTTCTACCACAATCCATGGATCTGTAATTGTAGCTTCTAATTATAGTAAATTGTTCCATAAAAAAACCCCTTTAGAACTCAAAATTAGAGGCATAGATGAGAGATACTGCAAACCTAGTGTTGGTGTCATGAAGAAGGCAAGATAGTTGATGGCCACTTTCCCCTTGCACTAGCTCTGAAACTTTATTGATGTTATAGAAGCATAGTATTCTGTCATTGTAGTGTGAAGATAAATTGGTAATAACAGAGCAATCAGTGCCCAAAAGTTTTGAGACCCCCGAAAGTTAGGAAGATCTTATTTTAGTTTCTAAGAGCCCTACTATATAAGGCTTTCTTTCCAAAATTAGATCCTTAGGGTCATTTGTAACATCCCGTCTTCATACTAAGGGTTAGGACATAGGATCCTAAACCAAGATATATGCAAATAGCATAGAGAACACGTGAGGTGCATTGCATTTAAATGCATATCACTAGTGTAAGTATAGAAACATGCGATTGTTGAAAATTGTACACATTATAATGATTGTTCATGCAATCATTTGACATTTTTGGGGTAAAAATGATACTAATGTGATTATGCTGTGGATTGTGATTATTATGTCTTAAATTTTGGCTAATAGAAGATAATTGGTGATATAGGAATTTATTTGTTAAATTCAGAGATTTCTAGAATTTTTGAGTATTTTGGACTAGGAAAAATGCCGAGTGACGTGACAAATTGATAAATGATGGTAGGAACAAGTGTTAAATGAAAGCAAAAATTATTGATAAGTGACATTAAGATTTAATGACAAGCATCATTAAAAATCAGAGACAATTATATTAGAAATATAGAGACAAATAGATTGATTACTAAGAACTGCATTGTAACATCCCGTTACCTATGGGAGCTAAGAATAGTAAATAGCAGTGTTAGATGAGAGCTTAAAAAGGCATTTTCATGCTCATGCATAATATGACATACAAATACACGTGATCAGTGAAGGTCTTGCACATGAAAATAATTGTACATGCATTCATGAATAATTTCGGGTATAATTGGATTGAATTGTGAATTTCTGAGAATTTTGAATATTTCTACATTGAAAATATTATTGGTTAGTAGAATTATGAGATTTAAGAATTTTAGTGAAATTAGGATTTATTTTTGTAATTTATAAGATATTATGGAAAAATAGGAAAAAGAGGAGAAGGAATTAAATGAAGATTTGGAAATAGTTGGATTGTGAAGATGAGAGTTAGATGGAGTTGGT
>JANZXR010000172.1:44473462-44485244 GCA_027575705.1 Erythroxylum echinodendron | reverse complement strand
GCATCGAAGAAGAAAGATGCTAAGGAAAAACACAGAGGTTAAGTATCCTCTGTGATGACGTCACACACAGAGGCTAAGAAAGCTTAGAAGCATATAAGTATCCTCTATGCTGACGTCACAACACAGAGGAAGTGAGGATTTAGAAGTATAAGTATCCTCTGTGATGACGTCACAACACAGAGGCCAGGAGGATATAAGAATATAAGTATCCTCTGTGATGATGTCACAACATAGAGGTAAGGAGGATTTAAGAGTATAAGTATCCTCTGTGATAACATCATAACACAGAGGCAAGGAGGATTTAAGAGTATAAGCATTGTCTGTGACGAATCAGAATACAGAGGAAAGAATGGATGAAAAGTATGAAGAATGAGTAGAGAAAAACATAGACAATAGAGCATAGAGGATAGAATCATCTATGTCACTGTACACAGACAAAAGGACTTCGTCTGTGATATTGATAGTGCTTTCGTCTGTGTTACTGTACACAGAAGAATTAAAACGAAGAGGACACGTATCGTCTGCGTTACTGTACACAGGTGAAGTACAATAAAGAGGACACGTATCATCTGTGTTACTGTACACAGACGACTTGAAACAAAGAGGACTCGTATCGTCTGTATTACTGTACACAAAAAAGTAAAACAAGAGGACACGTATCGTCTGTGTTACTATACACAAACGAAGTAAAGTATAGAGGACTTATATCCTCTATGTCACTGTTCACGAACCTTAGAAGATAGATTTCTCAGATGATAGAGGGTCAACCCAGAAGATAAACGCCAACCATAGAGCATAGAAAACAGAGGATAGAGCACAGAGGATATATTAAGGACTAAGCATTATAAGAAGGAGTTAAGAAGTACTGGAGTGAAGTGTATCTTCTACGTTACTGTTCACGCGCATCTTCTGTCTCAATGTTGAACCCTCAAGAGATAGAATCGACCTTCGACGTCTTCAGAGAAGTTAAGGAGCTTGAAATTATCTTTCAAACCATATAAAGGATACCCCAAACCGATTTCCCTAGAGAAGGATATAACGTTTGAAAGGTATCGTCTATGACATTGTTCACACTATCGTCTGGGTTATTGTTTGCTTATATCTTCTGTCTCATTGTTGACCCCTCAGAAGATAGAGTTGATCTTGGGGTCTTCTGGGAGGTTGTAGACCTTGGAATTGTCTTTCAAACTATATGGAGAATACCTCGAACCGATTACGCTAGAGAAAGTTATGAAGATTGTAAGATATCGTCTGTGTTACTATTCACAAATTTCGAAATAGGCAGAAATGAGACGAAGGGAAGTCGAAAATGAGATGCAACCAATGAGACTAATAAAAGGGGAGTTTTGAGAGGATAACCCGAAAGTGATCAAGGTGTTATCCTTGGAAGATAATTTACATAGTAAGACTTTCGGTATGCATAAAGTGACAAGTATGGTATCAGAGAAAACATGAATAATCAGGTAATTCTGAGTTAAGCTCGGAAAACTGGGTCATATAGATGAGGTATCAGAGCAAGGAAGTAAGCAAGTCTGAGTCGAACTTTGAAAACGGGGTCAGACATCAATTGGGAGACTGAGAAAAACTTGAGATAACATTACCTCATCTGAGGAATTGGTTACTTAAGAATTTCGAGAACTAGTTATCGGCACTTTGAGATAATTATGATGCCTTGTTGGGTGGCAAATACCTTAGCAGCATTCATGGAATAAATGAACAAAGTGTTTCAACCTTGCTTGGACAAATTATTGACCATGATCATAAATGATATTTTGAGCTATATAGTATCTGGATAGGGTATGTAGGTAGACTCAAAAGGAAAATAAAGGTAATGTTGAAGTGAGAAACTCTGAGGAATATATATGAGATCCTCCTTAAAGTTTTTAAATTTAGCTGGATATTGGATACTACTAGAGGTTTTTGAAGGGTTTCTATTGGTCTTAGCCCTTTGACAAGACTTCTAAGGAAAAATGTACCATTCAGATGGACTGATAATGTAAAAAGAGTTTTGAACAACTAAAACAACAAATAATTACAACACCTATGTCAGCTATTTTATTTGGATCTGAAGGTTATGTAATATATAATGATGTTTCATACCAGAGATTAGGATGTATTCTGATCCAGCATAGAAAAGTGTTTATATATATAAATCGAGATAGTAAAGGTCTCATAAGTTTAAATTATTTAGCACATGATTTAGAACTTGCTGCAATAGTAATTGGTTTGAAGATTTTGGAGATATTATATGTAGGGTGAAACATTTCGGATTTATACAGATCATTAAAGTTTGAGGAAATTATTGATTTTGAAAGAGTTGAATATGAGATAGCGACAATGAATAAAGTTACTTAAAGATTATGATCATACAAATGAGTATTATCTAATAAAGCTAGTGTTATATCTAATGCATTGAACAAAAAATCCATTAACAGTATAGCAAAAATTCAGATACTGAGGTTACCAAACCTACTGAAATGAGGAATATAGAATGTTGAGTTGAATTTGGTGCAAAATGAAGTCTTATTAGCTATATTCAATTTAAGACTAGTTTTGCATGAAAGGATTATAAAAGCCTAAAGTGAGGATTCAGAATTTATGAATTTCATTGAAAAATTGAAAATGAATTTGATTTTTGAGTTTGAATTGGAAAATGATATTTTATAATTGAAGTAAGGAGTATGTGTACCCAATATAGATGATTGAGAAAAGAGATTTTGGATGAAGCAACCATAGCAGCCTATGCTATACATCTTAGTAGTCAATTATTGAAACAACATTTAACGGTCAAGGATGCAGAAGTAAGTGGCTAAGCGTATGACTGAATGTTTGATTTGCCAACAGTATTGACTATTCGAGATATACTTGGAACTTATATTTTGGAGTTCCTAGGAACATAAGATTAATATACAGTTCTGATTAATTTTGATTATGAAAATCATTATCACAGTAGTATCGGTAGAACACCGTATGAGACGTTATATGACAAAAAGAGTCGTCTACCTTTTTATTGGGATCAATAAGGCCTAAAAATGGTTGAAGACTAGAATTGAGTTGAGAAGTTGTTGACAAGTGAAATTGATCTGTAATAGAGATTGAGTGATTTAAGAAAGACAAACGACTTAGGTGGATCAACACTGAACATATGGAATATTAAGAGAAAGGTAAAGTGTTTATGAGAGTATCTCCTTGGCAAAGGTGCACTGAGGTTAATTAAAAAGGGTAAACTAAGCTCGGAATACATTAGTCCATATGAAATGATTGAGGAGAGTAGGACCATTGACTTATGAATTGGTATTACCAACAAAGATGTCTCAGATTCACAATGTGATATATATGAATATGCTTAGGACATATCGGTACGATCCAATGTATATGCTATTGACATAAGAATGAAATTATGAGTAATATGAGTATATTGCGGAACTAGTTAAAATGGAGGAATATCTGAATAAACAATTGAAAAACTAAGTGATTTCATCGATTATAGCCCTTTGGAAAAAATCATTTAAGTGAAGAAGTTATATAGGAAACGGAGGAGTATATGATGAAACAAAACCCCCCATCAATTTGATTATTCAGATAAGAATTTCGAGGATGAAATTTATTTGGGAGAAGTTATAACATCCCATCTCCATACTAAAGGTTAGGACATAGGATCTTAAACCAAGACACATGAGAAATAACATAGAGAACACGTAAGGTGTATTGCATTTACATGCATATCACTAGTATAAGCATACAGACACGTGATTGTTGAAAATTGCACACATTACAATGGTTGTTCATGCACTCATTTGACATTTTTTAGGTAAAAATGATACTAATGTGATTTTGATGTGGATTATGATTATTATGTCTTGAATTCTGGCTAATAAATGATAATTGGTGATATAGGAATTTATTTGTTAAATTCAAAGATTTCTGGAATTTTTGTGTATTTTGGCCAAGGAAAAATGTCGAGTGCACAGCAAATTGATAAATGATGGTAGGAATAATTGTTAAATGATAGCAGAAATTATTGATAGGTGACATTAAGATTTAATGACAAGTATCATTGAAAATCGGGAGACAATTGGATTACAAATATAGAGACAAGCGGACTGGTTACTAAAAACTGTGTGGTAGTATAATCAAGAAGGCACTAGCATTTAGTTTGGTTATTAAGAGGTGATTGTCATAACATGTGTCACGACTCTCACTATGCAATCAACCTCTTTACTTATGATTCACCAATTATCCAATTAAATGACCATCTCTCCACTGTCTTTCATTTGTAAGAAATACTCTCATCTTCTTCATTTCTTCTTCTCTCCATTTTGACCCACTCACGATCTTTATATCCACACCCTCTCAATGTTGAGTTTTGCTATCATTTCTCACTAGGCATTCCAAGATGTTATCTTCTCCATCTTGTTACTCAAAAGCCTAACTTAATATACCTTAAAAAGGAGACGATCGTATGGTGTTGGAGAGCTAGGTTAACCCACGTTTGAAGAGGCTTAGAGTTAAACTAATAAGTATCTTAATGATCTTTATGGGTTGTTAAATAGGGGCATATATGATGAGAGTTTAGACATAGATTAATCATGTTAATGAAGTTGAAAGGGTAATATATGTTAATGAAGAAAATAATATGTTTATGTTATGTATTTATATGAGGAATAATAGATCATGTATTGTTTTATAAATTGATAAGTTAAATGAAGTTGATCATATGCTATAACATAAGTAAATAAATGAGCATATAAATGTCTTGCTTTTGTATATATGATGATCAATATTTCATAAGTTTTTGTAGAGATGATTTTGGGATAGAAAGATCATTATGATGGTGTAAAAAGAGTGCAAAAATTGTGAATACTAAATGGATGATTTCATGTTTTGTTTTTTATATATATTAATGCGGATTTCTTTGAGTGTTATAAAGATGAGTTAAACTGATTTTGAAGTTAAAGAAAAGGCTAAAGTGGTTTCTTGAAATGAGGTGAATTAAAATGATAAGTTAGAGACAAAATGATGGTGATAATGAAGTTGAACATATGCAGAAATTTATGATGAATGTGTGTGTGTATATATATATATATATATATATATATATATGCAGAAATTTATGATGAATGTGTGTTTATATATACATATATGGATGTTCTGTTTTTGTAATTATGATCAAACATAGATTTTTACTTGTTTATGATTGATATTAAGATAGAAATGAGATAAGAATGAAGAGGAAATGAAGTAGAAATGATTAGTTGAGTATAAGATGGTTTGGTTGTAACATATAAGGGTTAAAAAGTCAAAAACATTGGAAGAGAATTGATGGGAGTTTTAGATTTGCATAACCCATGATCGTGGGATTGCAAGAAAGGTAAGGAAAGTTTCTATTAACAAATCCTACGATCTTGGGATGGCCTCTACGATTATGGGAATGACCTAAACGTGAAATATGCTTCTTTTATGTGTGGTTTGAAACAACAAATGGTTAGCTACTTTCTAATGATGCATTTAGGTCTGAATGAAGCTTGAAATGAACCTAGTATGATGCTTGAATAAGTAATTAAATGTGTGACATGTTTAGGGTGAAAATTAAGGTAATGATTTAATAATGTAGTGTTAGAAATCAAACACCCAAATCTGGAAATCTGGAGATGTTATAGGAATGAAAGTGATCTTATAATGGCTAATGTGATTCAACAAAGATGAGTAATGTGTATTAAGTAATGGTGAATGAGAAATTGGATATTATGAGATCTTATAATGCTAGAAAAATAATTGGAAAGCATGTATGTGATAGGTATATGATTGATGATATTAGAATAACCAAGTTCATAGAGCTATGAACCTAAATGCAAGATAGACATAGACAAGTGAAATTGTTTGAGTGATTGAGATATAAGATTAAAGAAACATACCCAGAATAGTCAAATTGAGCATGCATTATACATTACACATATACATATGTGTACAATTGAATGTTTATGTGATTGTGCAATTAGTAATGTGTGTACAATCTGTGTATTGCATGAATACATAAGATCTAACATCAGTATCTAGATTTTCCGAAGCATGAAGGCAAATGCTAATCTGGAGCATACTATGACTCGACCTAGATGGTCTCCTCTTAATTAATTGTCTTGTTTAAACATCTATATTGAATTATTATTGACGTGAATGTGAATGTGATAATTCTGGACATTAATAGTCTGAGGAGTTTAAAAAATGTGAATATATTAAAAGTGCTTCATTGAATATGAATGAGAAAGGAATAAGTGATTCTCAATGTATTTGTTGAATGCCAGACTTAAGTCTGATGATGTGTGAAAGTGAATGTATAAAATGAAATAAAGTGACTGATTGAACTTATGTGATTTGATGCATTCCATTACATGAATGTATGATAAGCTAAAGGCAGTTGTGACTAGAGTAGCTACCGAAACAGAGCTTAAAGCTCATAATGCGATTAAGAGCCAAAGGATCACTATATATAACGAGCCTGGTATCCTTAATATGTACGGGATAGTTATTAATAAGCCCGGTATCTACAATAGATACGCGACAGTTACAGGCACTCATCACAACAATGTAACAAATGAAAGTGAGTCTCATAAGCATTACATATATAATTGATATCTATGTTTTAAAGGATCGAAATGTGAAATAAGTGAATAAAGTGTTCTTTGA
This sequence comes from Erythroxylum echinodendron, assembly GCA_027575705.1. Classification (NCBI taxonomy): domain Eukaryota; kingdom Viridiplantae; phylum Streptophyta; class Magnoliopsida; order Malpighiales; family Erythroxylaceae; genus Erythroxylum; species Erythroxylum echinodendron. The sequence goes on along the minus strand of JANZXR010000172.1, from coordinate 44,478,560 downwards.
TGCTACATGTTGAATTAAAGAAGTGATGTGTATTATGTGACTATGTGAATTATCTATGAAATATTTGTGCTATGTGTTATGAGTGAGCCATCAAGGATGGTCCGCTTACTGAGTTCACAAAATTTACCAAAATTACAATGTTATCTTTCAGGCTCAAAGGAGATACCCAGTTAGACAAACTGGATTATAACCACTGCATACGGATAAGAGCTAGAGATCAGGATCTGTTTGCACCTGCATATATCTATAGTCCTTTTTGTATTTTGAAATTATATTTCGCAATTGTTGTACAGTGTTTAGGTAAATTTTAAAGTGTAATGACCTTATGTACTGGAAGTGTTTTGTTATTGTAATAGGCCCAAATAATTATTGGAATTTAGATGATATGTTTATTTTTTGTAACAATTGTGATTGGTGAGGTTTATAAATAAAATGGGTCGAAATGATTATGAGTTTTTCTAAAAATGCATAACGTGCAAAAATTTTTGAAATGAGTATGATTGATTGACTATCCTAGCATGCCACCCTCGTAGAGTATGTTCTCAAATACTGACTGTATGTTTAGGAATATGCCTAATGAGAGTGGAATGCTACATCATTAAACCTTTAACATTTCAAACTAACAATATTAGTCAATGTTGAATTTTGCCTTTCTTTCTTGTTGGCCTTCCTCTGGAATTTTTTGTTGAAGACAAGGCATTGTCATTGGTTCCCTCCAGTTCATCTTGTCTGCAATTTGAATCTATTGATACCATCTGATCCGTAGTGTGGTCTATCTTTTTAGTGATGCCAGCTGCCTCCAGGTTATTGTTGATTATTATACCAGCTTGAAGTTGAAAGGCAGAACTTTCAGGCTCACCATTTATCTGTGTATTAAGGTTGTCTACACCTTTCTTACTAAGAGTCTTCTGTTTATCATTTACTACTCCACTGTCTACGGACAACAAACCCCCTGCATGTCAATATCTCCTAAATGCTCCTCATTAGCTAGTCCACCCTTAGCGTTTACTTCTGCTGCATTAAGCTCCAAACCCAGAAGCTCATCCTTCCAACCAATTTTGAAAACTTTGCCAATAAGCACCCACTTCTTGCTTGAATTATTTGGCTTCCAAAGATAAGTCATGGCTATCTCGACTTGGATCAACTTACCTGCTTCACCTAGTTTCATCACAAAAAGACTCTTAGGCAATGCTGCATTTATGTTAGTTTCCACACATATTTTTACATAAAAAATTCATTCCATATTGGATGTTTGAACATCCATACATAATGTTTTGCCCAAGGAGCTGGCTAAAAACTCAAACCTTCCACTATCCATAACTTAAGAGGTAGATTATGAAATTGAACCCATATTGGGAATGCTTCAATACTACTTTTGTTAAAATTAATCCTTGGTTTCCATCTCTGTAAAAACATCAGTTAGCCCCCAATGTGTCATGGTCTCGATTCTATAATATCACTAATGTTATTATCTACTGAGAATTTAAAAAGTATAGCTCCATCATCAATCAACAGTGTTTTCTCTAACCCCCTTTTTCCCCTTCTAGCAATAGCCCATGCATTGATAATTGGATTGTAAGACACTTACTCCAGAATAAACCTACCAACGCTGAGGACGAACTTTCTTAATTGTGTGAATGGATTTCCTCCTAAACGGGAATCTATTGGCCATAGCTCCTATAGAAAAATTGGGTTATGATCTAATTTCGCGCAAAGCAAAATCGAATTTTTTTTGTATTGATTCTCTGAAGATTTAAATTATTTAAATTCTATAAAATGATTAACATATAAACTATTTTCTTGTTGTATCCTTCAAACTATTTCTTAAAACGGTTTATCTCAACTACCATAGCCGCACAAGTTTCAAATCTCTAACAGTATCATCAAAACAAATTGAGAGAATTCTGCGATTGTTATAGAGAAGGTTAGGCAAGAAGCGCTAGCTCATTTAGAACTTGAGCCTATTTATAATAGATTTTGGACATTTTAGTAATGTAATTGAAATTAAATTCTAATTTTAATTATACTTTAATTAGAATTACAATTAATTTTAATTAAATACCAATTATGCCCAAATAAGATCCAAGATCTCATAATGATCCTTATTTATTAAACATCTCATATTTAAACATAAATTTTCTCAAACTTTACAATCAAGTATGACTTGGTTGAAATATTTTTTTTCATTCTTTAACCTGTTCTTTATGTGTAACTTATTAGGTTCTCAAATATGTTAGCAATAGATACAAATTACAACCCTAAATCATATTTCATATTATATAAATTACACTCCTTTAATTTATCTTTAATTTTCTAATTAAATATTTCATATCCATAGACGAAGATTGACGTCTAGCAATACATCATAACTACTCAAATATTTAAGAATGTCAAGGAGGATTTGACTAACCTTTTTGTTTATAATTTTTTCTTATAATTCAACCCTTTCATCATACAATATTCTAATTAGATATAAAGCATGGAATTAACGTCTACTCTAATTTGAGTCCAATCATATTAATTCTCCACCATTAGCTATTAAATCAATTAATGATATTTTTAATCTATTTACAAAATGTTATTCCACCTTGGCCAAGGATTTTCCGAATCAATACTAAATGAAAACAATAAACATTCTCCTTAATTATTTTAGGGTGATGAATCCTATCTTAATCACCCAAGTAACTCCATATAGTTCATGCTACATCCAATGACTATCAACTGAATTACCCATTATTATAATAGGTCATAAGTAGTATCAGAACATAAAAATCCCTATATAAGATAACTTTGGAGATCTCAAGTTAAATGATCGCTTATACAATCATCACAATGAGTATTTTCATAGACATACAAATAATGTTGCAAATGGATTTTTTTCATATGGGGTTAGTTCAGTGAACTTGTTCTCTAACACGTACCCACATATTTGTTTAAATATCTCTATACTTTAGTATATAAGATTATTGACTACTTCTTTTATAAGGAAAAACACAACCTATGCTCATCTTTTTACATTCTATTAATGTCCAATCTTAATAGAACAATGAATAGGAACAATTTAAAGATAATACATAAATACAATATGAATCTCATGATTACAATCTCATCACAGTTTCATTTTCCATGTATATTTATCTCATGGAATTTATATATACACCTTGGTATGTATAAGATAAAGAATGAATTGAAATTATTTTGTCAGCAAAGTATAGCCAATCAATTGCTTGTAAGGCTTAAACCAATAACCTCCCTCTTGCTTTAAGCCAATCATTTAAGTATCTTATACTATATCACCATATGACGATCATACTAATGATGAAACAGTGAATTAATGAGAGGATTCTGTAAGATTCTTTATAGTGGGCACTTACTTAAATCTTACAACTGTCATCTTAATTGTCATCATAATTAAGAACAATTGCCTAAATACATCCTTAGATCTTTAATAAGACTTTAGCTCCTTTTACATGTCCAATGACTCTAATGTTCTAGAGCATATCCCTGTCTTGATCAATGCAAGTGAACTATATTAAGTTCATTAAAGAAATTATTGATGCAAGTACTCATTTCCACTAAATGAAAAATGTATTATAGCTTAATTAGCAACCATTGTTGCATTGAAACCTTTATCTTAAAATGATATTGTTCTATGTAAAACAAACCTTAATTAGCATTGACTTCTAAAGTTAATATCCATATAACCTTGGACTCAAATATCAACACATACATAAAATAATAGATACCTTTAATACTTTATAAGTATCAAATATCTCAAGTACTAAACATCTTTAAAACATTATCTATGTAATTGGGATTAAAATAGGTAAATAACTTCCAATTTACCTCTATAGGTTTAATTCCTAGAATTAAATTATTAGCATTTTCTATTCAAAAAGGGTTCGTCTTAGACAATTATATTTTTAATAATTGAATATTAAAATTATTATTTTGTATGAGCAATATGTCTGTATAAACTCTCATTGAATAGGACAACTATACTTCCATTAACCTTCTTGTAGACATAAAAAATTCATAATCATCTCTAACACAAGCTCTTTGAATTCAATATGAAAGTGAATCTTTCAGTGTCTCATATCCTTTCTACCATACAACAAATGTCTCATTACACACTAGTTCCAACTGGATGTATTTTCATGAGATTTGAATCATTCAAATTTCATCTTACTTTTACTGCTTATCTTGAGAACCATTCTCCTATAAGTATACATAGAAATAAAATTTGTTTAATATGTCTGTAAGATTATACCCAACCTTTTAGATATTTCACAACCTTTTTTTTATACAATTTAGTTCTAAACTTAGTAGATAATACATGCTTCAACTAAGTATCACATCCTTAAATCATTAACTTTGACTTTTTCAAAGTTTTAACAATCCATATCTAATGTGAAATCTTACTAGTTGATCTAAGTGGAACTATTGAAGATAAGTCATTGTACTAGGCATTGCTATATAAGAAATAAATATTACATTATACAATATCTAATACTATAGATTCCTCATATAAAATCATACTCTTGTTAATTTAGTTATAGAGATATTAAAGAATCTAATTCCTTATAGATAACAAAAAGTTTAAAACTTACCACATCGATTTTATCAAAGAGTTTCAACATTCTTAATGCTTAATTTCTATTTAGATTTAAATAATTTGAAATTTTCAAATTTTTAAATCAATATTTAATTTAATACATATGACTATATCATATAAATTCATTAGTAATCAAATGAAATATAAGTATCATCCTTTTATGAATTGTTACTTCATCCAATACATTATATGTATAAATTTAATAATTCAATACCATTATTATCCTTCTCCAAACGTTGATTTGGTTATTCTTCAATATAACAAGTTTCATATTATTCATAATCAAGGATACATAAATGCTTGTGTGTAACTTTATGATTCTTCTTATGTTGATTTAACCAACATGGCATAAAAGAAGAGTCTCAATTATTCAACTTTTTATTCTTTCCATTTATGTTAAGCAAAAGTGTAACACCCCATTATCCTAGGGTACGCACCGGGACGCCCGTAGGTCATTCCGATACATATCCTAAGATAACGGAG
>JANZXR010000172.1:44451208-44461507 GCA_027575705.1 Erythroxylum echinodendron | reverse complement strand
ATGTCATGAATGCATGTACAAACATTTACATGTGCAAAAATTCACTATTTGCTACTTATGTGCATATATGAATGCATAAATATGTCAATGCAATATTATACACTCCTAACCCGTGCCAAATTACCAAATTACCGTTCCCATAGGTGAGGGGATGTTACATATCGTCTTCTTTACTAATTCCCCATTTTCACCTAAGCTCATTATAAACAGATTATCTGGTAATACGGTGGTTTTCGGCATCACTATGTAGACTTTTGCTTATCCAACCCATTCCATTTGCGCAGTTTGAGAATCCATGCTAACAGGTTTACCCAAATAACTGGCAACATAGCTTAATCCCTCAACTATCCATAACTCCAACAACAAATTATGAAAGTGAACCCAGAGGGGGATAATCTCGATAGCACCTCTTCCCATTTTAAAACCTGATTGCCACCATTGTAAGAAAAGTGGTTGATCTCCTATATGCCATGACCCCTGCTCAGAGAGTTCTTGCACTGCACTATTATGTCCAAAATTAAATAGAAAAGTTCCATCTTCCGGAAGCAACACCTATTCTAGTCCTTTGTTCTTCCATCTGGATTGCGCCAAGGTGTTCACCTTCGGAAAAGAAGGCCGCTTGTTCCAGAAGAATCCAATAAGAGCTGACGATAAAATCTCCTTCGGAGGGCAAATAATTCCGTCCCTTGAGACATCAGGGTAGTGTTTTAAGACTCCTTTATTATGAAATAGCCTCTTCTTTCAGGCGCCTTCAGGTAACGCTTCTTAAACAGATGTTCTTTTGATGGTTCTTTGTGCAGAGAGGGTTTTATCTTCTCCCCTGACTTCTGAGTTAACAATCTCACAGAGGAGAGGCCGAAACTCTTCGACATGTCGCGAGGACTCACTTACTTCCATCCAAACCTGTCACAGGCCCTAGCATGACCTTGTTGACGAGGAAGGCCTTCAGACCAAAGAGACTTCAAAAGAAGTGGGAAACTCAAAACGACAAAGGGAAAGAAACTTAGGGTCAAAAGGCAAAGAAAATAAGGGTAAAAAGCTAAAAGATCTAGAGAGAAGTCAGAGGACGGTAACCTTCCACATTTTACCTCTTCAAAAACCTGAAGATATTAGGCATAGACACTAACAAAATTAAAGGACAAGCACCGATTCTGCCATCTTCCATTCTTAGGTACAATCTCTTAAGTAACTATATCAATGGAGAGCTATCACCGTCATTTTTGTTAAGAAATCGGGTCAAAATCTTATCCCAACTACAGCAAAATATTTACAAAATTTTTTCGTAACTTTTGATTTTCCGAAAAACCAAGATCTCTTTAATCCTATAAAATGATTAACACAAATCATAATAAACCAAAAACTTAATTCGTACCTTATTCCTAAGCTTGATCTCTATCTTATTGTATCCCTAAAACTATTTCTAAAACTGATCTATCTCAACCACCATAGTCGTACAAATGTTTGACCTCTAACGATATCTATAGAATGAATCGAGAGAACTCTGTAACTCTTACAGTGAGGGTTGAGCAAGAAGTGTTAGCTCCGTAAAGCTTAAGCCTATTTATGATAAGCTTTTGATGTTTTAGTAATTTAATTGAAATTAAATTCTAATTTCAATTAAAATTACAAATAATTCTAATAAATATCAATTACGCCCATATAAGATTCAATATCTCATATTGATCCTTATTTATTAAATATTTCATATTTAATCATAAAGTTTCTCAAACTTTGCAATCAAGTCCAACTTGATTAACTTTAACATTGTTCTCTTCAACCCATTCTATATGTGAGACCTATTAGGTTCCTAAATATGTTTGGTAACAATTATAAATTCTAATTCTAATTCATAATTAGAATTAGATAAATTAAAACTACTTTTAATTTATCTTTAATTCTCCAATTAAATAATTTATAGTCAAAAACCAAGATTGGCGTCTAGCAACATGTCATGACCACCCAAATATGCAATAACCACTAATTAAACGATCCATGATTAAATAGATCATAAGTAGTATCAAAACATAGCAATCTCTATACAAGATAACTTTGGTGACCTCAAGTCAAAGGAACAATCATCACAATGAGAATTTGATAGACATACAAGTAATGTTCCAAATGAATTTTCCATATCGAGTCTGTTCAGTGAACTTGTTCTCCAACAAGCACCCACGCATTTGTTTAAGTATTTCTATACTTTAGCTTATAAGATCGACTACTTCCTTTATAAAGAAAAACAAAACGTATGCTAATCTTTTTATATTCTATTAATGTCCAATCTTAATAGAACAATGACTAGGAACATTTAAGAATAATACATAAATGTAATATGAATCTCATAATTATAATCTCATAAATTTCATTTGCAATGTACAATTATTCTATGAACTTTATCAGATACATCTAAACATATACAAGATAAAAAATGCTTTTAAATAATTTTTCATTAAACTATAACCAAAGAGATTAGTTGTAGGGCATAAACCAACAATCTCCCCCTAGCACTAAGCCAATCTTTTAAGTATTTCATACCACATCACCATATGATGATTATCTTACTGTTGGAATAGTAGTTTAATGAGAGAATTCTACAAGATTCTCTATAGTAAGCACTTGCTTAAATCTTATAGCTCACATCTTAATTATCATCGTAATTAAGAAAAATTGCCTAAACACATTCTTGGATCTTTGATGAGACATTAGCTTCTTATGCATGCCCAATGGCTCTAATGTTCTATAGTACATTACTGTCTTAAACAATGCAAGGAACTATATCAGGTTCACTAAAGAACTTATTGATCCGATTAATCATTTTCACTAAATAAAAAATGTATTATGGCTTAATTAGCAACCAATTACTACATTGGAACCTTTCCAATCCTAAATGATATTTTTATAAGAAAATAAACCTTAATTAGGATTTATTCTAAAGTTATATCCTTATCATCTTGAACTCAAATATCAACCCACACTTAGAGTAATGGATATCTTTAATACTTCACAAGTATCTAATATCTCATATGCTAAACATCATTAGTACATTATCTATATACTTGAATTAGAATAGGTCAACAATGTCTAATCTTTCTCTATAGATCTAATTCCCACAATTAAGTTATTAACCTTTTCATATCTAGCAAGAGTTGTTCTTGGACAATTATGTGTTAAACTATTGAAAGTTATAAATGTTGCTTTCTATAAGCAATATGTCTCCACATACTCCCACTAAAGAGGACAAATATAGTCCCACTAACCTTCTTATAAACATAAATTCACAATCATCTTCAAAAACAAACTTTTGAATTAATCATGAAAGTGAATTTTTCAACATCTCGTAACCTTTCATCCATACATCAAATGTATCATTAAAGGAATTAGTTCCAATTAGATGTAATGTTATGAGATTTGAACCTTTCAAATTCCTTCTTACTCCCACTACTTATCTTGAGAACCATTCTCCTATAAGTATACATTGAATCAAACAATTTGTTCAATGAATTTGTAAGATTATATCCAATCTTTTGGATATCTCATAACCTTTTATTATCCAATTTAGTTCTAAAATTAATGGATAATGTATGCTTCAACCAAGCATCACATTCTTGAATCATTAACTTTGACTCTTTCAAAGACCTAGCATTTCATATCTAATACTAGCATTTCATATCTAATATGAAATCTTGCTAATTGATTCAATTGGAACTATTAAAGGTAAGCTGTTGTACTAGGCATCGCTATAGAAGAAATAATATTGCATCTTACAATATCTCATATTGTATTTTCCTCCTTACATAAATCCATACTCTTATGAATTTAGTTCCTCCTTACATAAATCCATACTCTTATGAATTTAGTTATGAAGGTATTCACCAAAGAATCTCATTCCATATAGCTAACTAAAAATTTAAAACTCACCATAATGATCTCATTCAAGTTCTTCAACATGCTCAGTGCTTAATTTCTACTTAGATTCAAATAATTTGAACTTTTCAAAATTTTAAATCATTTCATTTAATATGTATGACTATGTCACATAAAGTTATTAGTAATCGAATGAAATATAAGTATTATCTTTTTTATGAATTGTTATTCCATCCAATACATCATATATATAATTTGACAATTCAGTAACATCATCATCCTTTCACCAAAGGTTGATTTGGTTATTCTTCAACTTGACAAGTTTCATAAGTTTCATACGATTCATAATAAAAAGAATACATATATCCTAGTATGTAGCTTTATGATTCTCGTTATGTTGAGTTAACCAATATGACATAAAAGGATAATCTAGGTTATCTAACTTTTTATTCTTGCCACTAATGTTAAGCATAAGTTTCCTTTGATCCAACATATAAAAATTATTTGTATAAAATTGGATTAACTACTGATATGCGTTTAATTGTTGATACATTTAATCATTTACACTTAGCGATTAATGATGCAAAGTGCTTAAAATACTCACTTTAATTCATATATGATTTTAGGTATAATTTGGAAGCAAAAAAATTAAAGTGAGTTAAAAGCACTACATTCAGGTCATTTTTTGAAGATTAATTTTCACTTGTTAGAGCAAGAAGAAGAAAATTAAAAGACAAAAGAATTAACATGATGAAGCAAAACGACAACAGATCAATAACAACACGATGTTAGGATTGGAGGTGACACGTGAACGTGGTGTTATCCTTATGAAATAGAGACGATAACGATGAGCTAAAATGAGAGAAATCAAACATATGGCAAATGCAATAAGAATTCAACGATGACATGGCATGAAAAGATTAATCAATTTAAATTATATTATGAATTTCTCAAGTATTAAAAAAGTAGATCGAGGAAAGGAAGGGAATTGAAGAAGACTCAGAAAAGAAAATGAGATAAACGAGAGAATGAAGGTTGGATTGAAATGAAAGTTTTTATGTTACTATTTTTTATTAATCGTTTACCAACACATTGTTGCAATTTTAGATATTTCTAAATACAATAAATTATATATATATAAGTAAATTTAAAATAATTTTTGTAAATTTTTGTAAATTTTCTTCCATATCTAGCGTCTGTCATTTTTCAGTCAATCACCAGCTTGTTAAAACCAAGGGAAACGATAGAGACAGGATGATAGGAGAGGAAACTCTCAATTTTTCATTACAAAAATGAGACACTGTACATGGTTTTAACAAGTGAAAAAAGGAAAAAAAAAACAAAAGAGAATCGCAACTAACTGTCCTTTCTATACATGTTGTACATGATCTCTATATTTTTTAGTTTCTGTTTTATTTTGTTGTGTCATAGGTTCGTTATCTTGGCAAGTTCCGACACCCCCTCCATAATTTAGGCCTTACTTGTGAAGAATGTCATGAAAAATTGGAACAGCCAAAAGTTTGGTGAATGGATCAGCAAGCTGCAATTTTGATAGGATATGAGTGGTGTTGAGAAAGCCTTCCTTAACGGCATCGCAGACGAGATGAAAATAGATGTTAAGGTGTTTTTTTTGCTCGTGAAAGACTAGATTCTCTGAAATGTGGATGGATGCAGTGTTGTTGCATTTTAACAGAATCGGAAGTTTAACTTGCATTTACAAATCACAAAAAATATACATGATCCATCAGAGCTTGCATAGTGTACTCGCCATACTACGATACTTCGCTTTTGCAGATGAGTAGCTAACAATGCTCTACTTTCTGTTCTTCCACAATATCAAAAAGTTGCCAAAGAAGACACAATAACCAGTTAATGATCTGCGAGAGAAAGTGCACCCTGCCTAGTCTGCATCAGAATATGCGTGGAGTTGTAATTCATCGTGTTGACGTGGATACAGTAAACTGACATGAACCAAAGTATGCCAATGCTGCTGGTATGGTTCATGAGTAAACTGACTTAATTGTTGTACTAAGAAGCTGATGTCTGGTCTCATGAAATTGAGATATAGAAGTCGCCCTATGATCCTTCTGTCGTTCTAGATTAGATAACAAAGCTCCCTCGTCAATTGTCAAGTTGATGCCCTGTCGTATAGGAACTGTAGCTGGTTTGAGATCAGTGAGGTGAGCATCCATGAGAATGTCTGTTATATATTTCATATGAGAAAGTATCATTCCATCTGGTAGTCTTACTACTTCCACTCCAATAAATAGACAAGTATCAGATGTCGACTGAAGAAAGCCAAATTTAGTTAATTTGGTTGTGATTTCTAGGTTCCATTGTCGCCCTGCTTGCTTAAGATCATACAAAGACTTTTGGAGTTTCAAAACGTGTCTAAATAAAACTTTCTTATATCTTGGAGGTGGATTCAGGTAAATATCTTCTTCGATGTGCCCTTGTAAGTAGGCATTATTTATATCACAATGATGCACTAGCCAATTAAATAATGTTGGGACCACGAACAGGATTGAGACTAACGTGATCTTGGTGACAGGAGAGAAAACGTCAAAATAGTAGACCCCGGCGGTTTGATTGAACCTTTGACTACTAACTGGATTTTCTTCTTTCCACAGAACCATCGGAGTTGCGCTTGATCTTAAAAACCCATTTTGTTGATAAAGATTTATTCTCGATTGGTAAAATCGTAGGAGTCCATCTATGATTGAGTTCCAAGGCTTCTATTTTTGCTTCCATCGGTTCTACCCATAACGAGTCCCTTCTAGCACTTTCGTATGAAAAGGGTTCATATTCAGCAAAAACATGAGTGTTGAAAGATGTCTAAGTGTTTGAAAGGGTGAGAGTTGTGTGAATGTGTTTTGGTAGGTTATCGAAGACAGATGATACCTAAACTAATGATGTGGTGGCAGTAGTTGCAAGAGGAGGAGTGGTGGTTGTGTAGGAGACGTAGTCATCAAGGTAATATGGTTGAAATGTTTTTCATGTGCTAATATGTGTTTCGGTGGTGAATGAGTATCAGCTATGGTATTTTGAGGGGTTTGATGGCTGTCAGTACTGGTTTGGGAAGATGAGGTTTCAGGTGTAGTGGAGCTGGGTAATATTTGAGGATTTTGGTCCGTTTCTGGTGCTAGGTCAGGTAGTTCTTCGATATTTAGGTTAGTTTTAAGGTGGTCAGCAGGCTTATTTGTTTCAGGTGGGAAGTGGGCCTGTTGGTCAAAATGGATGTGTACTTGTTGTATGGGTGTATTTTGGGCTTAGTGTGCTGGCTGTAAAAACTTTGTCTCATGAAAGACAACATCTCTGTTAATTATGATGCGTTTCGATTGTAAATCCTATAACTTGTAACCTCATTTATCCGATGCGTATCCAAGAAAAATACACTTGATGGCTCTGGGTTCTAATTTTTCTTTGTGGGGTTTTGTATTTGTTGCATAACATATGCACCCAAAAGCTTTCATGTGGTCGTATGATGGGGTTGTTTTGTATAATTTTTTATATGGGGATATCCAGGATAGAGTTTTGTTGGGTAGTCTATTTATGATCTAGGTTGAGGTTAATAAAGCTTGGATTGATATAAAAGGGCCCGGGTCACTTGTAGCAAGTGTTTGTGTTTTTGTTCCACAACCCCATTTTGTTGAGGCGTGTAAAAACATGTTTTTTTTTATGATTTATTCCTTTTGAAGCAAGGTACTCATGACATGAAGTATTTACGAACTCACTACCATTATCGATTTTTATTGCAAAGATTGGGGTCGAAAATTGTTTTTCAATCATGGTTATAAAATTAATTAAGACACTTGGAGTTTGGTCTTTTATTTTGATCAAGATGGTCCATATGGCCCGGGTAAAGTCATCCATGAAAGTACAAAGTATTCGGACCCATCTAAATTTGGTATGCTATATAGGTCCTAGAGATTGAAATATAGTAATTCGAAAAGTCTTTGGGTGGTTATGGAATGTGCTGTGAAGGGTTTTCTAGTTTGTTTAGCAAGGGGGCAAGTGTCACAAAAAGGTTTGGACTTGGAATGTTTTATGCTAGAAATAGGCATAATTTTTCTTTTAGATACATCTCCTAAATGTAAATGCCAAATTTCAACATCATTGGTTACATTACAAGCAATAGGATTGTTTAAATAAAAACGCAACAATAGACCATTTAGTGTTTTGGCCGGTAGAAAATGTTCTAGTGTAAGTTTGTAAATTCCTGCCTCCTCCTCGCAAATTACCACTATATAATTAGTCCATAGGTCCTGCAAATACAATTTATTAAAAACAAAGAAGGTAGCTAGGTTGTTTTGAGATGCTAACTTGTGCACAGATAACAAATTGATATGGAGCACTGGCACATGTAGGACGTTGTTGATGGTTACTTCTGAATTAAGTTTTACACTACCCATGATAGCTACAGGTTTTGTGTTTTCATCAGGCAGTTACAGAACCAGACAGGGTAGAAGGTTTTACGCAAGAGTAATATTTTACATCTGAAAACATATGAGCAAATGCACTTGAATCTACCATCCATGAACCTTTGTCATACGAAGCACTATTTAAGCCATTCAGATATAGATTCTTACCCGCAAAATTGGTAAAAGCAACATGGTTGGTTTCTGCATTACCTTTACCTCTTATGCACCCATTAGTTCGTTTACCTGTTGAGCAAGCATGTTGATATCCACCTTCTTCTCAGTTGATTTTGTGCTCACTGGTCCATTGTCAATGGGTTTCTCCATCACAGCAGTAGCATGGTGACCCCTTTCTCTAGCCCTTTTTTCTTTTGGCTCCTTGAACCAATCTGGTATTCCGTGTAGTTTGAAGCAGGTGCCCATAGTATGCCCGCTTTCGTGACAGTGTTCACAGTACTTGTCCTCTTTCCTTGAATTAAATTTCCTCCTGTTGTAATTACTTGAGTTACCACTGTCTCTACCCTCAGCTCTTTTGTAACTTCCCTGCTTAGCCATCAATGCTACATTCATTTGGCCTCCTTCTCCATGGTTCTGTGATATGTTTTTCTGCCTCTCTATTGTCAGAATCATGGAGTAGGCTCTACTCACCGGTGGCAGTGGGTCATTCAACATAATCTGTCCTACTACGTGGTTATATTCCTCTCTTAACCCCATCAGAAACTGAACAAGCCTTATATATTCTCTACAGATCTATTTTTATCATTTGTTTCACATGAACATCTCATAAAAGGCATCAAACAATTCAAATCATCCCACGGTTTTTTTAACTTCGTAAATTATGCAGTCACAGACCCATTCCTTTGTCTTACGTTTCCTATTTCTTGCATTGACTGGTAAATATGTGGCCTATCACTCTCTCTGTACCTAGACTTCAATTCCTCCCACAAATCTCTAGCAGACGTAACTACCAAAAATGAATCAGCGATTTCTTTGCTAATGGATTTTAAGATCCAGGATGTTACCATTTTGTCTGCATTGCGCCATTTTTGGAGGAATGCTGGTTTGTTCTCTGGCTTATTTATATCGTCGTTTACAAACCTCATCTTGTCCTTAGCTCCTAATGCGATACTCATAGATCGACTCCACGATAGGTAATTATTTCCATCAAGTAGTGAAGTCACCAAGTCACACCCTGAGTTTTCAGATGCTACAATAGAATAGGAATCAAGTTCAGCATCGTTCTCGTGTGTGTTGATTTCACTGTCATTTTCTTCGTTTTGAGACATGATGTGTGTAGCGTTAATGAATCAAGGATACATCCCGCTCTAATATCATGTCAAAACCATGGGAAATGACAGAGACAGGAGGATAGGAGAGGAAACTCTCAATTTTTCATTACAAAAATAAGGACACTGCATATGGTTTTATACAAGTGAAAAAGAGGGAAAAACAAAAGGGAATCGTAACTGACTGTAAACAAAAGGGAATCGTAACTGACTGTCTTTCCTATACAGGCTGTGTACGATCTCTGTATTTTTGCGTTTCTGTTTTATTGTGTTGCTGTGTCATAGGTTCATTATTTTGGTAAGTTCTAACACAGCTCACTCTTTCATTTCGATTTTAATGTTGCCATTATTCAGTTAATTACTAGTCAGGTTTGTTCCAAAGGGGTGAAATTTGTTCTGGGCTCCTCCTCTTTCCGATTTTTTTGATTGGATATGGAAGTGGGTCTAGAGCAGGCTTTTCCAATGGACTTGGGCTTTTCAACGTTGACGAACATAGAAGGAAACCAAAAAAAGGGAAGCAGAGCAGAACGGAAGGGAAAAGTGAGCATACGATTTTGCATGGGTAGCTGGAGACTTTCTTATTCTGTATTATCCATGCAAAGATGTGTGTAGTTTACCTTTTCCTATTTTCCTCTCACCCTTCTTTTTATTTAGTTCTGGTCGGGTCGGTCGTGCTGGGCCCAAGCCCAGTCGTAATGACCCACAGGCCGATCGGTCCAATCTTCAAAGATCAG
>JANZXR010000172.1:44440304-44451108 GCA_027575705.1 Erythroxylum echinodendron | reverse complement strand
GCCCCCCCCCACCCTCCCCCCAATTATATCCTTAAGATCGACTTCAAGAAAGCATTTGATCATGTAGAATGGGGTTTCATACTAAAGACCCTAAGGCTTTTTGGGTTTCCTAAGCAGTATGTTAAGTGGATCAAGGAATGTATCACATCCCCAACCTACTCAGTTCTAGTCAATGGTCAACCTACTAACTCTTTTAAAGGAGCTCGGGGACTTCGGCAAGGTAACCCTATCTCCCCCTACCTTTTCCTCATTTGTATGGAGGTTCTCACCATTCTTATCCAACAAAAAGTAGGTAATAACAGGGAATTTAAGTTTCACTCCAAATGCAAGAGAGTAGGCCTTATTAATTTATGTTTTGCTGATGATCTTCTCCTACTCTCTCGGGCCCATGGTAAATCTCTTGAGCTACTTATGACACTATTGACTAAGTTTAGAGATTTCTCCAGTTTGGAGATAAACTTTTCCAAAAT
Source organism: Erythroxylum echinodendron (assembly GCA_027575705.1). NCBI lineage: Eukaryota > Viridiplantae > Streptophyta > Magnoliopsida > Malpighiales > Erythroxylaceae > Erythroxylum > Erythroxylum echinodendron. The sequence continues at coordinate 44,450,638 of JANZXR010000172.1, read as the reverse complement.
TCAATTTGTGCTAGCTACGGGCAAATTTAACGGAGGACAGAATCTCACAACTAACGGGAATGAAGAGGACTCCAGCCCCTTTAAAATACCTGGGTCTTCCTATTACTACCAAGAGAATTCATTTTGTTGAATGTCAGAGTTTATTTGATAAAATTCAGCGCAGACTGGCCTATGGACAAATAGAATGCTTTCTATTGGAGGAAGATTACAACTAATAAAATCAGTCCTCAACTCCTTTCATATTTACTGGTCTTCAAATATTCCTTTAACAAAGGCGTCATAAAAGCTATTGAGAAACTTTTCCTACAGTTCTTATGGGGAAACATGAACTCCGCTAGTCATTTTGCTAAAGTGAAGTGGCAAGAAGTGTGTAAGAGTAAAGTAGAAGGGGGCCTGGGTGTGATCCCCATTGCATCTTTTAACAGGGCAGCCATTATTAAGAACTTATGGAACCTACTTGCAGAGAAGAAGTCTCTATGGATTCGATGGGTACATAGTTACATCCTTAAAGGGAATTGTCTCTGGTCTGTACCTATAAAACCCTCCTTGGGAATTGTCTCTGGTCTGTACCTATAAAACCCTCCTTCTCATGGCATATGACTCAATTACTAAAGCTCAGACCATTGCTAGAACCTCATGTGTCATGTAAAGTGGGGAATGGTAGTAAGGCTTTCCTGTGGTATGATAACTGGTCAGGAAAAGGGGCACTCATTAGCAACCCTCAGGTAGTACAGATCTTGCATGGTATCCCTATTAGGGCAAAAGTCAAGGAAATTATACGAGGAGGACAGTGGAATCTCCCTGCTACACTACACTTCCTGCTACCAAGCTACCAACCCAGAGAAACAGATGTAGACACTTTCCACTGCCTCAATCAGTCTCCTAACTCTTTCAATATTTCAAAATTTAGGCAGTGGCATAACTGTGGTAAACTACGACAGGAATGTTTTCCAATTGTTTGGCACAAGTCTCTCAGGCCTAGTTCTTCTATCCTACTGTGGCTAGCAGTCTTAAATCGTTTAAGTATAATAGACCGTCTACATTTCCTGGCCCCTAACACAGAATGTGTACTCTGTGAGCTTGAACCTGAAACAAGAGACCACATTTTCTTCCGTTGTCCTTTTTCCCTACCAATTTGGGAGAGGGTGAAAGCTTCTTATAACATGTCTAATGCAGGTTCTTCCTTCTCCGAGGCCATGGACTGGCTCCAGAGGTGGTCCCACATTCCTAATCATATTGAGCATATTCATATAATAGCTTTCGCCACCTCCATTAAAGAGATTTGGTGAGAGAGGAATTACAGGAGATTCCAGCACAAATCACGTACAAGAGAAGTAGTTATTAACTCTCTGACTTCAAGGATCAGAGAGCAATTGCTATGTTCATTATTACCAGCAGGAACACATCCTAATCTAGCCCATTCATGACAGAAAGGAAGTTGAATCTTGTAATTAGAGCCCAAGGAAGAGGGGTGGACAACCATACCTGTCACCTCAGTACTATCTTCGTTGATTGCTGGTAGGAGGACCCCCTTGACTCTTGCTTGGTTGACCGTGCCTCCTCATCGCAACATTAGCCCTCAAACTCTGCAGGAAACACAGAACCGCACGTGAATCAGCACTTATTCCATGAGGGGACACCAGTAGTAGAATACAGAAAATCAGGCAAGCTTTTACCTCAAGTTTACCATTCAAATCCCCAGGACCTTGAAAGGTTACCGGAGGTGCAGGGAAAGAACTGGATCTCTCAAGAAAACAACAAGGTTATAACCGGAATCGCGAAAGAACTCCTGGGCAAAGAGGCGCACATATCCGACGATTTGGCACCATAGAACTCTACCCAGATCTTAGCTTCTTACTGCAAGCGGAGACAAAGAAATCGGCGGAGAATGATCGAAGTCGAAAAACCTAATTTGGAACGACTGCGTGTGGATGCATAAAGGGGTAAACCACCTTATCCTATTCAGAGAGCCTCTTGTATACCCAACGAAGTCCTTTTTTTAATTGCTACTAAACAGGGTCGTTTTGGTCTAGTGATAAATCGTCATGGCATGGGCTATCTGGAGCTCGTGTTTTTTATGTCAGGGTTAAAGACAATTTGTATCTTTATTTTTTCAATATATATTTTTTAACTTTTCCAAAAAAAAGAAGTCGTCACCTTTCTCATGTCCACAGCTGTCAAGGTGTATCTAATAGCTGCCACTCCCACTGTTGCCAAATTTCGTCAGCTCCAGTAAGTTTTCAGGCGGCGCTGCTTCATGCTGTAGTGATTTGAAGCTTCTCTCGCCTCCACACCTCAAATGGCATCTTGAGAAGCTGTCGTAAACGCTGCCCTCTATTCATGTGTCCGCCCTGCTTGTGTGCTGGCGTTCGTGCGGCGGCTTCCTCGCCAGCCAGTCGCCAAGTTTCATGTTTGCAGTGTCCCCATCAGTCTCACTTGCCACAGGAAACGCCCCCAAACAAAGCCACATCTGTCAGCCCCATCATAAGGAGTTTCATTCGCGTCTCAGACAGCACCATCGTGTGTCCACAACGATGGCAGCAACATGTTCTTTCAACCTGTGCGACACTATTTCCAGGCAGCCGGTGAGATTGCTTTCTCCTTATAACCAATTTGTAGCCGCCTTTGACTCTTTGGACGGCATCACATTTTTCATGCCAGCATTCTTTAACCAAAACAAATACGACAACCTCCTCCAGTTCACGTGTCTCCATCACAAGTTTTTGGCTTATTTAAATCAAATTTGATTTAGGTGGTTCAATTTTATACGTTTCGCCATTTCGAGGCTTTCTGGAATTTTAGGTTTTTGGGATTTTAGATTTCTAAAATCAAATTTTAAAAATTATAAGTTTATACAATTTGAACTGTTCAAATTAATAGTAATCAGCACTAAAAATGATTCTTAAGGTTTATATATGGTGTATTAATCTGTAAATTTTTCAAATTAAATTGAATCAAATTTAATCTTAGATTAAGATGTTATTTCAATTTCATTTTTAAAATCAGCAACAATCAAACAATTTAATCAAATTATAAAATTATAGTTAGCTCTGTTCCACTATTGGAAAATTGGGATAAAATTTGATTTCGCACGTAACAGAATAATTAAGAAATTTTTTTGTATTTGATTTTCCGAAAGCCAGGATCACTTAAATTCTATAAAATGATTAACTTATAAAGCATAATAAAGTTTGAATTATAATCGTATCTTATTTTGAAGCTTGATTCTTTTCTTGTTGTATCTCTTTGAACCATTTTTTAAATCGGTCCATCTCAATTATCGTAATTGCACAAGTGTCTAATCTCTAATGGTATTCACAAAATAAGTTGGAAGAACTTTGTAAATGTTGCAGAGAGAGTTAGGTAAGGAGTGTTAGCTCTCTTAAAGCTTAAGCCTATTTATAATTGGTTCTCACCCTGACAAGTGAATCCATCCATATCGGACTAGCTTCTCCTCAGTCCATAGCTCATGCAAAGTCATTTAAGTTACTCCATGAATCACCCATTCATTTGACACAAATCCGTGAATTTCTATTCATCAGACTTTGCTAACCTAGCTTTGATACCAATAAAAGGTTATGAGAGGACCTAGGGAGAAATTGGATTGAATCTAAGTGAACCAATATACAAGTAGGATATCATATTTCAACCTAAAACCTTAATGCAACGAGTTATGAGTACTATATCTGTATATAACTTACTTCATCCTTATGTCTCTTTTCAATGTAGGATTTCTCCACTTGTGAATTTTCAATAGTTCTAACATGTTTTAACAATCATTTCTAGTTTCTCCACAATTTCTGTACATCTTTCTCATATCTGACAATAAATTATTTGGGGAACTCTCTTCAACTATATGCAATATTACTAATCTTATGATTCTTGATGTATCCAACGATAGCTTTACCAACGTCATTCCAGATTGTTTGGAATCAACTATCCATTTCAAACTTAGAGGTGAACAATTTTCACATTAAAATCCCTACAAGATTTAGTGAGGAGGTTATAATAAGGAACCAACCAACCTAATATAGAAAAGATGAATATCTTAGCAAGCCAATGAATTAGTTGAAAAAGACTCAACTCATTTTTGTGGATCATCTTCAAGCCTTGGCCAGCTAGATCTCGTTGTCAAAGTTGAGCAATAATCATATTCACAAGTTATGACAAACAAATATAAACGACTAAGGTCAAGCTTAGTCTAGACAAAACTTGCGGTTGAGTTGCATTTCTCTACTGGTCTCTAACACAGATTGGTTGGTGTTGGTTTTAGCTATAGTAGGCAACTTTTTCTGAATGGTAGAATAGATGGCATTGGCAAAGGAAGAAGAGGGTAACATGGAAACAAAAGCCAGATTAGTGTATTTCATATTTTCGGTTTTTGATTTTTTATTATTTACTCTAATTTAATAAATTTGTTGATATGACAGACCGAATTAGTACCGTTAACTATAAGATTAATAGCAAGTTATTTTAAAAAATTAAAAGTTTGAGTATTTTATTGTAAAATATAAAAAATTAGATTAGTATTACAACTTTGAATTATCATCTTCCATTCACATACAATGAGTGCGTCCATAATTATCATCTTCCATTTACATACAATGAGTTTAATCCATTAGACTTATAAATCTTATACTTGTTCAATAACTTGTATGAATAGCAAAAAATGAGAATTCATTTTCATATATTTATTAAAACTATATGACACTTTGACTAACGAATTGATTCTTCAGTGGATTTAATATGTTATATCGTAGGTCGTATCTCACATTTTAATCTCTTTTGATCTCATTTATTTCATTGTGTGACAAATGTATTTAATTCTTTTAGTAATAAATGATGGCCAACTTTAACTACAATCTTTTTTATGCGAGTCACCAATTAGAATGATCTTTCTTTGTTTTAAATTCTCTTGAATTGAACTTGGTTTGCTTTCCTTGAATTATCCCCATAAGATCATATTTTGCATGATTTTTAGTAATATTCTAAACTAGCAAACCTTAAATTTAATTTTTAAGAATTAGAAAAAAGTTATAAGGGTATACTGTATAGGATCTCACACTATATAAGTTGAGATCTTATGACTTACATTAAACCCCTTTTATGGTCATTTTTATACATATAACAATAGTCATATGCTAAAACAATAACTCCTTTTCATTTGGAGTGTGTATCTTTTATTCATAAAACATAGTAGAAAATGTTAGTCCAAGCATAATGTTTAACTTGCTTTAACTAGTCTACTCCAAAATTTATCTTTTAGAACTCTCATCTAGCAATTTAAGATAGATATGGTGATCATTTAAACAATCTAAAATAATTTTATTTTAATTTATTACTATTATAGTTTAAGCTTCTTGCCCCGATTATCACTTAGATAACAAATTTTAAACCTTCCTCATCTTTAGTTGTTACAAATATTGGAGGTGATTCCTATATAAGAGAGTTCATGAAGGTAATTCCCTACGTAAGAGAGTTAAGCTCTTATCTATTTGACATTCTATTTAATTCATATATAAAATATTTAATGTAAATGAAATATACTTCAAAATCAAGAGCTACATAATGCTTATTGTATAACGAATAATGTTAACACATTTTTTGTATTTAGACAAGACAATAAAATGAACATACCTATAAACATATTTATCAATTACATTTTAATTAAAAATTTTGAAAAGAGTAGGACCACATCTAAAAATTCAAAAAGAATATATTAGAAAATAATAAAGCGTGAAACAAGAGTTGAATAATAAAAGTTAAAATATCATTCGTTACAACATAAAATGACACTTGTAAAGGGAAGAAAAAAGGCTAACAAAATGATGGGCATTCCAATACGAAATATACTAACACAAAACATGAAATAAAACTAAATATCCCCTAAAATAGTGAGCCTTTCTTTTTTTGTTTAATATTGTTTACTTTTCCATCGTACTTTGAGTAGTTACAAGAGTAAAGGCATCTTGAAGACATCACTCAAGCATAGTAATAAAGGGAAAAACAAATCAAATGCATTAAGAATATAACTCTTTTATTTTCAATTCTTTTATTATACATTTTTTGGTCTCTAAAATTTTTTAGCTCCTTTATTTTATGGATTAAGGAAAAATACGTGCTCATGATTATAACTTTCACAAAACACTTAGTTTATTTTCATTATTTTAGATAACTTTAGCTTTTGTTCTAAATCTTTTCACATGCACAAGCTTTGAGTCTTGGTGTTTTGATGTGAAGCTCATTATTTATGTCAAGTTGTTAATGATGTTTAAAGCTATTCTATAATGATTTTGTAAGCACAAAATAGTTATTATTATGGCAAATTCCTTTCAATGGTTACTGCTTTGTAATGACTAATGAAGTTATTGACATTAAAGCTTGAGTTTTCTTCGCTTAGTATGTATGAATGTCTTAGATTCCAACATTTAAATTTCTTGATTCTCACAAATGTTCTTTACAAATAAAAATTGAACTTTAAAGCTTATTTTATATATTAAAATACAAACTTATTATTACTCATTGGCTGTTAAAATAAAAGACAACTAATAGATAACTATTAGTTCATTTATATATGTATTTTTTATTATTATCTTTCACTCACATATGATGAATTTTATTTGAAATAAAACTACCATACTTGTCTAATAATTTATCCAACTAGCATATAAAAAGAGCTCATCATCATATATCTATTAAGAATATATGAAATCTTGACTAATGAATTGATCCTTAAGTAGATTTAATATGCTATATCCTAGGTCATATATCATATTTTAATCTCTTTTGATCTCATTTAATTCTATTGTGTCACAAGTGTATTCAATTCTTTTATTAAAAGACATTAGCCAACTTTGAATACAATTTTTTATGCAAGTCACCAATTATAATGACCTTGATTTGTTCTAAATTCTCTTAAATTGAGCTTAATTTACCTTCCTAGAATTATCCCATAAGATGGCATCACATATGATCTCTTAATAATATTCTAAAATTGCAAATCTTAAATTTAGTTCTCAAGAATTAAACAAGGTTTATAAAGGTATATTGTAATGCTCATTTAACTTGTAAGGTCTCACACTATACAAGTTGAGATCTTAATACTTACATTAATCCCTTTTTGTGATTGTTTTTGCATAAGAGTATCCTGCAGTATTAAATTTTCTTCATAAAGTATATATCTTTTATTTATGAAATATGATATAAATGTTGTTCAAATATACTTACTATTTAACTTGAGTTTACTAGTCTACTCAAAGTTTTGTTTTTCAGAACTCACATATAGGAACTTACGATAGATATAGAGACTATTTAATCACTTTAAACTAATTTTCTTTTAATTTATTATCTAAGGTTACATTTATGGTTTAAACTTCTTGCTATCATTTAGATGCCAAACTTAAACTCGCTTCATCTCCAGTTAGTACAAATATTGGAGGTATTTTTTCTATGTGAAAGGGTCAATCTCTTATATAGCTAACATACTCTTTAATTCATATACAAAATATTTAACACAAATGAAATAAACTTCAGAATCAAGTGTTACATAATGCTTATAATATAATAAACAATGTCAACATATATTTTGCTTTTAGATAAGGCGATACAATGAATGAACATATATATAGAAATGTTTATCAATTGCATTTCATTATCTATATAATCCTAGTGACTTCATATACCTAATATATGTATCTCAAGAAATTAGCATTTTCATTGGGTTTACCACCATATCTTAAATAGATATATAGTTCATACCTTCTCGTGTAACTATATCTTTTACGTAATTATACTTGGTATCTATATTTTTGGTTTTACAAGAAATTTTAGAATCTTTCATACAAGTTATTACTACTTGACTATCGTACTTGATTAATACTAAACTAATCTCACCTTTAGTGACTCCCAAATGAACTAAGAATCACTTAAGCTTGCTAGCATCTTATACTATGGCTAAAGATGTTATAAGTTCAAAAGCAAGAGACCTACTCTGTTGCTAATGATTTGAGACTTAAATCTGGCAATGACTATTATTTTTTATTTTTAATTGTCATGTTCATTTATTTTTCCAATTAAAGAAATAAGTACTAAAAATTTTTCTAGTAATGCATCCAACAAGAATGAAAAGAACTTAAATTATTGTGAATATGGATTGATAACACCTATGAAAACTTTTTAGACCAAGTTCAACCCAAAATGGTGATTATATGGATATGTTCAATTTTAAGTAAATTTTAAATATAATTTTTATTAAATTAGGTTATGTAACAGTATTACATAAGTATTATTTACAAAGTAAACTAAAATATGATTACTTTTTGTAGTATGATGAAAACTTTACAAGAAGTATAAATATAATAAATAAGCTTTAAAAGATCAACTACAACTTAAAGAAGTAACAAGATTGTGCATTATTATGGAGGCAACTGATTTACGATTGATTCATATTTCTTTTCATCATTGGGTCTTACTTAGCAATTTACTTATAAGACAAAAATATATCAATTAAGGACTATAACTTTGTATATATTTGTGGCAAACTTATAGTGAATTGAAATGAGTTTTGTCAACTTTAAAATGGATTATTTTATTATATACATTATATGTTTATATACATTAAACTACAAGTTGAACATATATGTTTAAAAAAAATATTCATAAAATGGTATCATGAGATTTCTGATGTATAACAAGTTTTTTTATGTCACTTTATCAGCAACAAATTATATATTCTTTTCCAACCACATAATTTTAAAGATATTTTGTCAAAAAAAGAAAGAAAGCATATATGTAAATTCAGATGTTTGTAAGAGTATTGACTACAAAAAAGCTTAAGGATAAATTATTCTCATTATAAAGCCAATTTCTAATATTCATACATTGTTATATAGATGAAAGTAAATGAGAGAATAAGTTAGGAATATCATAGAGTTGAGTTACAAACATCTTTATTTTAATATAGTTAGACCATAACATATTTAGTCTAACACATATTTAGACCATTCATTCTAGGTATTTGATAAGTTCATTAGATATAAGAAACTTATGTTAATCATTATTATCATGCTTAGATGTAAAATTTGAACAACATTTGTAGGAAAAGATAAGAACCAATTTTTGGATGTTTAAGGTGGCATTAAGCAAGGTAAACCTTGATATTTTTATTCTTTTAACTCTTCTCCTCATTTTTATTGAATAAATGTTCCCAAAAAAATGATAAGATTAAACAAAGCTCAAGAACAATTTTTCCTTCAATGGAACCATTAATGAATTGTTTGCCTATATTGTGTATCTGTATTTGGATATTCATAAAGGCATCTTAGGAAACTCAAAATATTATAAATAACAAATGGTAACTGATAGTTGTGATTTGTATCATATTTTAGGATTTAATTTATTATGTATTTAGTGTTAAATTGAGTGTTTAGTGTGTATTTAGGTTTTAATTTTGTTAGTTTATATGTTTAAGTGTTTTTTATGGGTTAGTATGAGTCTTTGAGCTTAGATGATATGTTTTTGAGGTACCTTGATGTGTTTGTTAGTGTTTCAGGGTCAACAGCAAAGAAAGGACAAGTTTCAGAGACTTAACAGGGCCATGATCTTAGCCTGCATCGGGCAGACACAAAAATAGGTGAAAATGTCAAGTTTTGAGGAACTTTTCGAACCGTCTAGGGCTTCAAAGTTATTTAAGGAACATAAAGAACAGAGAAAGGACCTTTTTGCATAAGCTAAATTCCGAAACCCTAGAGAGCTTATCGAGAGATTTGAGGAAGGATACGAAGGAAGGGAGACATGGAGAAGAAGCTTGACGGGAAGTACTTCCCAGAACAGATGGTTTCCCGTCGTCGCTGCCTCCATCATCGTCCATTCTGAACTATTTCTAATTTATTTCATTCTTACAATTGTATAGAATTTGGGATAGCCATAGATGATAGATTGTTGAACGTTGAGGATATTTTCTAAACTCACCTTTGAGATTTGTCTTTGATATTAATGAAATTTGATTTATTGCATTTTTTTAGTTATTCGTGATTCAATTTCTGTTTTTAATAATTCGGTAACAAAATAAGAGGGTGAACTGAGTAAATATCATCAAATTGGGCTAACAAGAGTTAGGTAGTTTGATAGATAAACAATTGAATCTGTAACACCCCACTCCCGCTAGACTCGAACCTGATATCGACGGTGATATCCGAGTTCGTGCCCCGTGAGGGTGGTGTGCCACATCACTAAACAATTAAAAGTCGGTATAAATTTTTTTTTTTTTGAATACTCTTATCAATGATCATTAATTTGGGCCCACTTTTTCTTTTTCAAAACATTTTGTTTACTTA
>JANZXR010000172.1:44420030-44438788 GCA_027575705.1 Erythroxylum echinodendron | reverse complement strand
AAATTAAAATTTTACATTAAACATTTTATCAAACTTACATATTCAAATTCTCAAATTAACACAAAAATTACAAAAAACATTTTAAATATCATAAAAGGCATTTTATTGAACACTTTATACGCAATATGCATAATCTCAATATAACCAAACATTCACGTTTAACACTAAAAACATACTTTTTTTGTAGAAATAATACACTTATAATAGAGTTTACCTCAAACAACGTACGATGAGTAAGACAATAATCGAAAAACAGTCGGAAAACGCGAGAGAAGGAGTCAGAAAACTCTGGACCGAATGGTTTGTGAGGAGAGGAGAAATGAAGGCGTGAGGGAAAGGGAGGGAGTCAGTGCCCGACTTATAGTCGCTGGATTACCGACGTAACATAACATTCCGTCTGTAATCTAGGTTTCCAAACGACGCAACCGCCGACAATTACCGACGAACAAGCCCATTCTATAGATAAAAGAGCAGTAATTTAATACTGTGAAAACTCAAATACTGACAGAACAATAATTCCGTCTACTGACGTACACAACATTCCGTCGGTAAAACAGCGGCAACTTAACCTAGTGGAAACTCAAATACTGACGGAATAATAATTTCGTCGATAATCTAGGTTTCCCTGGAAATAGTTATTGACGGACACAACACATTCCATCGGTGATTAACGCTTATCGTCCGTCTTCATCGAAACGATGACGTTTGTTAACTATTTATCGATGGAAGGAGTTATCTGTCGGTAAATAACCTACCAGATATTGCGACGGAATAAACTTCCGTCGATAAATGATAGCTTTGTACCTACGGTAAGTTAACTGTCGGTAAAGTAGCGAAGCAATTAAATTGCGGGAATGGTTCCTGCATTTTTCCCAATGCTGTGAGTTTTGGCGTCGCTATATGATGTCGGAGATTTTGCGCAAAAGTTTTCCCTACGGTATTGCCGACGGATGTATTTTCCGTCGCTAAATGTATTTTTCGACGACATATTTACCTTCCATCAGTAAATGGCGAAAGAAATCATTCCGTCAGAAATATTCCGACGCTATTACGTAATTTTCTTGTAATGTTTTCTTTCCAACAATATAAAGTTTGGAATTTTTGGACCTTGGATGCAAAAGATATGGCCTTTAGATGAAGCATAGGTACCAGACGAAGCGACTTTGACCCTCGAGATGACAAAATTTTTCTTCAAGATCTTCACAAAAGTTGTAGATCTCGAAGTCCTTGTTGAAACTATCCTAAAATGATCATAATTCGATATCTTTAGTGGTAGTTATGCTAATTGTCCCAAGATAAGCACAATATGATTGAGAACTTAAATGCGGTTGACTCTTTTAGCAATAACTTCATCGTCCAACCTCCAAATGAAGTGATTATTGAACTAATAGATTCCTAACATATTCTCTACCTCTCCATAAAGTTTTAGTATCCATTAGGGTTGATTCGAAAAATATTAATGGAAAGAAAGTGAGGGAATCGATTGGAGGAGCATGACTTAGTTATGAGCCTACTTTGGCTTTTAAGCATATCTTGACCTGTAGAGTTCCGAATGAGACGATTATTATTTCAAAATAAACTAGAGATATGGAGCTACAATTCTTTTGAATAATTCAATTTGTGATTCTGCTTTCGGAACTGGTTGTGGCTAGAGAGTTCATGGAAATAACCCTACAGGGTAATTCACATACTCACGCTTTCATGACATTCGGATAGCTGGGCACTAGAAATAGGGTCTAGCAAGGAACTTTTAAAATATCATCACATAATCATCAACTAATCCCTAAAATCAAAATTTGTAGCAAACTTAGGAAAAGTTAAAGAGATAGATATACTAAAACCATAATTCATAGTCCATCATCTAACCATCATTTAAATACCATATACATAAATTACTAGCTACAATGAGCATCATATACAAAAGTATTTAATCTCAAAAAAATTAGTATACGTAAACTTGTGATCCTTCTTTTCTAATCATATTAGGAGCATACACAAAACGGTTTACAATTTAATTAATTTTTATTCTTTTATTTGACCTTTGAAATGGTTTTCGTTACAGTTTTCTATTTTTGCTTTGTTAATCATTAACATCTATCCTTATACAATATAATACTATATTGCTTGCACCTTTTACATGAAATTTGATCTTCCTTCTGAGTAGTAAAGGTTTTGTTCCCCTTTTACATCTTTGTTCTTTTTCTTTTTTTCCCTACTTAACCTTTTTTTATATTATGGTGGATAGATTTATAACCATGATTTTCACTAGTAGTTGGCCACAAATCTTCACTAGGAATTGGAAAATTCTGATTTGAATTATTTTATCAAAATTTTCTTTGCTATATACGAATTTCATATAATCTTCTAATCTACCACCATCATATCTAATTGTAGCACAAACATGTTGACAAAGAACTCTACTTAAATTCCATTCTTATATGTAAGTCTTTACACCAAAATCATGACATATTAAAAATTCATATGCTTCACTTCAAAAAGTCTCTCACCATTAAAGTATGAAATCAATTATTAGTGAGTTTATACTTCTTCGATTTCTTTTAAATCCTATGAAAGATAGTGTAGCATCCTGCCCTCATACTAAGAGTTATAACCTCGATTTCAATAATGGGGAGAATGGCAATGAGAGAGTTAGAGGAAAATTTGCATTTCATGCTCAGCGGAATGTTAGCATACTTGCATGTAAATTTGAGTCTTTGCACACATGAAAATAATTGTACATGCACTCATTGACATTTTAGGTATAGTGAATAGTAATAGGATAGATTGAGAATTGTAGATATAGCGAATGATTAAAATGAAATGGAGTAGGAAGACTAAAAAAAAATCTAAGTGTTGGACTTAGTGAAGAGAAATGTGTTGAAGAAGTTTACTAAGAATATTTAGTATGGGAGTTATAGATGGAAGAGTAGAAAGTTATAATCTTAATAAGGGGGAGAGGTTCAGGAGCACAAACGTATCGTCTGTGATGACGTCACATCATCTGTGATAATGTCATATCGTCTTAAGAGATGCATCGTCTGTAAAGATGGATCGTTTGTAAAGACGTATCGTCTGTGATGACATCACATCGTCTGTGATGATGTCATATCATCTTAAGAGATGCATCGTTTGTAAAGATGCATTGTCTGTAAAAATGTATCGTCTGTAAAGACGTATCGTCTGTGATGACATCACATTGTTTATAAAAATGAATCGTCTGTGATGTGATGACGCTATATCGTCTTAAGAGATGCATCGTCTGTAAATATGCATCGTCTGTAAAATGTATCGTCTGTAAAGATGTATCGTCTATGATGACGTCATATCGTCTTAAGAGATGCATCGTCTGTAAAGATTCATCGTCTGTAAAAATGTATCGTCTGTAAAGGCATATCATTGGTGATGACGTCACATCATCTGTAAAAATGTATTGTCTGTAAAGATGTATCGTCTGTGATGACGTCACATCATCTGTGATGACGTGATATCGTCTTAGGAGTTGCATCGTCTTAAGTTGACTTTGCTTCATCTTAAGTTGACCATTTGAATCGTCTATTTATTGCATTCGTCTACTCCTTGTATTCATCTACTTTTGCATTCGTCTGCTTATTGCTTCGTCTGCTTCTGGCATTCGTCTACTTTTGCATTTGTCTGCTTATTGCTTCGTCTGCTTCTTGCATTTGTCTGCTTTGCATTCATCTGCTTATTGTTTTGTCTGCTTCTGGCATTCGTCTTCTTTTGCATTCGTCTGTTTATTGCTTCGTCTGCTTCTGGCATTCGTCTGCTTTTGCATTTGACTGCTTATTGCTTCGTCTGCTTCTTGCATTTGTCTGCTTTCTGCCTAAGTGACCGAAACTTCTTCTTCTGTAGACTGTTCATTTTATATCATCTAGTCCATCCTTGACCCTTCAGATGATAGAATTTATTCCTAAGGTCTTCAAGAAAGTTATAGACCTATAAGTCCTCTCTCACACCATCTAACAAGGATCTTGATCTGATACCTATAGCGAAAGTTATGCTAGTTTCCCCAATAGAAAAAGGTTCAATATGATTGAGGACAGAACCAAATTGAATGATTTTGGTGTCAATGGAGACATAAGACATAGGGGAATATGTTTCTAGAGGAAAGTGCTGTAAAAATGACTTCAGTATCAGGGTCAAGAAGAGAACGTAAAGTTGACCCAAAATGATATGCTATAGGAAAAAACTGAAAGTGAGTAAGAGGTTATGACTTGTGATTGCAGTGGTATTACTGAGTCATAAACTTAAGTACAAAATATACTTAAGTGAGTTTAGAGAAAAGGGAAGTGGATAAGTGGATAAGAATTGGACAAGTGTCGTAGCTAGTTAAGATCTTTATTGCCTTTAAAAGACAAGCTACTGTCCTTGTCTTTATCCTTCTTGAAACTTGTTTCTTTAGAATTCTCCCAACCCAGAGCTTTTCATCAAATATTCACCGAAGCTAAACCTTGCTTTTCTCTGTTTGTCCCCACTTCTACTTGGATATTCCTTTCTTCCATTCTAAGAAAGACCGAGCCTCCCTGTCAGCTTTCAAGTTGATGTATGTGGGTGCATGAGAGATTAGGGTTACGTGATTTTGTAAAGATTGGAGCTTCAAACAAGTAAGCTTGTTATGATTATGTAGTTTTTGCATGAAATGAAGCATACATCGTTAGTTCACTGCTAAATGGTTAAGAACAGTGATATTCTTATTTGCTGGAAAATGAGTGAGGAGATTTAGTGTATCGTACATAGTGATTTTCTTTGGATTGATGACTAGAATATTATGGGATAGTGTTAAACCAGTTTTGGGAGTTGAAAGATCAATGAAAGTGTGTAATTGTGTGAAAGAACGATTAAGGTGATAGTTAGAGGAAATATTGAGCTTGAAGTAGAAAGTTGATAATGATATATATATATATATATATATATATACATAGTGATATACTCTGTTTTCCTCTTCACTAGTCATATATGGGATTATATTGGTAAAGTAGGGAATGAGTTATTGATATCAAAGTACCAAAGGATTGAGGTTGTAATTCAAAGAACTAATGAGTAATTAAGTGATGAAATGGGAATGTGCATAAGATGTGAAGTTTGTTACAGTACCCGAGTTTATCTTTAAGCATGCATTGTACATAGTCGAATTATACATTGTGCATGAATAAATGCTTATACGTGTGCAATTATTAATACATGTGCAATGTGTGCCTTGTATAAATGGGTTGTGCAGGTCAAGTGTCTGCATTCTAGCATTCCCAAAATTTAGAAGCAAATGCTAATCTGGAGCGTACTGTGAGTAGACCTAGATGGTCTCATTTCATGTTTGTTTGTTTTAAATTTTTGTATTAATTGCTAGATGGTCTCATTTCATTGTTTGTTTGTTTTGAATTTTTGTATTAATTGACTACTAAATGCTCATATGAATGTGATTGATTGTGTTGGTTTTCGGACAGGAGGTCCGATAAATGTGTGGTATGAATGAAATATTGAAGTGCTCATTGGATGTGAATTAGATGAACTAAGTGTATGTAATTTGATTATTAAATGTGTTTTGAAAGTGCCTTTACATATGCATGAAAGGGGTGAGTCTCAACTTAATGTTATATACCAGACTAAGATCCGATGATATGGGAACATGATTAAATGAGATCATGCAAATGTGAGTGATGCATTCCATCCCATGAATGTATGAAATATAATGGCAGTTATGATCGTAGTAGCCACTGAAAGTGAAAAGAGCTTAAAGCTCAGAAAGTAAAAAGTGAAAATGAGCCTCGAGCTCAAAAGTGATTCAGAGCCTCAGGCTCGACGTTTAATGAGCCCTATATAGGACAGTTATCAATGAGCCCTATATGGGACAGTTATCAATGAGCCCTATATGGGACCGTTTAGACACTCGGTCACAACAAAGTAAGAAATAGAAAGTGAGTCTCATATGCATGGCATATGCATAATATGAATGATTAAATGTATTGCCTGTGAAATGTGAAATAATGTGAGATGTGCAATAACGTAATTTATGTGTTATGTGACTGGGTGAGCCATCGATGATAGTCATTTATTGAGTTCACAAAACTCATCCAAAATTTGTAATTATTTTTCAGGATAAGAAGAATACCCCGTTAGGCCAATGGGAGTATACCTACAGCATACAAGTGAAGGATAGAGGTTGGAATCAGTCCGCGTCTGCATTACATTTCCTTAATTTGTATTGAATTGTTTATTTTCACAACTTTTTGTATAAAATTGTATTTCGAAACAGCTAAAGTGTTTTGTAATTGTGAAAAGGGCCCAAATGACTATTGAAATTATTGTTGTGATTTTATTACTATGATTGAAAGTGTTTATAAGTGAGAATGAGCTCTATGTGATGCTTAACTTCCACATAATATGTGTGATTGTGGTTTTCAAAGAAAACAAAGAAAAAAAGTTTTTATACCTATCTCCGAATGAGTGAGTGTCTAAGCACACCACCTTCGCGGGGCACGAGCTCGAACATCACCCATCGATGTCAGCTTTGGGTCTTGCGGGAGTGGGATGCTACAGATAGACCCATTATGTTTCTCCATTCGCTCCCTTTCTTATTAATTCTCTTTATTGATGCTTTTCTTATTATATCAAGAATTATGATAATTAAATTGTGGACCAAACCTCCTTTATGCATGCATTAAAGCTTTCATAATGGTTATTCAATAAGATGCCATATTTGAGTCCAACACTGTGAATGTACATGCATCATTTATGAATTGTTATTTCATCTAACTAGTTATGAATCTTTTTTTAGTTCTTTACAATTATTTCATGTACCTATCCAAGTTAAAAACTCAAAATAAGCATACCTTAAACTATATTTGGTCAATTAGTCAAATTTATATCATCATTAAATATATGTTCTAAATCATGTTATAATAAACCACATAAAGATTGTTTATATAAATGCTGATAAAGGAATGTATTGAAGTTAACAAGAGAATTTGTATAAAAGACTTGCTTATGCACTTCGTGAATGTTTATAAAAGACATGTTCTAAACCAATGGTCAAAAGCAATTGTTTTTCATACTTGTCCTTCAAGTGACATCCATTGTCATATATGATAAGCCTATAAGTAACCTAGAAACACTTTTTATAAGCATCCAAACATATGTACGTGAAATCAAAATTAATCTTCCCAAATACTTTATTATAGAAAGAACTACTTGGTTTATATTTTAATGTAATTAATTCATAAATCCTCAATTTCTCAAATTGCTTGCCTTTCTCAACTATTAATGGCTCTAACGCAAAGGTCTTCACCCTTTACGCCTTATTGTCTATAATATCATTATTGGATTCCCTTAAAAATGTACCTTTAAGCCCACTATTATCCTATGTAAGGTTGGAAAAAATATGAGAGGTATTGCTTTGTAATCTAAAGTGCCTTAAATTTTTATTTTGGTATTCTCAATCACACTCATGGATGGAACGATATATCTTTATTTGAAATACATTATAATGTTCTAATGGAGAAGTATGTGTTCTAAAACTATAATCTTCTTTTACAATTAATAATTACTATAGATTTTTCATTCTTCAAATATAAATAATCAAGACCCTACTTAATAATATATTGGTCTAGAAATTGTCTAAATGTATTAACTTTATCTAATAGCATACTAACACTTTAAATCATTTAGACTTATCATATAAGTATTTGCTTTAAATTTTGGGAACTTAAATCAAATGAGATACCAACACTTAAATATGTTAATCATATCATAAGTCATCATCATCGTCGTCATCATCATCATCAGACCCAGTTGAATCCCGCATAATGCGGGGTTTGAGGAGGTCTAATAGTACGCAGCCTTACCACCCCTATCCACCTAATTCAAAATAGACAGAAAACAAATAAATAAAATATATGAAGCTATTTGACATAAAACATAACCTAAATTCCAGAAAATACCTTAAACATCATCACAATGTCATAAAGCAAATTTGGATCATAATCATAATAAATGTTAAAAGAAAATGCTAGTGAGGCATAAACTAATTTATTAAAAAAAACTACAAGAGAATCATAATAGCTTCAAAATAAGTAAATAAAAGCCATTATTTTTTATTTTAAGAGAATGAAAGGAGCGTAGAATTTTCTGAAAAAGGTTTTTTAAAAAGAGTTTTCTAAGTGGTTAGCTATTGTGGAAGATGCCACAATATTGTTTAAGAATTTCAAAATTAACATTTGTGTTAAATGACAGATTATAAAATGATATATTTAAATGATTATGATTTGTGTGTGATGACTGCTGATGAGGAAAGTGGGAAACAACCTAACTAACTACTCTTGACAAGCTTGGGTTAAATTAAAGTCAAGTTTATTAACCCAAAAGATACTGACATGTAATGAATTCACCATGAATGTTACCTAAAATTAGAGACATTTTTTGCTAATAAAACATATATGATTGAAATTCATATCTCATTCTTTTGATACTTTACATAAAAACACAAAAGATTCATACATTTGATTAGTTTGTGAACTTCAGGTTTATGAGAGTCTATTCGTATGGGCCCCTGCCATTAACCTTAGTCATGATAATAACAACAACAACATTTTACTGAGAGTTTCATCAGGATTTGAAGAGATTCAATAATGCACAACCTTACTCTTACATAATAAAGAAGTTGTTTTTAATAGACCCATATGTAATGAAAATTAATAACAATACAAAATATCAAGAAATATGTAACATACAAAACTATGTAATACAATACAGATGGAACATGGTAAAGAGCAGTAGTATAAAATAAAATACATAAATGACTACAAAAACTAGGATAAAAAGAGATAAGTACAAAAATAAATCATAAACAGACTAAGTAAGAAACTATTTAAGCTAAAAAAATTAGAGAAGTACTACTTAATCAAAATATTAAGACCACTTATAAAATGAATGACTCAAAAGGGAAAAAAATTGAGGACTTAAAAGAATAATAAAGAATATCCTTTCATTTCATATTCAAATCTAACAATTATAAAACTTTCTAAAAGGATTATTGATTAATTTTTATTTTTAAAAAAATCTAAAATTCGTTACTCTTAGGTGAAATGTAATGAATTTTATATCTCATCAACTTCATGCACACACACACACACACACACACACACACACACACACACACACACACATATATGCTTTCAGGATATATGCAAGTATAGCTCTAACTCCTATTTATATATATACTATTTACATATAGGTCACCCCAACCTATATTCCCTCCTAACCTTAGGAAAAATGGGGTGTTTAAGCTACTTTTTATTAGCTCTCCTGCAGGAAGATCAAGACTGATAGCTTCTGTGATTCCCATTGCATTACTGTCTGTTCTTCAGTCTTTTCCTTTGCAACAATTCGGTTGGTAAGGCAAGGCCTATTTTCTCCCTTAGGTCTTTGTTTTTTTATTTGTCTCAAAAATGGAGTTTTGACTCACTTCCTTCTTTTATATATATATGAATATATATATATATATATATTCATAACTTGCAATTTATGTGAAATGATATAATCTAATGAAAATATAAATAAAAAATGTTATAATTTGTTAAGGTAAAAATTTTCAAATTTACAATTTGATCCTCGACATTTGAGAAAGTTACAGTACTGGCCGGTATTTTTGACCGGTCGGTACCAACCGTAAATACCAGTACCGACTGAAAAACAACGATACCGGTTGATATTTACGGTATCGATTTTACGAGTACCGTTTCATTTTCTAACACATACGGTACGTACCGGTCGGTACTGGTCAATACAAAATGATACTCGAAACTCTGAACTAACCTATCTGCATCGTCTCATAATACACAATTAATTAGCAAATTACTTTTTGATTTTGTATTACCCTACTATAACATAAAAGAAGCAAAAAATAACCGCTTAATATTAATGGGATTTGTTTGTTTTCGTAGTACTCTAATGATACTGTAAAATCGTAGAGTATCTTTTTCTAAGAGTAAGTGCATTGTTTTAGCATACCTGTAAAAATTTTATTAACTATATATACTAAGTGTGAAGATGGGTGATGACGAAAAATTTAAATCTAACCGTCTAATTGATCCAACGGTTTTACTCTTCAATCTTCTTCTCCCGTTAATTAATTCAACCCTGTTAGAGCTTCATTTATTATTTGACAGACCAAGAAACCAACCTTCATTTATTATTTGACAAGCCCCACACGCCCTCCACCAAGTGTAGTTCTACTGTTTCTCTCCTTCCTCTCTCAAAGTTCTAGCTCTTTCTCTTAAGTCTCTCAAAACTCGGATCATCCCCTCTCTTAAGCCCAGATCGTCACTTTTAGAGGGTTAAGGTAGCGTCTGTCGATGGATCTTTGTTTCCTCCTCTCTCAAGCCCAGATCGTCTCGCAACACCACCTTCGGTATCATCGCCCCTACTATCATATGTGATGGATCTTTATTTCTCCCTCTCTCAAACCCAGATTGTCTCGCAATACCACCTTCGGTATCATCGCCCCTACCATCATATTTGATGGATCTTTGTTTCTCCCTCTCTCAAACCCATATCGTCTCACAATACCACCTTCGGTATCGTCGCCCCTACCATTATATGTGATGGATCTTTGTTTCTCCGTCTCTTAAATCCAGATCGTCACCTCTAGAGGGTTGAGGTAGTATCATAGTCTTTTTCAACAAGTTGTCCCTTGCAGTCATTGAACTGCAGATTCAGGCTATCAAGAATCGATTGCGTGAGGAAGCTGAGACTATCCTCAAAGGTAAGGTATAAGTTTGATTTATTTACTACGTCGTTTAACCTAAATTAGGTTTTCTAAATAAAATTTGTGTATTTGTTTTTATGAGTAACCATCGTTAAGACAGCAAAAGATATTGCAAAGCATAGCTGTTCATGTTCTTTTGCACATACCAGAAAGGGCCACATCATTGTCTTTATAAACTGAAGGAAGGTAACAATACTTCCATCTATTTTGATGCAATTTTAATGGATTTTGTGACCCAATGTTTTGAATTGAATTGGCTTTTATATATTTTGTATCAGTTCGAAGGAGAAGATAGCTTTAATGGGAATGTGAGTTTAGGCGATTCGATTGGTGCTGTTGAGAATATTGTATGGCCAGATTTGCCTTATGTGACTGATGAACATGGAAGTTAGTATTTGAATTTCATAACAGTCTTATTAACTTTTTTACATCTGGTGTAGTAATTCTTTATTTACAAAAATAAAATGTTGATTTGCTTGGATTGGATGTGCTGTAGATATATACTTTCAAGTTAAGAATGATGAAGACATGTTGCAGTGCCTTACGCCTGAAAATAACTTTGTAGTATGGAGATCTCTTCTCACAACAACCTATGTTTTACTATTTTTTGTTCTCAGAAGTAGGCATACAATCAATGATATTGGTGCTTTCGACTTTTGAGAGAAAGTGGAAGTCAATAATGATCATTTTTGGGTGGAAAAGATAAAATATCATTTATATATAGCTACCTTAAGCACTATGATCATTTCTCATTCCCTGAGTTTTATCCATTCTCGTGGTTGTTGCTTCACTTTCTTACTTGTTTCTGTGGTTCTTTCACTGTCAGCAAGCTATTGTAGGCTTTGATGCCGTGGAAATGCTAAGTGTGATAGAGGCAATAGGTGATTCGGAAATTGATTTTGGGATTGAAGATGATGATAGCGATGTTGAAGATGTTGAAAATGAGGATGAAGATGATGAAGACGATTATGATAAGGTGCATATCTCTTCCTGACAAATCTTTTCCAAAGGTCTACCTTATATCACTTTGTTATTTTCCTACATACTTTCTGTTTAGGATTCTTTTCCTTGCTTCAAGGACTTGGTAGCTGTTGTTGAACATGAAGATGAGGATGATACTAATGAGCTATTGGGAGGCTGGGCAACGTTGGAGACCATGCGCGCATCTCATCCACTAGCTTTTTCTGATAGTTTTAATTGTTCTTTTTCTTTGTTTATATGTTGTTGCATTTTATGTTAATCTGTTAATGTTCTTGAGGCTTGATAAGTAGTGGGTCAATGCAAACGATGTTTCCCATGATGTGGATTTGCAAACATTCTTTGATGCAGAAATAAAGAAAATGAGGATTAAAAACTGCTACTTTCCCCTCTTTGTGTCATTGAGTGTTTTGGAAAAGGAGAAGGATCACATTGAAGGCTTTGCTCTAGAGGTTAGAATTAAATGTTCTGATCTTTTTGTTCCATAAACTTTCTTTTGTGATCGTTCAAAGATGCTTTGATAGTTAAAGGCTCAGCTTGATTTATTTAAAGTGGTCAAATTGCATTTTGCCATACACATTTAGAGGGCGGCATAGATTATAAAGCCATAAAATTAGGATCTTTTTTATATTTCTTGTTTTCCTAATACACTGTTATTTTTGTTTGATGGTTGATTAATGGTTAAATTTACTTATGGAAGCAATACTTCCCTTT
This sequence comes from Erythroxylum echinodendron, assembly GCA_027575705.1. Classification (NCBI taxonomy): domain Eukaryota; kingdom Viridiplantae; phylum Streptophyta; class Magnoliopsida; order Malpighiales; family Erythroxylaceae; genus Erythroxylum; species Erythroxylum echinodendron. The sequence continues at coordinate 44,426,319 of JANZXR010000172.1, read as the reverse complement.
GGACTGTGCTGACTAAGTAGTAATTTAGATTTATTGTTAATATTTTCATCTGAAATCTATCTCCTGCATTTAGGAGTTGGCTTATAAATACTTGCATACATTCACTACTCCCATCTATAAAATTTTGTTAACTTTGTAGACAATTTTGCAACTTCAGTGAAATTGTGAGCGTGTCTTTTGGTTTTTAAAAGTTTTTCTTTGTTGATATATCTTTTGCATTTATTATTGAATGTTCCATGTGATAAAAAAATGAGAAATGAAATATATTGCTTCATTTTAGGATGCTAAACTAACATTGTTCTATCATTGTGTCTCATTCATTAAAGAACATATGGAAAGGTGTGAACTTGGTTAAATTGTTTTCTGATCTTGATGATCATTTCTTGAAGGCTTCTGAGGGTGCTCATGAGGTTTCCAAGATGTTGAAGGCCACTCGTTTGCATTGTCACTCCAATTATGCTGATAATCGAGGTAATCGGTTTCTATTATTGGCTTTGTTTAGTTCGCTTGTTGCTAAAGATGGAACTTTTTTCTCGTTTTTTGGCATTCAGTGGCTGAATTGTTGGAAGCTAAGCTAAAATTTTCTCCTCATGTCGACTAAATTGAGTTAATTGCCTGGATGGCTGAATCTTTCATTCAGGTTGTTTATTGAATTGTTCTCGATATGTTATAAAATCTTTCACTGGAGAAACTGAAAGCAGCAGTAAGCCATCTGCATACAAGATATATTGTAGACATGCAATCAATGGATTCAACAGTTTTAGAGATTAATAGATTACGGGATGAACGGTTATATCCAAAACTTGTACAACTTGTTGATGGGTAAATTGCTTGTAGAAAAAAATAAAAATAAAAAAGCATTTATTTGGAGCCATATCTCTTCAAGGTGAGCATGTCATAGGACGATGGAATTACTGTAGATTCTCTCTATTATGAATTTCATCATTAGTATATTAAATGTGGGAGAGTTTGCAGAAATATGAATCTGAATTCTCTTTCAAGTTTTCAAGATCATTAGGTTTTACTTCTTGCAGGATTTGATAGATGTTAAAGGTGATGGAATGGTTGACATGTTTTTTCGCTGCATTCAGGATATGGATATAGATAACAAGATGACGGTAACAACATTATGCCTAATTGTTGTATAAAGTACTGAAGAATCTAATATTACTTAAAACAAACATTTACTCATTTGTACTGACATTTTGGTGTGTTGGTTATATAGTCTAACAAGCTATATTATCACTATCTAAAGTTGTTCCCTTAATTTCCATCTTCTGATCTAGCCACAATTATGTATTTGTACGTTGTAGAATGATGCGGATTTCAAAATAGTGGTTGGTGATAATTTTGACGAAACTGTTTTGGATGAGTCAAAAGATGTTCTCCTTGAGGTATCTAGCCACAGTTCTGTATTTGTATGTTGTAGAATGATGCGGATTTCAAAATAGTGGTTGGTAATAATTTTGACGAGACTGTTTTGGATGAGTCAAAAGATCTTCTCCTTAAGGTATGGATATAAGGAGAAACTGTGGCTTAAAACATGTTCCAGTTCCTAACCTTCAAGAATTGAGTTTTGTTGTTTCATTCTTTTCGTTCATGTAATTTTCATTTGTCTGGTTACTTTACTACTTTTCCTAGAGTCTACTTACCGTATGAACACTGATAGAAATGTAATTCTCTTTCTGCTTGTGGTTCTCTTTTTTCCTATTTGAATTTGTTGATGTTTCATATGGCTTTCATGGTCAATTTAGCGTTCCATCTATGGTTCTGCAAATTCTTTTCATGCAACCTATTCTTGCATGCTTTCTTGTATCTATTTTCCTTTCAATCTTTCTGCAGCCGATACAGGGAGTATTTAGAGAATCTACTAAAGCATTTGTTCTGCTTTTTTCTGATGCAATTGGAATTATTCAATTTTGATTCTAGTTTCACAAAACATAATCAAATTCTTATTTGGTAGTAGATTAGAATTACAAATTATTCAATATGTCACTTCAGGGGGACAACTCTTAAGCGGCTAAATACTATATTCAGTGCTTTTGATTTTTCAACCGCTAAGAACAAACTGTCGGTCTTCCTCTTCTTCTTATTCAACTGCATTTTCTTTTTCGTTGCTAGATAGATCTGACTTGAATGCTTTGATTTTTTAATGGTATCTTTGACCAGAATGATTAGTTTTCAAAAAAATATTGCCTAATTGCTCTCCAAGTCTAAGCTCTCTAAGCAGAAGCTTCCTTCTTTGTTACTTTTTCCCTCTCTTTTCTATTTTTCTTTATGTTTCCATTACTTTCTACAAGTTTACTCATTGGATTAGTAATTGACTCTGGAGATGGTGCCACTCATGTGGTGAGATTAACAAAGACCTCTTTTAAACAATAAACCAATCTTTTGTTTTGTTATTGTTTCCTATTTCGAACATAGAGTTCTTATTGAATACCGATCTAAGGTAATTTGTTTTGTCGTAATTTGTTTTGTTGGGATACTTGGGTGACTTCAACAGGATCATATAGGCGTACAACATACCAAATTGGGTAATGAACGCTATTAGCTGCTTTAGAGGAAACTTTTGTCAGATCGTTTATCAGTTTTTGTGTTGACAAGGAAGAGCCTTGTTTGTGGGTAGTTGAAAAGTTGGGAGTTTTGATAACCTTTTAAGTGCTTACCAAAGGATTAGCCAACAGACAAGATATTGATGGAAACTTGGCAACTTGTGTTGTATGGTGTAATTAATCTCTTCGCCAGACTAACTGGAAGTTTAACTCATACTATGTGTTATTGGACACAGTTAATGTTGAGGCAGTCCTTAAAGGTACCAATGTTGATGGTGTCTATGATTGCCATTCTCCAAACAGCAATGTTACTTTTTAGCGTATCTCTAACTACATACTTCTAGACAATTGTGATGTGCACAGTTGTGGTGTTTAATCTTCTTCAACCTAAAACCATCTCAAAAGCCTTATGTGGAGAGCAAGTAGGTACACTTATAGACCAAACTAGAAGAACCTTTGAATGCTCTTTCTTCATTTTGATGCTCCTGAAGTTCCACTTGAACCAAAGTTTTATTTTTAGAATTTGTTGAGATGTGATCTTGGAACTTTGAAAATAGAACTCACCACGAGAAACATGTTGAGGAGTTTGGTGTTGGTGTGCCTTAAATTTAGTTACTTAAAGTTCCCTTCTCATGAAAATTGTGTCTTAATACTTTAATCTTCACTTATTTGTTGGCTTGTCAAACTTCATATTTTTATTTCCCCTCCCAAAAGATGTAGTTAAGCTGATGCAAACCTCATCTAAAAGAGAAGGTTTCTCTACCATTCCTGGTATGAAATGGAAAGATGTCGGTGTCCTTGATTATATAAGGAAAGAATTGGACCTTCATATAGTTGGGCGTTTTCATTTCAGATTTCTTTTGCTAGGCTCACTTCTTATTAACTGAAGTTGCTTTCATTCCATTTTATTGTCTAAATTTGAAAACATTCTATCTTTTATACACTATGAGTTTCAAACTTTTTAAGATAATCTTGTTCATATATCCTTTAAAAGCTTTACTTCACAAGCTAATATAGCTTTTAGAAACTGCTGATTTCTTCTACAGTGCATGGAGGCATAGATGAAGATGGCACGCTTCAGTCTATGCTAGAGGCTGAAGGAGTTCCACACACGGGTTTGTTCAAATAGATATATATTCAATTGAAAGCTAAATTTTCTTGTTAAAATAACTTACTTTTTTTTCCCTTTTAATTATAAAGACATACTTTTTCTTCTTTCCTTTTAATTATAAAGGCCTAGGTGTCATTGTTTCAACGATTTGTATGGACAAAGTTGCAACGTAATTATAAAGCCCCCGATATCATTGTTTCAAAGACTTACATAGACACAGACTTTTTTTAATTTTCACTTCTATCTCATCATAAGTCATACCCTTTTTCTTCAATTGTAAATTGTAATTTTTTCATATACTAAAATATTTCCTTTCATTTTGTAAGAATGTGGTAAAAAATTAATTAAAAAATATTAATAAAATTCTTCCTTTTATTTTGTAAGAATGTGATAAAAAATTAATTAAAAAATATTAATCTTTAATAAATCCTACATTTACATACTTTTTAGTTCCTGAAATGACGGAGCATTAATATTACTGCGAATACGTGCAGTGTTAGCCTGCTAGTTATCTGCGAAAATCCAATCTGTCGACTATGGTGGAAATGACCCGATTTGGGTGTCGTGGCCTGGCCCTGGTCACATGCAAGAGTTCATCTTTAATAAGGTGCTTATTCAGACAAATGTTGTGAATCTTGTTTTTTTTTTTTTATTAGATGAAATACTTGATAGTTGCTCTTATATATTAAAATAAAGTAAGAGGAAAGATTCATAGCTTGATACACCCACATGCTTCAGTCACAGTAGGGGAGGAGAAAATCGCAAAGACGCCTCTAATTAATTTACAGTTACAGTTACAGTTACAGTTATATCCCAGACAGTCAGAAAAGACCACTATTAGTCTTACGTATATATTTGAATAGGACGATGGAATCTTTTAAGGGCATATATTCGTCCTATTCAAATATATAAGACTAATAGTATATATATACCTTTTAAAGATTCCAGCTACTACTTCGTCCTATTCAAATATATACGTAAGACTAATAGTATATATATATATACCTTTAAAAGATTCCAACTACTACTTCGTCCTATTCAAATATATACGTAAGACTGATATATATATATATATATATATATATATGAGTTTTTGTCCATGATGTTGATCAGATTATATAAAATTTTTCAAAAGGTCTTTTGCTATTAATCGTACGTTAGATATAATGCATTTATCTATTTTACGTGTAATTTCATACACAAATACTTCTTTTTTATTTATTTGCTACAGTGGATTTTGATTAGAGATATCAATTATGCATTATTCGTGACAGCGAACACGACTACGACCACGAACACCAGACAACTGCAAGTGGAATATATCTATTCAGGATAAAAAAGGAGGAGGAGGTAAAGGCACGAGTTCACCTCACTATACAAAACATCTGATAGGTGTACAAAGTTAAGATGATGTGAATTAACCACGTGTATTTGGTTAGTTGATTTCAGTGTTCATTTTCTCTCTATTGCTTCTTCTGTTCCTTTCGTTTTGTTCCCTTAAAACTCCCTTTGATCTCTTCTTCTTTAATTTTGTATAGCGAAGTCTCAAAAAGCCATTTCAACCGTAAGAACATCAATCCATCCTCGAGTGAATTATGCAAGGCATGCATATCAACAATACTGCGAAAGTCCGGAGACATTCATAATCATACGTATATGGAGACTTGTTTGAGTTTTCTTTGTCCACCTAAATGGCTGGATTTTGTTTAGTATAGTTTTTTAATGCCATAACCAGATAATCATGCACTGACAAACACACAGTTTTCTTTGTCTTACCTTAATGGCTGGATTTTGTTTGGTATAGTTTTTTAATGCCATAACCAGATAATCATGCACTGACAAAACCGAACCTTTAGATAATCATGCACTGACAAAACAGAACAGCTGGAAGCAAAATTTCAAGCGTAATTTACGCCGCACAAAACTCTTCCCAATTCACGATACGAAATTTGGAGAAACTCGTATTACATGAACACAAAAACTTTCAAAGAAATATTTTTCCCGAGGATTAAAAAGAAAATTGAGAACTTTACGGTAAACCGAATGAATCTGGTGTTCGTGTTCTTTCATGGCGAAGTGTTTTTTTGTATTTGGATGATAAAAGTTCGCACATTGACATGTTTGAAGACATCAAAGAAGGAAAGTGAAAAAAAAAGAGCCAACACGTCTACCTTCCCTTATATAACACGTCTACCTTCCCTCATATTCATTATTACATCAGCTAGCTAGCACATCACTTTGCTTATCATATTTCTCAGTGTAATTACTTTTCAGTTTGTGTGATAATGGAGAGGCAGGTAGCTATCATCGGAGCAGGCATCAGTGGCCTTCTTGCCTGCAAGTACACCTTGTCAAAGGGTTACTATCCCATCGTATTCGAGTCTCAAAGCCATATTGGAGGAGTATGGACCAAAACGGTGGAGACTACTAAGCTCCAGACCCCCAAACCTTTCTATCAGTTCACAGATTTCCCTTGGCCATCTTCTGTCATAGAAGAGTTCCCCAACCAAGATCAAGTCCTGGAGTATCTTGAATCGTATGCTCGCCATTTTGATTTGCTTCAGCACATCAAATTCAATACTAAAGTTGTCGGCATTAGCTATGAGGGACCAACAGAGGAGGAGAT
>JANZXR010000172.1:44399007-44409532 GCA_027575705.1 Erythroxylum echinodendron | reverse complement strand
ATACCAATATCCCAGTTCTCACTATTCTTAACACTTCGGCATCCTTGGTAAACACAGTGGCTATGGTACCAAATGAAACACTCAGAATTACAGCCAAGGACAAGCCAGTAAGTAGTCCAATCTAGATAAACACATCAAGCTCTTAGTATAATCAAAAGAAAAACACTAGCATAATAAACATGAGAGAAAGGGTGCCAACCTTTAGCACAAAGCTTGTAACTTCTCTGACAGACTTGTAATCACCTTTTGAAGAAGAACTGGCAATAAGAGCCTGCAAAGTACTTAGAAGGTTGGTAACAAAGATAGCATCACAATTCATGTACAAGCAAATTCTAAGTACACAGTAAGAGAGAGCCAAGAATTACTCCGGTTGAAGTCTTTATTGAATTCAGAAAAGGTAAATTTTTACAGAGTCAGCCCTTAATGGTGTACCAATGCCATACCACAGTTTAGATATTAATTTACAGCAACTTTTAATCCAATTTTAAGAATGAAGAAAAAATGTCATTCCATAACAGCTTTTTACATTGATCTGACATTTTGACTTTTATTCTTGAGTTTATTTCTGGTTTCAAAAAATGATATTTGAATTGAATGACTTGAATTACAGCTGAGTAGAATGCTTTTCCCTTTTATTAAAGGTACCAGGGTGGAAAGTCATGACAGATTAGATAACAAGGGAGAAAATTATGCACCTGAGCAGATGCAGCCAATGCATCAGTAAGTAGAGACACAGCTAGCCACACTTGCAAGCATATCTGGTGCGCAGCCATTGCAGTTGGACCTTGCCTAGCAGCCATTGAGGTTGCCAATGTCATGGTTGTTAAAACAGCAAGTGTCCTTCCAATAAGAAAACCCCCTATAAAGAAAGAAAATGCCAACATTTCTCAACGAGGTACTGCCGATTTGCAATAACAACAGAACAGCATTAACTTCTTGCTTCAGTAGGAAAAAGCCTCACCAGACTTCATGTAGACACCAAACTGCAGTGCTCCCATCTTAGGAGGTAATAAGATAACCCTCTTATTAAGATGCCATACCATTAGAAAGGTGACAATGTACCTGAAACATCAATCTATTAGCACAAGTAGTGTTTATGGATATTCTACAAAAGGTATAGAGTAATCTGAGGGTGGAAACATACTGAGACACAACTGTAGAGATCGCTGCTCCAGTTACACCCAACCTAAAATAATACATAAGCAGAGGAAACAAAACTACGGTGGACAAATTACCGAAACCTGCATATGGAGTAAAAAGTAAAAGCTAGCAAAGATGAGTAAAACATGAATCTATCAGGAAAAAAAAAAAGGAATAAGTCACTATCCTTTATTAATAGTTCTGAAAATGAGATGCAGAAAGATAAAGACAGAGAGGATAAGAGGCGAAAATCAAAAGAATATGAAAGGAGCGAGTTCAAATACTAAGACATAACTTCGTATGGGATGTTTTCCAGATATATCACACGGGATGTTACAAAAGAGCAAAGCCTCAAGTTTCAAACAATAGTTCCAGATACATCATATGGGATGTTACACAAGAGCAAAGCCTCAAGTTTCAAACAATAGTGCCAGATACTACATTAGCTTGAGTCTTGAATCCCCAGAACCAGTTTCTCCAAGTATATAAGGGATCTTACAATTTTGACACAAAGAAAACAAGGGAAATGTTCAAATTGTCTTTCCTTAGGCAACTTACCCTGTCCTCAGCTGATGGAAAAAGCACAACATAGAGATTGAACTTATAGTTCTTAATCCAGTGGAGCTATACCATCCTGTCTTTGGTTGATGTTGAAAATCATGAAGTACTACTGAGATTTGCTTTAGTGTAAAAGACCCAAAAACTTATCCACGAAATGAGGCACAACTTTTAAATCAAGCTCCACTGGTATTACGGAATATAGCATAATATATGGTCTGAGAAATCACCACATTGAACAAGAAAATACACAACTTTTTAGCATTATCAAACAGAAAGCAAGGTAAGAAAATAAAAGCCTTCCTACATTAGCAAGCACTTTTTCCTATCATAGCCACTCAATCAAATGAATCTTTATGTTGTGAAAAGAGACAGCATTAAAGGATTGCAAGAATTTAAAACAAATAAATAAAAGAAACTAAAATATCATTAGCTATGACCATTTCCGCGTCAGAAAGAAGGAATTGACCAAAGACTTGCCTAAACAAAAAACAGGGGTTTTAGTATCCTTGAACCCACGGAAAATTCCTTGAAGAGCCAACGACAAAACAACTGCAGGAGCACCGAGGGCTCTTAGTGCAAGAAACCTTTCAGCAGGTATACGCATTGGAGAATCCTATTCAAGAATCATATCACCCGTAAAATTTATGTCAAAAAATCACAGGTAAAAATAGATCTTATATCAGTTAGTTTCATCTCTAGTGGAGAGAGAGGGAGGGGACGTCCAAGGCTGATGACTAAATAATATAACACATAAGCTCTTCATATGTGAAAGTTTACCAATGTTATGCCCATCAAATTCAAAAATGGTCCACATCCCAAAGACAGCGCTACAGCCTCAAAGATGCCAATGCCAATGGCTAATAATAAAGATGTAGACACTGAGGATAGTTGCTTTCTTTCAGTCAGAGCTTCAGTAGGTTTACCATCTGTGCTGTCTGCATGACCACCCTCTGTATACCCAAACAGAAATTTAGAATGAAAAGATGGTAGTCAGTAATGTCTTGTACCATCAAATAAACAGCCCAATTCAATTAGGTAGAAATGAAAGGAAAGAAAGAAAAATCAATGTCAAACCAAAGCTCACCTGGTCTAGGATCATTGATAACATTTTTTGATATATCTTCAGCAACAAATGAAGTAGAAACACTGAGGAGAGGAATATTAAATAGCTTTGATATATTGTTAAAGATCATACTGGAAACACCAGCTGAACCCAATTCTACAGGACCTACAGCAGAGAGATGATAAAAGAAAATCCAAATACAAATAGAATCAAGTAAGTATCTAAAACTTAAAATTAGGATACATAAAAGAAACCTAAAACAATAGGCAATACCTAATCTACCAATAAATGCTGTCTCCATGAGCTGAGCTACAGGATCAATGGCCTGTCCTGCAATTGCAGGCAAAGTAAGCATCACAAGCTCATGCTTTGCATCAGAAGAATTTGGTTGAATGTTTGGAACTCTAGATGACTCCCTGTGAACAAAGTGTACAAATCAAATACTCATAAATAAGCATAGCCAAAAATATGGTAAAACTGAGAATAAGTCCGATGGGCTTAAAAACTGCAACACTATTTAGATCAAGCAGAAACCTGGACCACCAATTCCTGAAACAATAAAGAAAAAACTAGAGAAAAGATGGATAGTTAGCCTTACAGTTCCTTATGTATTTCACCATTAAGAGTATGTTCTTCTTCTAAAAGAAATCTCTCCTGCAATGTGGTGTATTCAAAGCCACAACCAGAGTTGGAGTGATTATAAACAACCCCAAAACGGGGCTTTCTATGATGAGTTACCGACCGGAACAACAGACTGTGTTGCTCAGCAGACAAGCTACAGTTCAAGGCAACATTTCCACAATTAAGTCCCTTGGAAATGCCACCTTGGCACGAGAAAGAAGTGGGCCTCGATGCTTTCTTTATTCTATGCTGTTCAGAGCTTGCACTTGCCAATCCTCTAGAAAGCTTACCACGACCACCGAATTGCCTAGTAGTCATTTTTGGTGATTCTCCTATCGGACCAACGACCACGAATTATAAACCTCAGGAGACACTAGAAGATCAACAGATTGAAGAAGAGGTACAAGGATAATAAACAGACACAACTAACCGCGACCAGAACTAAGAAAAATAAGGAATTCACGAATAAAATAAAATGGAAGTGAAAACAAAATATCTGGGTAACCGCTATCTTGATTTCCAAGAAAACAGATCATTCGAATCGATAAGTTGCAAAAGTTTTTTGGATGTTTAACGAGCATTAAAAAAAGAAACTAAAAGGAAAAGAAGAGTTGGGAATTACCTGAAACAGAGTCGAAAACAGAGCATGGAAAAAGGAAAGTGTCACAAGATACAACAGAACTGAATTATGCACGAAAATAACACAAAAGTAAGACCCAAAAACAAAGAAAAGCCTAAAATAACTCAGTTGAGAAAAGAGCGAAGTCATTTGATGAAAGAAGAACCAAAATGGAGAACCAAAATACGTATAAGAACAGAAGGAGAACATGCCTGAAAGATTATGTTGTTGTCGTTGTTGTTGATTGCGGAAGTTTCCGATGCTATAATATTTATGGGACTAAAGGGGCACGAGAGAAGGAGGGTTGACGAGCCATATCACCACGACCGTCACGGAAGACGCAGCGTTATATCTTAAGAAGCGAGTGTCACAGACCAAAGTGCCGTACCTTAGAGAGGAGCATTTAAAGAGAAAGACAGAGACATAGACTATAGAACATGGAACATGGAACATGGGAAGGGACATGGGCTTCATGTACAATGAAGGTCAAGTCAGTTGAGTACTTGAAAATGTCCACACTTTTTGGTTGATGGTAGTAAAGCCCACTTTTGGGTATCCACTTCCTTTGCTTGTTCCCAACAAGTAGAACAATGGATGGAATGGCATTCATCTTTCGTCTTTCCCAAGATTGATTGTTTAAAGGAAACTATGTGAGTAATCTGTGTTAAGTATTAGTTATTATTATTTTTTATAACAGAAGAATTTAATATGCATTAATAAACTTTTAATGTATATAGTAGTTCATATGGACTGAAAATTCTGACAACTCTAAAAAAGCTGAAGTGAAATAGAGTAAAGTGATCATCCTTAAAAAACAAAAAAATCGGGGAATTATCCCTATTATCTTTTATGCAAAAAGTGCTTATATGCAAAAAGATTTGGAAGCTATTGGATGATAAACATGCTATCCGGGTGAAATGGTTATATAAAATATATCTTAGTAATGAAAGCTTATGGCAACTGTCTGTGGAGTACTCGTAATTCTTGCAAATGTTGAATTTTACACAGGTAATTTTTCCTTTGATTAAGCATTTGTTAGGCAATAGAGACAATGTTTAGGTATGATTTAATAATTAGACAAATCATAGTCCTCTGATACAAAGGACTGAATTATCCAGACTTATGAACAGGATTCCTCTCCACTCCAAAGCTTATTCCTTGATGAACCAAGCACAATGGGTGGGAAACTTCAAAGAGTTCTACTTACTAGTGGATTTTCTCCCTAAATTTAATGATACCCATAGGCAGGATTCAGTAATCTAGGTCCTAGCAGCCTTAGGTAATTTTTCAAGCAAGTCTTGTTATTAGGCTTTGCAGGATGGTGTAAGGAATATTCCTTGGTTCAATCTCTTTTGGAAACGATCCCTCAATCAAAAAGTCTCTATTTTCACTTGACTGGTTATAAAAAAACAGGATCCTTACTAAAACCTGATGATTTGAAACTTATGACCCAATTTGTGTGCTTTGTAAAGAGTTGGAAGAAGATAGAGAGTATTTATTCTTTCAATGCAATTACTCTAAAGCGGTTTGGAGTAGAGTTTTACATTTATTGTCTGATGCCTTCCTAAATTATGATTAGACATCATCTCTAAATTGGATCATTCATATTGCCCAACTGAGGTTACAAGATGCCTATATGTACAAAATTGCCTTTACAACCACTATTTATTCTGTATGGAAAGAAAGAAACAAGCGAATTTACATTAATAAGGAAGTTAATAAATACAACTTAGCTTACAACATTGTCAAGTGGATATAGGCCCTTATGATAGCAAAATTTGATCAACATGTACTATCCACATAAATGAAGACTAAATACAATTTGTAATACCAATACCTATTGTTAAATTTCACATGCTTTCGTAATTTGACTTATCTTTAGCTTAGTAATTTAGTTCTGTAATTTTATTTATGGTGGATTCATTGTAATGTCGAGATAACTTCGCTATATTCAATTTAATAATTATTCAAATTTCAAAAAAATAATCGTGTAATTTCTATTTTAAATCAATTGTTTAATAATTTAGTCATGATTGATGCTAGTGGCCCTCTTTATTAATATAATTAATTATTACTATCAAATTAAACTAATTCAAATAAGGAACCAAAAACGTTGAAAGATTTTTCAGGAACATCTCCAAAGGAAAACTTTGGCAAATGATCAGAAGAGTTATAGAAAAGAAAGTGAAAGATAAGAAAAGTTGGAAGAAAATTTATGCAAGCATAAGCCAAATTTGTGAAGCTGTATGAACTAGTTTCACAAAATGCTGACATTATTGTTCAGATCCATAAATCATATTTAATTGATCCATCCAGTACATGATTAAGTTAGTAAGCCAAAGGTCAAAGAGACAAGAAGCCCTCAAATTATTTATTCTAATCAAATTATATATGCACAAGAGTCAGATATACCCTCTTCCCTACTCCATATTCAAGAACGAGTTGTTCAGGAGCCATCTTCTATGAAATCTTTAGTTCACTAACTGTATATTGTGCCTCAAAGACCTTCCAAGTCTCCTTAGTACACAGGTCCAGTAGCTAAAGCTATTTCCTTTCCTTTTTCTGTTTTTACCTAGAAGATTAGTCATTGCACACAATTAGCAATAGGTGAGGTTACAGGAACAACATGCCATATGAAACATAGGAACCAAAGATTATTCGGCTTATAGAAAAGAAGCCATTTAGTTCAAAAGCTTTAAGGGTCACAAAACAAGTGAAGCTGAGGTAAGTGGATAACACATAGACAAAACTAGTTGACTCGTAAGGTCAGTACTAGGGAGCCTCAAGGTTGCTTTCAAACAGGTAATAGTAATACTTTTTTTTAATGTATATTATCATATCTTCATACAATCTCTACTTAGTCAACTAATCCATTATAATTAGCCTTTATTTTCTCTTATAGGTCATGTACATTAATGATGTATATTATTGTGTTGATTTGTTGCTTTAATTAGAGACACTTAGAGTGTATAAATAGGAGTATGTACATGACATTTCATATACACTGAAATATAGATTACTTCTTCAATTCCTTCTTCGTGATCCATTTTTATATGGTATAAGAGCCTCCTTTGTAATCAAATGAGTCAAATTTCTAGAGCTTCTCCATTCTTTCTCTCAATCATTCTGGTCTTATATTATGGGTTCCTAACTCTACTATAACAACAATTTTTATATACCAAATTGTTCCTTACATTTTTCCAATCACAACAGTGTAAAATTCACTGCCAGAAACCTTCACATGAGCCCACAAGCGCCATCAAGAGTCACTAATCTCTGAAACAGTTGCAGATTCTTTGAAGAAAGAAGACAACTTAAACGACGACGTTTCACTCCAAGGGAGCCACATGTCATTGTCGTATCATCAACACATCAGCTGCCATATAAACCAAAATCCTAGTCAGTAGACAAGCCATTAGCCACCTCATCAGACACATCATCAGCCACGTGCTTGACATGTCATCCTAGTTATTGCCACGTTGGTCTTACACGTGTATCTTTCTTACTCGTCCATTTGTTATCTTCTCCTTTGTTCAGTTTAAACCCATCAGTTTGGTTCGGTTCGGTTCGGATAGGAAATAAGTTGACCAAGACTTTGACCATCTGGTTCAGTACCTTTTAATTTGGGTTCTTTGTAAACCAGACCAGTTCTTGTTTTTCAACGCCCTGAATCCAATTCAGAGGTCAAAATATCCAAATTCTATCTCTATATGTAGGTTTCCTCCTATTGTATTGTCTTATTTTACTATAGATGCCTATAAACTTCCCCAATACACTATCAACCTTATTAATATCATCTTTAATGGCTCCAATTGTAATCTTTAGGTTGAAAAAATGTGTAGTTTTCTTAAGCAAAGACTTCTTTGGCGTATTGTTATTAGAGAAATACCTAAATCCACTCAAAAGAAAGGTGAAGACATTGACGTATTAACCAAATGATTAGTGGCATGATGTGGAATAAATCATCAAATCTTAACATGGTTTCAAAGTGCATGTGCCAAAGCCATCAAGCTTGACTTTCGACGATTTAACACAGCTCAAGAGGTATGGAATTTCTTGAAAAATTATTACTTTGTATCAAATTATGTCCATCGATTTCAGTTCTATAGGAGACTCCATCAAATGTAACAATAAACTGGACAAGCAATATACAGTTTTGTGTCTGAATTACAAAAACTTTAGGATCAACTAGCACTTGGTGATCCTGTCTGGCCTAGTCCTGATGTTGATGCACTCTACGCAAATCTTCGAGATCGTCAACATATATGAAAATTGCTTATGACTCTCAAGAATGAATTTGAACTGATTGGTAACTCTTTTCTTCATAAAGGAACTCTACCTAATATTGACACTATCATTAAAGAACTCATTTAAGAGGAAAGTTGTCTCAATATGCTTTGCATTGAAAAATATATCCCATCTAGTGATGTTATCCTTACAATTCATACCCCATCTCAAACTTCTCATAACTTAGGTAAGGTCTTATAAAAGATCTTGCAGCTACTATAAAAAGCCCAGACATCATATCTCTGAATGTAGAAAACGGCTCAAATAGAACGCTAGATAAGGTAATTCTTCTAAATCTCTTTAACCTGCTTATACTGCTATTGCTACCACTGAGGGGCCAACAGAAAGCACCTCTCTTAAATTCTCCTTAAAAGACCTCCACGACCTTCTTCAATAACTTTGGCTAGATTTTGGTATAGTCTCCTCCTCTGCCCTATCTTTCACATTAGGTACCTTAAACTCTTGGTATCTCGATTTAGCCTGTTGTAATTATATGATATATGATTCTTCTATTTTTGAATCTTTAACCACACCATCTATTTCACACATTGTTCACACAATAATTCTACTATACATGTATAATATATAGGTATTGTTCAGACATTCACATTACATTTACTTGAAACCTTTCTTATTCATAAACTCTTATTAAACTTATTTATGTTGGACAATTATGTGAGCTTGGTGTTAACTTATCCTTTTCAAGTCATGGTTATATTGTGTAGGGTCCACAAATAGGGCAAGATCCTTGGGAAAGGGCGTAAAGTTGGACAACTGTTTGAGCTCACTTTACTAAATCTTGCTTCAAAGCTTGTTGTCGATGCTGTCACTTCTCATATATGGCACTCTCGATTGGGTCTTCTTTCTACCTCTGGATTAGGGGCTTTAATCTCTAGCGATAACCTAGGTCATGTGTAACATCCTGTTACCCATGTTGAGGCTAGATTAGCAAATATGAGAGATTAGTAAGAAATTAGAAAATCCATTTCATGCTTATACTCTTGAATATTGAATTTTTGCACATGAAAATAATTGCACATGCATTTATAGACATTCCGGATATAATTAATTTATAAATGAATTGTGAATGTGATTTTGTTGATAATTGTGGCTTTTATTTGTTGAAAATTGATTTAAAAAGTGTATTTAGTGATTTAGAATTTTTAAAGAATTTTAGGAAAATTTTAGAAATTTTGGGTATTTTTTTTGGACTAAGAAAAGTGCCAAGTGGCAAAATAATTGATGAATGGTAGTTGAAATAAGGTCAAATGGCAATGGAAATTTTTATATATGATTTTGGGATTTAATGACTTACGTCATTAAAAAATTGAGAGAAAATTTGGGTTGAAAATTAGAGACAAATGGGCTAATAGATCAAAAGACCAAATGTGGGACCATAAGAAAGTGACAAGTGTCACTACCCTCATCACTTATTATTCTTTTACCCAATTAAAGACCATTTCATGGCCTTTTACTTACCATTCATGTCATATGCTCCGTTTCTCCATTTTCTTCTTCTTTCTCTTCATCTTTCTCTTTTTCTCTCACGAAAATCACTCTCACCCTCACCATACTAATTTTTGGTCTAACTCTTTCACCTTGATTCTCCTTGTTCTCTTCTCAATTTTGCCACTAAAGACCTAACCCTAGACCCTTGTATTGATGATGTACGTGTAAGATAAGGAAGCTAGGGTTTCTTGAAGAGTTTGAAGGAGCTTTGAAGCTAAACCAAGTAAGTAACCTATTACTCTTCATGTCTTTGATGAATGGATCATGTTTGATGATAGTTAAGAGTTAGATGTTCATGAATGAGGATGGGTATATGCTAAAAACGTGGATGAGAAATGGGGGATAGATTTATGTCTTGATTGTGTTTTGATGGATAATAGATTAGGGAATGACAAAATGTTGGATTGAGTGAGTGAATGGTGTATAAAGTGTGCTAGAGAAATATTAGCTGAGATTTTTTTCACTGAATATGCTTCGGTTGTTTAGCCATAACTTGTTTAGTAGTTATCCAAATGAGATGATATTTAGTTTAGATTAACATAGAGGATAGGGCTACATTTTTATGAAGATATCGAATTCAAATTCTGTCATTAAGAGTTTCTAATTTTGGCTTGAATTTTAGTACTGGGTGTAGGAAAAAAAGTGCAAAAAAACTGGATACATATTAGGTTTTTGTTCTATTTTTCTTGATGGATTAATGTGAATCTTTTTGGGTGTTTTTGTGA
>JANZXR010000172.1:44353958-44385364 GCA_027575705.1 Erythroxylum echinodendron | reverse complement strand
ACATATAGAATAGGTTGAAGAGAGCAAAGTTAATTTAATCAAGTTGGACTTGATTATAAAGTTTGAGAAACTTTATGATTAAATATGAATAAATAAAGACCAATATGAGATATTGAATCTTATATGGACATAATTGGTATTTAATTAGAATTATTTATAATTCTAATCAAAGTTTAATTGAAATTAGAATTTAATTTCAATTAAATTACTCAAATTTCCAAAGCTTATTATAAATAGGCTTAAGCTATATGGAGCTAGCACTTCATGCTTAACCCTCTCTGTAAAAATTACAAAGTTCTCTCAACCTATTCTGTGGATACTATTAGAGGCCGGATACTTGTGCGGCTACAGTGGTTGACACGGATCGGTTTCGGAAACGGTTCGAGGGATGCATCAAGATAAAGATAAAGCTTCGGAATAAGGTACGAATTAAATTTCGCTTTATTATGATTCGTGTTAATCATTTTATAGAATTAAATAGATCTTCGGTTTTCGAGAAATCAAAAATCACAAAAAAGTTTCGTGATTATTCCGCTGCGGTTCGGATCAGATCCCGACCTGATTTTCCAACATAGTTGTGATAGACAAAACAGATAAAAATGTCTCAGTCTTGAGGATAAAAGTGTGTTTGGTTGCAGTTGACTAAATATAAAAACATTGTCAATAACTAAAATACTCCTGTAGTATAATATGATTGGAAATATATAATTCATTGATTATTTTAAAACGAATTATTTGTATTAGTAAAAAAGTTAACCAAATAATAATAATAATAATAATTTTGTTATTATTGTTATTATTATTATTATTATTATTATTATTATTATTATTATTATTATTATTATTATTATTATTATGAGTTTAATAATATAATTAAAAATAAAAAATTACTTATATGAGAGGAAAGGTATTTCTGGAAGTTGCTTATGTGCTTTGTTTCGGAGGCGGGGACAAGAAATTTTGTCCCTTGGTTTTAGAAGGAACAAAAATTTTATGTCTCTGTCATCCGAAGTCGAGACAAAAATGAGTGGGGACATCAAGCAAACAGGTCGGGATATGACTTTTATGTCCCTGTCATCTGTCTCCACCAATGAAGACATGAACCAAATGCAGGGTAAGTAAACAGTAAACACGTAATAGTCGGAAAACGTAAGTGGAAAACAGAGGATCAGTTATCAAATTTTGTAAATAGAACGACGACGTTTATGGGGCTGGACAAAATAAGGTTAGACAGAGGATTCGACTCGACAATGAACTACTTTTGCGCCACCAACTTACACGGAAAGAAATCCAAAGGCTCTGCCCCACCTCTTTAAAGTTAATGTCAAAGGTGGTATTGATCTTCGCCATCTGCTGGTGTCTTCATCAGCCCTAAGAAGGGCTGGACAGTGTAGACCAGCCTGAGTTTAGAAACTCTAGTGGCATTGCAGTAGAGACAAGGGAAAAGTAGTTTGAGCGTCTACTTTGAATTAACTGTGTAGTTAGGTGAAGTATAGAGTGGTAAGTTTTTGAAACCAGAATGGAGCGACGTTTTCGATGGCGAAAAGGGTTTCAATGTGGGAGAGACTGGCAGTGTTTGCTGAAACGTAGTGGATGAGTACTTCGGAAGTGGCAGGTGAGCCGTATTTGAAGCTCTACTACGATGATTTCACGACGAGAGTAAAGAACAAGAATATGCTTAGAAGCAGAGGAGTGAAATGAAATAGACATAGATTACATTCTTAAAAGAGGAATGTGATGATATTTGTTCATGAGTTTCTTGGAGTTCTAAAACATTGCTGATTGTGGACAAGACTTTTAGGTTTTCCATAGACTTTTATCACTTAGTTCAAGGAATGTATTACCTCTCCAACTTACTCCATCCTACTAAATGACAATTCGACCAATTCTTTTAGATGTGCTAGGAGGCTACGACAAGGAGACCCTATCTCTCCTTATCTCTTCATCAGTTGCATGGAGGTTCAGTATGTTAATCCAATAGAAAGTGAGAAATAATAAGTCTTTCAATTTTCACTCTAAATGTAAGAGGGTTGGGCTGATTAATTTATGATTTGCGAATGACCTACTCCTATTCACCAGGGCACATGGTAACTCTATTGAGCTACTCATTTCTGCATTGACTAAGTTAGGGACCTATCAAGACTAGAGATTAACTTTTTCAAAAGTCTATTTGTTCTAATTATAAGGGCAAATATATTGGAGACTAGAATCTCACAAATAACGGGTATGAAAAGGAAAACAGCCCCTCTATCCTATCTGGGACTTCCTATAACTACAAAGCGAATACAATTTACAGAATGTCAACCTTTGACAGGCAAAATACAGAACGAATTGGGTTTGTGGACAAATAGAGCGCTATTTTTTGGATGGAGGTTACAACTTATAAAAGCAATCCTGAACTCCCTTCATATCTATTGGTCCTCAAATATTTACCTGGCCAAAGCGGTCATCAAATTTATAGAGAAGCTTTTTAGAAAATTCTTATGGGAGAACTTGAACTCAGAAAGTCATTTTGCTAAGGTGAAGTGGCAGGAAGTTTGTAAAAGGAGAGAAGAAGGGGGTCATGGCTTGATTTCTATTGCATCGTTTAAGAGAGCAACCTTGATCAAGAATTTATGGAATATCCTTATAGAGAAAAAGTCTCTCTGGATTCGATAGGTACACAGCTATATACTCAAAGGAAATAGCCTTTGGCCTTTACCTATAAAACCCTCATTTTCTTGGCCCATGACTCAACTATTGAAGCTTAGATCTTTCTTGAACCTCTAGTGTCATGCAAGGTGGGGAACGAAGGTAAGGCTTATCTATGGTATGACAATTAGACAAGGAAAGGAGCGCTAATTACAAACCCTCAAGCATTACAGATCTATAATGGAGTTCCTATCAGGGCCAAAGTCAAAGATATTATACAAAGAGGACAATGGAACATTCTTGCTGCTGTTCAGTTTCTACTACTTAGCTATCAACCAAATGAACAAGGGGAGGATACTTTCTATTGTCTCAATCAGCCTCCTAACTCTTTCAACATTTTTAAATTTAGGAAATGGCAAAACCGAAATAACCGAAGACAAGATTGGTTCCCCATTGTATGGTACGTCACTCATGCCTAGTTCTTCTATCCTATTGTGGCTAGGAGTACTGAATAGACTAAGTACCACAGACAGACTACATTTGTTGGCCTCTAATTTTGATTGTGTGCTTTGTGAGCTAGAAACTGAAACAAGGGACCATCTCTTATTTGAATGTCCGTTTTCACAAACTACTTAGGGGAGGATTAAGGTTTTAAACTACATGTCTACTGCAGGTACATCCTTCACAGAGGCCATGGATTGGCTTATGAGGAAGTCCCACTCTCCTAATTATACTGAGCATATATATATTATTTCTTTCGCCTCCTCTATTAAGGAGATTTGGCGAGAGAGAAATTATAGGAGATTTCATAAACAAATCACGCACAAGGGAGGAAATTATCAACTCTCCAATTTCGGGAATCAAAGAGCAACTACTCTGTTCATCCAGGACTGAAAAGGATCAATTAGGAGGGATGGAAAGCAGTACCTGATATCACAGTTCGCTCTGAGGCTTGCAGATGCCTCCTTCTAGATGATTGAAGGCCGACCCCATGGACGGTTGTAAGGAAGATAGTGATCCTTCAACGAAGAAGCAGACTACAACCTCATCGGAGACAGGAAAAGGCAATATAGTCAGTAAATCTTCCTAATATGGAAGCTAACTATGGGAAAAAGAAGATCAGATGACAGATCGCTCGAGAGGCAGCAAAGTGAGACGAAACCCTAATTCAGAAGCTTCTCAAAAAGTAGAGAGATGTGAGTTAACATTTTACTCTAAAAATCCAAAGTCTTTCAAGAGTTGGTTACTAGACGACATTGTGTTCTTTGCTTAGTTTGTAAAATGATTCGCTGTCTTTTTGAGCCTTACCAAGGATGTAGAATGCTATTCTTGGCTTGTACTAAAACAGGAGACTTTCTCCTACTTATTTATTAATATATTCTTTTGAATTTTTCAAAAAAAAAGTCGACGAAAGTAAGGATTTGCATTTTCGGATATGATTTTTCTTAGTCAAATAAACTACACAAGTTTCTTAGGCCTAGCATGTAAATATCCTCTTTCTAGTGTTTACTAAATTTCTTCAGTTTTTAATAGGAAATAGTTTATTTAGTATATTTTTTTGAAAGATTCTTGTTGATTACATACAAAAACGAGAGAAATACAGAGCCAAGACAAGCAGTTTAATTAATGTTTCGGATTTTGTACTATATTGGTTGGTATCAGATGAAACGTTACAAAACTTATCGATAATATATACTAAATTTCACATTCATAACAAAATTTGTTGTATGATCATTGATAGAGTAAGTTACACTACTACTCATGTAAAGAAGTTGAGCTTGCCTACTATGAAGCATTTAAATCTATATAAACTATAGTGATTTAACGAATAAGGGAAGGTCAAGGTGAACAAACATGTAATGTCTTTTTCTATTAGGAAGTATAAAGCTAAAGTACTGGTCAAATCCTATTGGAGAGGCTATAGAAGTATGAAAAAAAGAGTGCTACATTATAGCTTTAAGAATAAACATAAATCTTTAAAGGAAAAAAAGCCAACTACTCATGCACATTTAACATCATAAAAGGTTTAAGAGAACTAATTGAAGTTGAAAAGAGAGAAAAGGAGAGTAAGATTGTCATATCCATTAAATGTACACAGAGTAAGATTGTCATATTCATGAATTATACACATATTTTTCCATAGTATTTTACTTAATTTTCATGGTAATTAAATTGCCTTATTTTACTTATTTGCTATGTTTTCAGGTCATTGATAATATTTGACCTTAGGATGAGATAGATCAAGAACCAAAAAAAAATTTAAGCAAGAAATATCAAAAAAGTTACAATTGTTAACTAAACACGAACTAAAAAATGCTCAATTATTAGCTTATATTCCCTGTGGATCACTTAGAGATAAAGATAAGGCCTAAATCACGGATTGAAGGGAGACCATATGATAAAGAAAATTTTCAAAGAGTAACACGGCTTGACACACACTCGTGTCTTAACCTTTGTTTATATCTAGAAAAGTTACAAAAAGATTTACAATCTAGATCACAAATATATTAGTGCTCATGTACCTTTCCAAAAAAATGAGGATCCACAGTCTAGATATGATCATATCTTAGACCATGTCTCAGGCAAACTAAACATATATTTAAAGTATGAAAACCCTAATTTTGAAAATTTTTTGAGACTTTTCATGCTTTATCGTTTTTTCACCCTAAAAAGTTATGGTTCACTACTTATAGATACTCCAATTCTCAAAAGGTCAATTTTGAAGCTTTTTATTATAGAAACAAGATTAAAGATCATCCCAATATCACCATATCTATTATTTTTCTATTATTTTCGTTGATTCAAATATAATTTGTCTAAGTATTTTACATGTTTAAATAAGGAAAATCTTAGTTATTGTCTTTATATCGATTGATTCAATTTTATTTATGAAATAAGATTTGTATATGCAAAATATCTTTGATTGATTTTAATATCAATTTAGTTAGTGGTAAAATTATATCTAATCATAATTTACTTATGGATGATTCGAGAGAAACTACTTATACATAAACCATAACTTAGATATTAAAAATTAAATTGAGTGCTAGAGACATACCTACATAATCTCCTTGGTGTTAGGGTGAAACATGTCATGAGAGTTCATATAAAGTGATGCATTCTTTATAGTGCTTACTTAGTAGAAATACTAGTTAACTAACTTAAGAACAGTAGTTATGGCTTGAGAGAGTGCAATTTTATAGTTTAAGAAGTCATGTCATTCCAACTGGTAAATACTTTTTAATTTTATTGAATTATGATATCAAAAATGATATTTTGGGAAGCACTTATCTAAATACTAATTATTATAGATTTTTCTTTAATTAATTGCTTTTTTTTATTCTCTTAGCTATCACTTTATTTTGATTTATTCTATTTTATATTTGGTTAACTAATTCTATGAAGTGATTCTATTAATTCTTTCAACTAGTTAGTCATAGGAGAGTTCACTAGATCCATGCAACTTTCTCATAACATCGATACTCTTCTTACCATCACCTTACTCATCAATGATAGATACACTTACCTTAGTTAGTCAGTAGTTTACTTACAATAGAAAAACATCTAGTAGTAGAAACAAAACTCACTAATTTTTTATGCCATTGTCGGGGAAGCAATTTTTGTTTAGGAGTCACGGTAAATGTTATTCTAGTCATTTTCTTTTTTGTTTATTTTATCAAATTTTAATTTTGTTACTATTTGTACTTAGTTTACTTTAATTTCAGGTGTGGTTTTGGTGAATGAATAAGAGTCAACATTATGTTTTCCTTAAAGAAAACCCAAATTTCGAAAGAATATACTTTATTGGAAAAAAGGAGGAGGATGGACCAACCAATAAGCCTAAACATACAAAATAGATAACCTAACACAATGGAAGAACAACACGAAACTATGTTGGAGTATATGAAACTCTCTCTTATAGAGATGCAATCTAATATTGTATGAACAAAAATCAATGTGAAATGCTTTTAGATCAAGACAAACGTGATATAAATGTTGTAATAGTAGGTTAATTTTGATGGATTACCATATGAAGATCCCAATTCATACATCGCTAACTTTCTAGAGATTTATCTTACTTCTAAGATTAATAGGGCCACAATAAACATAGTAAGACTGTGATTATTTCCATTTCCTTTTCCTTTTACAATAATCTAATCAATTTAACAAGGTAGATGTTAAAATGCAGCAATTAGTGAGACTCTTAATAACAAAATCAATGTTTCAAATACCATACTTGAGGTGGTACTGATTTTTCTTTTAGTATGATATAATATCAATATCATATATTGTTTCAAATAATTTCTTAAAATTATAAAATATTCTTTCAATTTTATGTAATTAAAATTTAATTTTATATTATAAATTTTATGTTTTAAAAATTCTAACCTTTATAGATTTTATCCCTTATTTTACATGAATTATGTAGAGACATAAAATCGAGTTTTCTTATTTAAGCATATGAAACTATGCTTCTAATTTATAATTTATTAAATGTGATACAAAATTTTTTATAAGAGATCATACATATTTAAACTTTTGTTTCTTATTCTAAATTATATTAAAATGACTGTTAAAGAAAAAATTAAAACAAAAGTTCATATATAAATAACAATTAAATTTAAGTTTAAAATAGTTTAAGATGATTGATCACAAACATTAATGTTGGGATAATGTATGCTTTGAGTAGTGAGCTAGCCAACAACCATAAATTAGGCAACCAAATTTCATATTACTTTTAATTTGAATAATGAGAATATGTTATTGTGTTAGTCCGAATAAGTATTAGCTCTAGTTTCTGTATGGTTAAGGGTCATTAAAATGTATGGTTTTTCAGAAGTCTCATATAAAACATCACACTTCTAACTCTTTTCACTCTAGTTCCATCGCCACTTGTACTTTTAACTTACTATATTCTTCTTTATTTATCATCAATGATCATTAATTTGACAAACAAATGGTGAAACTTGAGAGGAGGTCCTTTTGAGGAAGAGGCAAAGAAAAATGATAAGGACAACATCATATTTTAACTCTCTTTACACACTTTATCTCCTGTAGGCAGCCTCTTTTGTAATCCTAATTTACTCTCTTCTTCGTCTTCATTTGCCATCAGTGGCCATTACCAGGGAAAAGCATGAGTTAGTTTTTATATTTTATATTTTAATTCCTAAAATTTATTGGTATTTATTGATATTTTAGGTATTAGTTAGTACCAACTTATACAATCTAAAATTACCTTATGATCTAATAACAATTCACAATGATATACTCATTTGTAGTACCATATTTAGTCACTATAACACATATCGATCACTAGCCTGTATGATAAGAGATCTATACCCTTGAACGAACTCCAAAAGTAGCTATTGAACTTGTATATGAAATAACTATAAACAATTATCAATGATAATAAGGAAAATAATGTCTAAAAAATCAGTAGGTATATATGAAGTGGATGTTATAATTTCATTAATAATTTGGGTGAAGGCCATAATAAGAAAACTTGAGAACCTGAGTTCACATTAAAAAATGAATCAAATCATGAATTATGAATTTTGTATGGGAGGAAATCAAAGAATTAAATGTCAAAGTAGAAATCTTATGGCTATGCTCGTACAACAAGTACAATTTATAGGGAGTTCTCCAAAACAGAATAATTCTTATAGCAAAACTTCCAATATAAGATAAGAAAATCACCGAAATTTTTCCTAAATCAAATAAATAGTTATATACAACCTCTATCTAGGTTTTAACAACCACATCAAAGGAAGAAGCAGCCAAATTTAAAGGAGATTTTATATAAGAAACTACATCTCAATTTCAAAATTGGGAGACTTCAATTAGAAACTTTGAAACTCAAATTGGTCAGTTAACAAATTCTCTTATTATGATTTTTGAAGATATTGTTAATGTAAAATTATAAATTATAAAGTACAATATATTAAGGGATTATTTTGAAATTTTTTAAAAAATCAGGGATTATTTGATAAATTTAAATTTTTACCTAAAACGACACCCAGTATTAACTAATACTGATATAATATCATATTAGAACCAAATCTAGTACCAATATTGGAATGGTATTCATAACTTTGCTTTCAAAGATTTCCTTGACATTCTTTGTTTAAAAAAAATAAAGCACAAGTTGGGAATGGTGAAAGCATATCGATTTGGTATGATAAATGGTCAAAATTTAGTCCAATAGTGCAAAGAATTGAAAAATAGTGCAAAGAAATGAGATCTTTCAACTCAGGAATAGAATTACTCTAAATATGGAAGCTTCTTCACTCATTCAGAATGGAATATGGTTAGGTAAATTCAGAGGATTCATCTCCTCGCTAGAGTACCTACCCCCAATTACTCACTAGGATAGAGAAGATTGTATCACTTAGATTGCAGACTCTAAAGGAGTGTTCACTAACAAATCTCACTAGAAGATCCTTCAAGCCAATAGAGAGAATGTTCCTTTATTATGGAAAAAATCCCTCAATTCTAAAGGTTCCTTTGATTGGTTGGTTATTAAAAACATATTCATAACCACAAATACGTGGTTTGGCTCATATGATCCAATCTATGTGTTGTGTAAAGAAGCTGAAGAAGATAAAGATCACTTATTTTTTCAATGCATGTATTCCAAATTAGTATGGAGCATAATCTTGCATAAGCTGGAAGAATATTGCCAAACTTATGGTTGGCTTGGAACACATGAAAGGATCATCAGGTTAGTAAAAATTTAGAAACAAAATGGAGTAATTTTTAAGACAACATTCACTACAACTATTTATTCCCTGTGGAAAGAAAGAAACAAAAGAATATGCAAAGGTAAAGAAACAAACAGATACCAACTAGCTGGGGTTATAATCAATTAAATCAGAGCCACAACAACTGCCAAGAAAGCTCATGATAACTATCTCTTGAAATGAAGAACATATGGCACTTGTAAACACATAAAAAGTGTTATTTTTCTACTTGTTTTGTTTGATTAGCTAATTGATGCAGGATCCTAATGAGATCATTGTAATGTTGGAATAGCTTTGTTATGGTCAATGAAATTTATTAATTTTTCAAAAAAAATATATCAACATGTCCATACTTACCATAAAAATAGCATACCGTATTATTTAGTAATGATGATGCATATATACATTTGTTTGACCTATTTATGTGTATATATAATAAGAAAGTTTTAATTGGACATTAAATATGTTAAATGGTCTTCTAAGATGGTGAAAAGTTCTGCTATGATTACATGTATGATGCCTACTATAAATCATGGCTTAATGCTTGCTTCTTTATAATATAAAGGAATGTGAGTAGGTTTGCATGTTGTTATAGAAATTACGCCTATTTTTCTTTAAGAGTATTGAACTCTATGCTTAGGTTGTGAGCAATATATGAAAGCATGATTCTTGCTTTTGGAATTATTCCTTATGGCATCTGTATGCTTATGTTTAGATGTGGATGCTCCATGCTCTCTTTTCTCTTTAGGCAATGATTATTCGCTATACAAATATCTTCCCTTGACAAATGTGGTTTTATAATTACCTTCACTTCCATATTTATATCCTATTCCATGCTTATTATTTAAATTCTTTTAAACTCGTATCATGTTCTCTAGTTTTTCACTTGCTTTAATAAACTTAGAAAATGAGTCCTTAAGGTAATCTATCTCCATTTTCATTGTTTCATTCTTATACCTTAATGTATCTAAGTCATGATTGTCATCAATAATCAAATTTTTTGATGTTTTAATGCTATGTAATTGACTTTTTACCTTTTCATTCTCATTCATGCATGCATCCAATAGTTTTTGAACTTTCTTGAGTTTTAAATATAATTTCCTCTTTTTCTTACTTATGATTTCTAGACTTTAAACTAAATCATCATATGTTATATAATCATCACTATCATCATTATAATAATTAAGGTTGAATGTTTCCTTATTATTGTCCATTGTAGTAAAGTATATATAATTTATCTCTTCTTCTAAATGCTTGGTTTCATATTCAATTGTGCCATCCCAAATTGATGCTTTAAGTGCATTTTTCTTGTCCTTCTTCTCCTTTTTATATTTTCTCTCATAGTTCTCATTATCTTTGAGTTATGGAGTTATATTGCCAGTTTTTTACATTCAAAGCAATAATATTAGATATTTATGTTTTCAATTACTTTTACCTTCTTTAAAGTCTTTTTTAAAAGAAGTTTTTCTTCAAGAACTTCTTGAATTTTCTAGTGAGTAAATTAATGTCTTTTTTACTTTCACTAATTAATGTTTCTTCCTCTTTGCTTGGTTCTTCTTTTGAGGCTTTAAACAGATTTTTTTTCTTTGTAAGCATCAGTTCTTCTTGTGTCTCTTGGTGTTTGTATGCAAGGAGAAATCCAAAAAATTCCTCCAATTATAATGTTATTAGATCCTTGACTTCTTACATGGCTATTACTTTAGCTTCCCACGTTTTTGGAAGTGAACTAAGCAACTTTTTTATAATTTCAACATTAGTATAGATCTTTTTAAGTCCTTTGAGAGTAATAATAATATCAATAAATCTAGTATACATGATGGAAATGCTTTTATTATGCTTCTTTTAAAGCAATTCACATTGATGTGTTAGCATGCTTACTTTGCTCTCTTTAACTTGATTTATGGTCGTGTTTGGTGAAGAGTTATTCAGCTGTTTGACTCAAATGAGCTATTTGACCCATATTAAAAGGCTCTTCATTTGTTTGGTTAGGAGCTGGTTGGGGTTGGTCGATTCAATCTAACCAGCTAATTTTTGACAAGTTCATTAAAGGCAGCGTGTGGAGTTAGCTGATTCGTTTCTAACGGTCTTACCCTTTGTCATAATGAACATAGTTATGCTCAGTTCATTAGAATGAGAAATCAACGGAGATTTTTACACTAATTAGCATATTACCGGTCGACCACAAGCAAGCAATACTTCCCTTGTTCTACTTCTTCAAACCCATCACTTGTTCATTCTTATAATAAGTGTCGGGTAGCTGAAACCAGAAGACTACAATTAGCCTACCTATTATAATTATCCATACACAACAAACTTGTATCCCACCCTAAATAAATCCATGCCCATGTTTTAGTTTCAAGTTTTGAGTCAATTTTTTACTTTTCCAATTTTCTTTTGCATTGTTATGGGAGTTTTGGGTTTTTGTGTTATGCGCGTAAGTTGTTCGATAAAATGCCTGAGAAGAACTCGATTTCTTGGTCTTCCATGGTTTCTATATATAGCAAGAATAGTTTTTAAGAGGAAGCATTGGCAGTGTTTTTGGAATTTAGAAGATATTGTTTCAGGTATACCTATGAGTGTATATTAGCTAGTGTTATAAGAGCTAGTGCAGAGGTGGATGGTGATAATAAAGGTGATAGTATTGGTAAGCAAGAGCATGGATTGGTCATTAAGATTGTTTTGATCAGGATATTTATGTGGGTAGTTCCTTGATTGATTTTTATGTGAAGAGTGGTGAAATTGATGAAGGGAAAGTGGTATTTGATTGCTTGTTGGAGAAGAGTATAGTTACTTAGACAAACCTGATAACTAGCTATGCCAAAAATGGGAAAAGTGAGAAGTCATCGCAACTTTTTAACCAAATGATGGAAACTGATGTTGTTCCTGATAAATATATGCTCCCCAGTGTTTTGAGTGCTTATGAAGAGGAATAGAAACGGATGTTTTAGTGAGTAATGTGCTTATTGATTTGTATATGAAATGTGGTAAAGTATAAAATGCAATGAAAATGATAGAATGAGGTCTGATGCTTAGACAAGTAAAACTTTCTTGTTTGTACATTTATCCAGATGAATCAATCAAGGTTTTGAATATGGTATCCAAATTTGTTACCCTTAAAAGTAATATCTGCCATTATCATTCATGATAAGACATGAAGGATTGTTGATTCTGGCATTTCGTGTTAACATCATGATTTTCTCTTTAAAGGAAATGAAGAATATAGTATAGTTTCCTTACAGGTTCAACTTTTTAATTATTTTATATGAAACAATATTAGTGTGTATTCTCATACATTTTGATCTAGGAATGACAGGATTTGTAGAATTAAATAATTAAAATCTAAATTCTTATAAGAATATTTAACGAAATGCTAAAATAAATAATATTCATAACCTTATAATTGTATTTAAAGTCATGTCCTCATAATTCATTTTATAACAAACAACTAATTTTACCAAACATCTCTAACAAACAGCTAATGCAATCTGCTGGTCAAATCAGCTGATAGAATCAACTAACATCTAATGTAATTAGTTGATTGCCAAACAGGGTCTATGTCCTCGTGATTAATTTCTAATGTATTCCAAATGTCATAATTCATGTCACATATACAGACTTTATTCAATTCATTTTTTCTTAAAGCAAAAACCTAGGATATACATGGCCTTACTAGTCGAGGATACTAATCTTTTATCATAAGGTTCTCAATCTTGCTTTAATTTGGGTTTTTTTTTGTTATCTATAATTTTTTAAAGAATAAAGGGGCCATTTGAAGCTATTTTCCATAGGTCTGCACTTTTGCTATTAAGAAGAATCTTATCCTAGTTTTCTAATAAAGGTAATTATTGCCCATTAAAGAAAGGAGGTCAACTAATGCTTTGTTCTTTTGGTTGAATGATGATGATGATGCTCCTAAATATGTCATTATAATCTTTTTTATAGAATTTTATTAGAAATGCTAGTCTAATAGACCTACTTTGATACTACTTGTTAGTCCCTAATGGCACCCAAAATAGGGTGAATTGAGTGTTTACAAAATTAAACTATTTTTCTAATCAATCTAACACTAATCAATATAAAAAGTATGAAGAAATTGCTTAATATAAATTAATCAAATAGTTGAACAATAATTTAAAAAGAATAGGGAAGAGAGTTTGCAAATTGATTTATACTGGTTCGTTAGAAAATCTTTGCCTACATCCACTCTTAAGACTCTTATTGAAATTCTAATATAATTCTTATTTCAAGGTGAGGAATAACCTTTGTACAATCTTTCTCAGTAAAGGGAAACCCTTGTTACAATCTTCTTCCAAAGTAAATAGGAACCTCAATCTCATTTAAATCTCCCCTATGTAAAATAAAATATTCCCTAAACCAAATATTACAACTTAAAGTTTTTCACTTTGTCACTTGATAACTCTAAAGTGGATGCCTCACACAAATATGACATGTTGATGCCCAAATGATTAAAAAAATCTTTGAATATGTGTATACAACATTCAAAACTTTCTTGATGCCAAAAATAATGAGAAAAAATATATTTATAGTGTTTTGAGACCGCAAATAGACGTTGGAGCTAAAATTAGTCATTACAATGACTATATACAATGCACTAGTCAACCAGTACCGCATACCGGTCTCTTGATGAATGTAAAAACTCATGCAATGAAGTAAGATGAAATGATTATGCATAGTAAGCCTTTTGGATCTTCAAATTAGCAAAGTGACATTAAAAATAATAATACAAAATATAAATGAGCCTTGCACTTCTTTTGTTCTTGTTTTGACCTTCATTTCGTCGGGTATCAACTTTAACTTCTTTTGTTCAACTTGACACACTATCTTTTTGAGTTTATGGCTTCATTTTGTTCTAATATTTCTTTTCATCAAAACAATGAAAACTTTAGTAGTAATTATGTTTTTTTGTCATTAAAACATCAATTGAAACCTCCTTCGATTCAATAAAAGGCAATTAAGAACATTTGAAAAGATAATTCAACAAAAAAAGAGGAAAATAGTAATTTTTTACTGAACATCCTAGCATATGCCTATGTGCTAGCATATATCCCTTAAAAATCAATTGGAGATAAAGATAAGTCCTAGAACTCGATTTGAAGAAAGATTGGGTGGTGGAAAAAGTTTTGAAGAGTGACATAACATGAGACATGTTCATGTCTATGCTTAAAGAAGTTACAGAAAGATTCGCAGTCTAGGACATTAGTAGAACAAAGCCCCATGTTCCTCCTTCAAAGAAATAGGAAGATGTATGAGCTAGGAGATGGTTGTGTTCTAGACTGTGTCTCAATCGAACTAACATATTTAAAATGCAAAAACCTTAATTTTAAAGGACTTTTTTAGACTTTTCATGTCTTATCATTTCTTTTTACTCCAAAAGTTAGAGTTAGCTATTGGGAGGTACAACAATCCTTATGAGGTAAATTCCAAGGTTTTTTTCAATAGAGAAATAAGATTGGAGATCAACCTAATAGATCAATTTGCTCAAAACATAAGATTTTCATCTAGAGTTCCTTCAATCATGACGCCTTTTATTTTTTCTATTGTTTTCATTGGTTTAAACATAATTTATGGCTAAGTATTTTATATGTTTAGATAGAAAAACTCTAGTTATTATCTTTGTATAGATTAATTCAATTTTAGTTATGGAATGAGATCAATATTTGTGAAATATATTTGTTCCTTTTAATGTGAATTTAATTAGTGTCAATGATTAGATTTGATAATACTTCTCTTATGGACAATTTAAGAGAACTTGCTTATGAGTAAACTATGACTTAGATATTAAAAGTTAAATGAGATGTTAAAGATAGACTTACATCATCCATATGGTATTTAGGAGAAATCTTTCACAGAAGTTCACATAACATTACGTATTTTTTAGAGTGTTAATTTGGTAGAGAAGCGAGTTAACCAACCTAAAACCAACCTAATAATAAGTTGTTATATTGAGAGAATGCAATATCATATTTTAGGAAGTTATGTCGATCCAATTGATAAATACATTATAAGTTTATTAAATCATGACAGAAAAAGTTAGCGGGAAGAAAATAAAAAATAGGTGAATTATTATACAAATGGGAGTGATATCATAAGTTCTTTTACGCTAAATAGCCTGTGATTGTACTTTTATAAAATGTTACTATTTTTTTTACTACCAATCCGTCTCAAATTGATGGTCAAATTGAATAGTAAATAGGATCTTAATCACTTTTCTTCAAATTACGATTGAAAGGAAAAGAATTGGGAAAAAGTATTTACTGCTTGTTAAGTTTGTTTATAATAAGAGTATCCATTCATCTACTGAGCATTCGCTGTTTAAGAAGTTTATCGTTTTACCCACTAACTTATTTATATTTATCATTTTTATGGAATATTTTTGAAAGAAATAAAAAGTTTAAGACGATGAAAAAAAATTATGAATGTGTAAAGCCTTAAATAGAAAGAATAATGAGTAATATGCAACTAAAGTTTACAAGAGAAAACTAGTCGTCTTTGAATATGGTGATTGTGTCTAAGTTGCAACTAAAAAAGGATGGTCCATTTCATATCATTGAGAGAATCAATGATAGCAGTTACAAGATAAAGTTATTAGGTGATTATAAATGTTAGTATTCCTTGTAACATGTTGATCTTTCTCTTTTCAGTGTAAGTGACGATATAAGGCTAAATTCTTTTAAGACGGGGAATACTACAAACATAACTAGCCAAGCAAAAGATCTATTGGATATGCCTAATGGATCAATTACAAGACTTAGGAGTAAAAAAGTTGAAGGTTTGAATGGGATGATTCAAGATATATATAGATATATATATATATATATAAACGAATCAAGTTTCAAAGAGTATGTTGAAATCTGTCTTGGGAGACTTGTTGGACTCAAAAGAAGGTAAAACACTAGTTAACATTATTCAAACTAATGTTATGAAATATTTAGATATTTAAGACTGATCTTTAGTTGAACATGTAAAAATGGTGATATCACAAGTCGCGTCCTTTTTGTTGGGAGAAAAACAACACAACTCTCTAAAAAGTCAACTAAATATCAACAATAAGAAATAACTCTTCAAATTGCAACAGTAGAATAATACGAGAATAAAAAACTAAATGATGAAACAAACACCAAGATTTAACGTGAAAAATCCTCTGATGTAGAGGGAAAAATTTGCGAGACAAACCGGCAAATAAATTCACTAAACTCAATAAAGATTTACATAAAAAGTTGATCTCCCATCACCACAATAACAAAATGTCTCACAAAAATTTAGAATTAAAATAAAAGTTGATATCAATATCAACAAACCCTCAAACTAATCCCAAAAACAATCAATAATGATAAGAATCTAATCCTCTTTACCTCTCTCTATTTTTTTTTCTCATTTTTGGACGTTGTGACAATATTGACTATGGAACAAGGCTTTAATGAGTTATTTATAGGTTTTCTTAACTTAAAATTCAGAATTCTAATTGAACTGAAGTAACTTGAAGGCATCTTATCCTAATCAGATTACATTATATTATCCAATAAGATAATATCCCTATCTAAATAAGACTTTTTCTAATAAGATTTATCTACATTATTACTAACAAAATAAGAGATTATATTTAAGATCTTCATTATTTGCAAATGATTCTTACATGATCTTTATCTTTTAGAATTGATATCTATCTACTATAATCTTATTTGTCACATTATACAAAATCTAAAATAAGACTTGATACTCAATACCTCTTTGGGTATGGGTAGATAGCGAACAAGTTGAACACAAATTAAACATTTAAGCTATTCCAATACGTGGATGAAAATGACAAAACTGTAAAATACTTAGGTTCACGTAATGATGGGGCAGCAGAAATGTAAAACACATGAATCTTTTCGTAAAATTTTAGTTATTTTATTTGATTGTTATCGATTGCAGATAAAAGTTACCAGTCAACCCAAAAATCAATAAATAGGATATCGTACAAGTCTTCAAGTGCGAATAGATCCTCTACTCTTCTTAACTAATTCTTACTTTGTTCTATCTCATCTCATCCACACATTTATCTGAATCTCATCTCCTCGAAAGGAGGTACATTCGCCAACCAGGCTTAATGATCTTCTAAATCACGAGGCCAGTCCATGAAAATCCAGCTTCATTAATGCAATTTTCACAAAAGTTCCTTTCTTTCCAATTACTCAAATAATGTTACTGCTAAGATCGAGGGTCTCCAATCGAATAACAATGATATAAGCTACACAACCATTTCCAAGATTCTAACTGAGTTTTATACAACACAAAGAATAATACAAAATTTAGGCACGTCATTTCTCCTCCAAGCGCCGTAAAACAGTGTCCGCAAAGCTTTGCTGCCTGAAAATTCAGGAAGGAGTGAACACAGAGACAATGAGTACTTGCAGTTTCAAAAGTTAGTAGTTAAGGAGGCATATAAGATAATTCTAAAGCAATGGAAGAAATTGGTTATCTTTCTAAGCAAAAATAATTATGCAAAAATAAGAGAGACTTCAAAGGTCATGGAGAAAAACATAAGAATGGAGGTTCCTCACTTACTTTCGTTCTCTATGCTTCGGGCTAGGGCGAGAATACTTTAGATATCCATCCCAAGGAACCTTTTTAAGGCCTGCTCGAACAGAAATTATGTCTCTGACCCTGTAGATGTTAATTCTCAACTTGTGCATTTGCCTTGACAAAACAGGGGAATGATAACAGCCGGGACTTACTGGTTGCCACACAATTAGGATATACTTACCTCTCTGCAAATTCAATTGGTGTCTCTCCAGGTCTCAGATTTTGGGGCTCCAAGTACCAGACATCACAAACAACAGCCCAAGATGTCATGAGCTGCAGCAGATGCATGGTGAAAGACTGCCTACAGATGAGCATATTAATGTATGCATCACTCCATTGATATTACCAATTTCATGCTAAGACATTCCAAGGACACAATAAAGCTTCACAAAGAAAGCAACACTTTTAAGTTTTTCTCAAACAAACTAGAAATGTACATTTCAGCTGCTGAATTCTGCAAGACTTCTCCAAAACATACATCAAAAAAAATTTTGCTCCCCGCAAGCTAAGCAAATGGCAAAAAGTGGACATGTAGAGCTGTACCAAATCAATATAACAAGCCAAAATACTGTCCATAAGATGGAACAACAGCTCACAATTAACAGGTACACCACAGTTCTCGATCTCACCTCAGTTATACCTTTGATAACAAAAAAACCCTAAAGATATTTATATATGAAAGCATGCATCTTACCAAACAGAATTCATGCGAAATTTTGCCGTTTGACCACTACATAAGTGCTCTCTACTTCTGAAATGCCTAAGTTTTTGTTCAATCAAGATATAAAACAGATACTCATGAGGAACAATAGCTGAACCTAGAGGAGGTAAACAAGCTACCCACCCACTCTTGTCCAATTTTGAGATCATATTTACTGCAAACTATTGAACATGGACAATCAAAAAGATCAACAATACAAAAAGAGAGTTCCTTACTTCCGGCTGTTCCAGAAAGCATCAACAAAGATTTTATTGTATTTGATGGCAATTGGGCAAACAGTACAGCCAAGTTCAAATGCACCCTATGAATCACCATGAATAAGTTAATAAAGCTACAATCGTAAAAGCTTAAATGAAGAATGAATTCTTGTTAGAGTCTGTGCCTTTTTGAACATCACGGTGTAATGGTTATTCACACAGGTTCCTTCAGGAAATATGAGTAGAGGATTATTATCAGCCCCCTGAACATGATCCCTTAACCTGAAAATTTTGCAAATATAGTCATGATTAAAGAGAACCAAAGCAAGTATAGCTTGTCTAGTGGATAGGAATATACTTCTTTGCAACAATTTCACGATCTTTTGCCTCTGATCGATTGAACCAGATGCACCCTACACTCTCCAATATGGTACTCTGCAATAAACCTAGATAAAAAGCAATCAATAAGTAACCACTCCATTATTTTAATTCGATATCTCTGGAAACCTAACTTGCAATCAACAGTCAGATCCATATTATTCGTTCATTTCAAATGACAAACACCAAATCACAAAAGATCACTTTCTCTATTCTCAATAAAGTACTCAAGTACACACGCTGAAATCCTATCAGCCATTATAGTATATTTCACAGGATTCATTTAAGAGAACAAAAGAAAATGCTAAAACAAACAAATTTCTCAGTTATCAGCTTCAAAGATTGAATGACAAAGCACAACCATTAATGGGAAGGAAACTGAATTCAGGTACAATGAGCAATATTACATATGAAACCAAAGCACTTACCAACCCAACCAGGATGCTTCTGCATAATAACAGCAAATGCAGTCATCTGTTCTAAGATGATGAAATCAATCATAGAAGTATGATTGGCCACAAATACCTGTTGAATTAATAATAAGCAAGTTACATACAGAAGCAACTAGAGTCAAATCCCTTGGACAGCTTACATATAACAAGAACTACACATCACACATCAGTTAAATGAGAATTGAATGAGATATAAGCTAACATATCAATAAGGAAAAGTTAAACTAATACAAACCTGTTTAGGTCGCATGCTAGGCCGTGGTCCATGGTACTTAACAACTCCAGTCCATGAAGCCACAAAGAAACTGCAAATAAGCTCCACCAAACACCTCTAGAAAGAAAAGCGTCAATCACTGATAGTCCAATGCAGAATGCACTTTTGCTCATAGTTGATCAAAATAAAAAAAAGAAAGACCAAATATCGGTAAGAGCAAGGGTCTATAATTCTAAGTATGTCATCAGAACCAGGTTGCAACATTCTTTAGTCCAGCTATTATTTGGTATACAGAAAATGTAAAAGGAAAAAGAAATCTACACTAGTTTGACACGGCACCAGAACTTGTACAAAGCAAAGCTAGGCACCTCTAACTTTTTTCTCAACTTTTCGTGGCCCTTCAACAGAAAATGAACTGGTATGTAGGATGATAGGAAAATAATCCACCCTATTGTCAATACTATAACCCTGCAGATTAAAACCAGAAATATCAGAGAGCTAAATGCGGAAAAATTATGAAGCAACTCGTTTAAGGGCAGCAATTCACACAATCAAAAGTGCTTAAGCAAAAGAAATTAGCTAGTTTAGAACTGGCAGTGAAGACAACTTTATCCAAATAAATAACAAATTCGACTCCTTCGGAGAGAAATATTACTGACCTGAGAGGGAATAGAATCCCATATCTAATTACCACTCCGAAACACCATAGCGGAAACAAATATATATTCCAGTTCCACGGTTCCGGCGGATTTGACTTAAAGCACCGTGTAAAAGAGTCCTGTGTTCATTTAGTAATCGCAATTTACATAAGAAAGAATAAAAAGATTCAAAATTCATCTTTTCTGGATCGAGAAAAGCTAAACACCCAACAAGAAAAATTATAAAGGACACCAACATCAACAATGGCACCGGCAGCCTCCGTTAAGGTGGGTGAAATGTCAAGCAAATCACGACTGCATCCCAAAAAAAAAGAAAGAAAAAAGAACCCCCTTCAGAGTAAGCAAAAAGCAGAAAATATAAGAAAAGAATGTTTGATTGTATAATACATATATATACATACAGGCGAAGCTTGCCGTGAGGCTCATGAATGGAGGAACCAGAGGGAAGGTAGTCTTCGATATTGGGTCGATCCAGGTCGAGCTCGGAGCTGGAAGTGTTGAGTTTAACTGGACCGCTCATTTTTTCTGTGGCCTAAACACCTCTGCCTGTTGTGCTGCTAGAATTAGAAGCAGACAAGCAGAACGTTGGTGACTTATGCTGTTGGGTTGGGGACACCCGATTCGAGTCGATACTCGATGTTACGATTCTTGCACAGATGTAAGAAATAGAGAAAGAAAACTAAATGACCTGTTTACGCATTCCAAAGCACCACCCAATCCTTTTTGGACTCCGAAACTCAACCCCTCAAATCCTCTGTCCCTTAACCCTATTCCAACCTTATCCCAAACAATCCAAACCATTTATTTACGTAGGTTAAGGGGCCAGAGTATCAGATCCCGAAACTCAATGCCTTTGAAATAATGCAAGTTAATAGAAGCTAAAGTGTGTGTACAAATCTTCGTGTGCAAAGTTTGGTCAAGTCCAACATTCTATAAATAAGAAACAGTCTTTAAATATAATGTCTCGACAGTTGATGACCTGTCATCAACCTTAATTCTTTCTATTCGAGAGTTTTCGGTGAAGCCAATTGTTATCGTCTTACTTTTGCTGTAGTCTAGCATAGCAGTATTAACTTTTTTATAAATTAAAGATATGAATTTTTTACAATTTAAGAAACTTTCAAAATTTTCTTTATAGTTTTTATTTTTAAAAAAACCTCTTTTCTTAGATATTAGTTAAAATAATGACAAAATATATACAACATAAATATTACATATAAACTACACGACGATTCAATATCGTTCTTAAATTTAAACTGAACTAATTAAGTATAATTCAATATTATAATTATATTAAATTATTAATTTAATTTGAATTTAATAGGTCCATATCGAATTTAATAGTTAAATTGAATTACGATGTCAATAATATTTGACTAGTTCATATATAATGTTTATATCTTGTGTTTTGTTATTATTTTTAAACCATAGTCTAAGAAGATGGGAGATTGCTCTCGCATTGTACTATTATAGGAATTCTAATTCATGGACCATGACCCATCTAATTATCATACCAAAAGTTTGCTTTCTTTACATTACCCACTCTACAGTTCGCTCCTAGCTCCATAATTTTTTTAAGCCTCATCAGATTGTTAATAAAGCAAGAATGTGAGTCTTTAGGAGAAATGAACCATAATGATCTCTCTTTAATAATATATGAGTGAATTAGCTTGATCCACAATTTATCCTTATTGCACAAAATGTACCAAATCTTTTTTAGCATCAACACCTCATTGGTAGTGGGAATAAGGATTGTCCCTAAGCGCTTATCTTTTATGGACTTACAAACCTCGTCCTATCTCACTTTCATTAACCTTTCTTTATAGTTATGATTTCCCCATAAAAACCTTCGTATTAACTTTTCTATTGCCTTCACTACTCCTTTAGCCAGGAAAATACTAGCACACTAATAAATTGCAAGGACTTTAGCACAAATTTAATTAGCTGAAGTCTTCCCCCAAAAGACAAAAATCTATTAGTCCAAAAGCTTAATCTCTAATATATTCTTTCCACTAAAGTATAACATTCATATAAATGAATGCTTCCAATAGTGATAGGTAAGCTTAGATAGCACAGTGGATATTGTTTCTTTTTCACATAAGAGATTGTAGCCATCTCAGTTTGTAATCCATCGGCACTATTAACCAATACAAAATGACTCTTTTCTAGATTGATTACTAGTCTTGACATTCCTCCAAATTGCTTTAGAGAGGACATTAGGATCTTAATTGAATTTGGATAAGCCTTGAAAAAGAGTAACAAATCATCATCAAAG
Organism: Erythroxylum echinodendron; assembly: GCA_027575705.1. Taxonomy (NCBI): domain Eukaryota; kingdom Viridiplantae; phylum Streptophyta; class Magnoliopsida; order Malpighiales; family Erythroxylaceae; genus Erythroxylum; species Erythroxylum echinodendron. Next base: position 44,362,511 of record JANZXR010000172.1, on the reverse strand, counting down.
CAAAGATTGATTAGAGCTACCTTCTTGCATTTGCTATAAAATTTGAATCCCTTTTCCTTCTCCACATTGTAGCACAACAATAAAGTTAGGGCCTCTATACAAAGGATAAACAAATATGGAAACATAGGGTCACCTTATCTAAGCCTTTTTGCTCTTTTGAATAATCTCATTGGTACCACATTCACAAGTATTGAATAGGAAGTGGTGGTTATGCATGCCTCTAGTTATTTAATGAATGTAGATGGGAATCCCATCACCTCTAACACTATAAGAATAAACCTCCAGTCCATAAAATCAAAGGCCTTCTTAAAGTCAATTTTTAATGCAAAGTTTGGTGGAGAACTCCTCCCTTGATACCCTCTCAGAAGTTCTTAAACAATGGATATATTTTCCTATATCCTTCCTTGCATGAACACATTTTGGTTATTACTAACCAATGTCTTCAAAACTGTGTTGAGCTTGTTTGCTATGACTTTAGAGATTACCTTATAAAGAAAGTTAGAACAAGCAATAGGCCTGAACTCATTAAAGGAATTAGGGTAACCTGTCTTGGGAATTAAACAAAGGATAAGTAAACAAAGTTAGTATCTGTCGATGCTTATTATTATAAATATTCAACAATATGAGAATAAATATAGTCAACACAACTAAATCATACTAAATTTGAGAGTACACAAATACACTTGACCTTGATAATGAAGTTTAAAGATATAAAAGTATGTGAGATTAGTTATACAAGTGGTTTGTATTATTGTTTAACTTATTCATTAAGTAATATGTTTGCACCATGAGTGTGATTAAATGAATCATGTGATAAAATGACTCAAGATGAATAATTGAAAACTCATCAAAACACTTTTGTTTAAAGAGATAATGATATGATGACATATAATAAGAAATTAAGAATGGATCAAATATATAGTTTAATCCCTATAATTTGCATTAAAATACAAGTTGAACTTCAACGATTTAGAGTGTTCAATTTAAACCGTAATATTTCAAAATGTTATAAATGAACTTTAAATAAAAGAAGATTTTAATAGAGATAAATTTCTATCAATGAAGTATCATGTTTGACATATTATATATTTATTATTTCTAATTACTATGTGGGTCCCACTACCACATAACAATATGGGACGTAAGTATCTTATTTTATTAACATTTAAGATCATCTTTTAAATAGACAATGAGTTACAAAGATAATTAAGAAACAAGTTGAATGGTCCTTGGTGAAGAAGAAAACAAAGAGATGATGGCTTTTTCAGTTTCACCATTTTTGGAATACCCTATCTTTTTTCCTCATCCTATTTGTTTTGTTGTTGTCTTAAGATTTTACAACCTATTATATCTTTGACCTTCATCTTCCAGCTAGCTTTCTTTCTTGTGTTACAAACGTGATCAAGGAAATATTCTCTGTAAGGATGAATTTTAAGAACAAACTTCAACTTATCAAACTTTTTCTCAGCCTCATCTTTCTTCTTCAACAGTGAATACAAATAAGGCCTAAAATCCCTGGGTCCCTTTCTTACCAACTCCTCATAAAGCTTAATTGCTTCACCATTCATCTCCTCTATAACCTTTACTTGTGCAATTGGTAACTTGAAATCCTTTAAAAGTGAATTGTTTTTCTCCTTCTTACATTTCTCCATTGCAACTTCAATTCTTTTTGATACTCCGTCGAATTGTTCACCAAACTTTAAATTCGCCATCACTACACCATCTCCTCTTTTTCTCTTCAAGCACAGAATTTTCTCTATCCCACTTTTTAATGGCTTTCCCTGTCAGCTGCATTACAATCGACGAGGAAATTACGAGTTTAAAGTGTTACTATACAAAAATAGAGCGGTGACATCGATGAGAGTGATGACAAGTAGGGTTTTAGGGTATGAAGTAGTAAAGGGGGGAGATATTTAAGGCTATTGAGAGAGTGAGGGGTTTGGGTTATGACATGATTGTAATTGTGCAGAATATGAAGCTCTGATAGAAGATTATTTGAAAAGTAATAATGGAAGAAAATAAAACATAATTAGAAATTGAGTTTTTGGTGAAAAAATTAATGAGGAAATTAGGGTGAAAATTGGGGAATTATGGTTGAGTTTAATGCATATTAGGAATTTGAGAATTTAATTAAGTTACCTTTAATTATGTTTTATTATAATTAATTCAAATTAATTAAGTTTTATTAAAAATTAATATAATTTATCTTAGTAAGACCCATTTAATGATTAGAAAAAGATAAACATGTGTCAAGTCAATAATAATGTGACACGTAACTGACATAAACTTAATCTCATTACAATTTTCATCCTTATTTGTAATGTTTTCAAAATATTAGGGTTCAAATTGAACACTCCAAAAAGTTAGAGTATAGAGTGAAGAGTTTAGGAAGTAAGAACACTTCCTAAGATATGCGAAAGTGGTTTGATGATATGACAACAAAGTGAGAAATCTTTCAACACTTATTTGTTGTAATCTTAGTGCAAATATAAACATAAAGGTATAACTTGTCACTAACTATATAAAAGAAGTCTCTAAGTTCTTATCAATTGAGTGGATCAAGTGAATGTTTTTCAATACTTAATCCCTGAGTAAGTCTTTAGAGAAATATCTCAAATTGTTTATTTTGTAAGAGATGTGACATATATCTCAAATCATCCATATAGAAAGAACTTGAAAACTTTTGTAAGATAGTTTAATTGCAAAAAGTTTTGAATAAAGAGTTTATTGAGTAATTTTTGTAAAGTGTTTTGAGAAGGAAGGTGTCTCAATTGTCCTTTACATTCAATTTGTAACTAGCAATCAAAATTTTTATTCGTTTTACCTCTCTTATGCATTATTTTTGATTGAATTGTGCATGCACTTGTGTAATTAAGTATGAATAAAACACATGAATGCAAGTGAACTAATAATATTCTAAAACTAAAAGAGTTGTTATTGGACCATCAAAAAAGAATGTTAAATTAAATTTTAACCAACTTAAACTTGATTGTTGCAAGAAAACTTTAAAAAATCCAAATTATTCATAAAAAATTTCCATCAAGTTGAGTCCTAAATAAATATAAATAGTAACATCTATGACATTCACTACAGCAAAAAGTGCTTTAGAGCTTAGCTATAAGTTCAATTATTGCTGCCTTTTTATTAAGGCAACAGAATTCATATCGTTACAAGAAGCAGCGCTGCAATAAGTATAAGGCAACAAAATTTTTTGATTAGGTAACAAAATAAAAATTGTTGCTTTAAGTTAACTTAAGGCAATACATTAGGTATTGCAACACTTTAAATAGATAAGGCAACAAAGTGAATTTTTTTAGGCAACAATTTGTAACAATAAAAACAACAATTTATTCTTTTTTTACCAATAATATTTAACATAAAATTAAACTTTTGTTATTATGTAGGCAACATCCATATATACATTAAAGTAATATACAGATATTAATGTAAGTCTTAATTACATACGTGTTATCAAGCGTAAACAACCAAAAAATTAAATTTATATAATATATAGTCCATAAGGACTTAAAAAATTCAACATTTAACATATTCAAAATACAAAAGAAAATTCTATAATCCTCAATAATTACATATGCTTCAATAACTTTTCTTCATTTGTAGAATTTGAAGTTGGTGTTAGGCTTTTTCACATGGCTTTGTAACCTTCTCAAAGTCCTTTCGAATCTTGTATTGCATGCATTCCAACTTCTTGACAGATAGCTGCAATTTATTAGCAAATATCTAGTTATAATGAGGACAAGATTTTATCCAATATGAGATATTATGGAGGGAACCTACATATTATTTCATATGGAAGAACTCTTAAAATACATGTTCGTTACATTTAATACAAGCTTGTAAGGAATTCTCGTAGAAAACATGCAGGAATGATATTGCAAGCTTCTAAGACTAGAATCGTAAATTCAGAAAAAAAATCTAGTGTAAACAGATACAAAGCTAGTATTCCTAATCCATTAATGAAATAGTATAATAGGCATTCCAAACTAATTATACTTTCATTGACTAGTTGTCATATACATTTAGACTTAAACATAAGGACATATGGCTAAATTAGACATAAGAAATGATCCTCAAATGAAAAAACATTTTGAAACCTAGGTTGAATTGTGTACCATGACATTTTTAGGCCAAAGAAAACCATTTCTTTCCATACTTAAAACTATCCAAATAGTATTGGCAAGTTTTTTCAGTTTAAATATCCAATGTTCCCTATAATTTCCTAACCAAAATCCCTAATAGTCAGACTCCTAGGCTGAATGATCACAAATCTAAATTACTCTGTATCACCTCTTGCAAAAGATCATATGGATGCTTTGATATCCTGGTGAAACCAAATATGTTGAATAGATTACTGAGAATAAGTTAGGCCAATAAGGAAAAGAACTAAGGTTTGCTTCTTAATCTCTTCTGTCTAAAAAATGAGCGCATTCACTAAAATATGAGCAGATCATACAGTGGACAAAATAAGCACTACAACTACGTTAAACCATCATATTCTTCCATAACTGTAAATAAAACCATGCGAATAAAACCATGCTAAACCATCATGTTCTTCCAAAACTAAAACCTCCATAAAGGTTTTCAAGTTTAGGGTCCAAATAATTAAGAGCACAAGTAAGCAAAATTTACATATCTATATTTATATTTCCCTTTGAAGATAAACCAAATAGAATCTCGATAGAAAAGGAAGGTACTAACTGATCTGCCTAACCCTGTACGAGCTACCAGAATCTAGATTTGTAACTGTGAATCAACCTTCTGTGAGTAATCACAAGCAAACCCAAAAAAGAAGAGAAATACAAATTGCAGATAAGGAAAGTGTAATATTAAGACTTAAGAAAATCAACTTGCAACACATTCTTTGGAACAAAATAATTTGTATTGAAAAGATGGAAATTTATTTACTTTAAAATATAACACATGATAAAAATTTGCTGGAAATTTAATTATGTAATAAGATCAGGCATGCTCAAAATTTCAGATTGGGAAATTTATTTTCAAACCTCACCAATGACCTATTGTCCTTCTAATATCTCCCAGCATCCATTCAAGCACAATCTAGGTGGTTTTTGCCATTCTAAACTATCCAATAATAGCAAAATAAGTTACTTTCTGTAATTCAAATTTTTTTTGGAAAAACAATTTTATAATTACTATTAAATCAGCTATTAGAGTGCACATCTAGCTCAAACTCAAATTTAAATTGTCACATAGATGCAAGCAAATATTAATCAATTTATTGGACAAATTAAGATTCAAGAAATGGAAGAATGAAGATCGATTCACCCAAATAGATGTGACTTATACAAAGTTCATCTCACTGCCGTACACACTTCTAATACGTGTTTGAGTATGAAACCATGATCTAACTTAATCAAACATTTAAATTATCAATTCATCATTCAAATGCCAACAAATTTAGTCATGATATAAGCATAAACTTAGAATTTAAAATAACAAGAATGCACAACATGATAATTTCATATTTTCACTTAAAACTTGCAATAGATCTAAAAAAGATAATTGTTTAGAACCAAAAAATAAAGATAATAAGGAAGCACGCAGAGTAAGATTAGTCACCTGAAGAGTAGATGTTTTGAACACAACTCAACATTCATAACTCGTGTCGCATTAGTCAAACAATCACTTCGGTTCCAATTTCCTCTTCTTAAGATCATAACGAGGGAATGTTTTCTTTGCATTCTGCTCGTATACTCTAATCTTATCATTTATGCTTATATCTTTATATTCCTCAAACAATCCATGAGAATATATGCGTATCTATATCACTTTCGAAAATATAACACCACAGTACAATATTGGGGTCATATTCGATAATACATCCTCTAATACAATCGCATACTTATCCACAACTTTCATATCCTCATATCCGGAAAGGGTATCATCATTTTCTCACTAATTCTATCAACTCAAACTATTAACAATCACTCTTGCGATTGACACCTATTTGAACTCTTAACAATCGCTCTTATGATGGACACCTATCTTGAAAGTTACCTAGGTAAGATCGTAATACCAGTGCTCTGATACCATAAATGTTAGACCCCGTTTTTGGAGTCTAACTCATATTCGGAATACAGATATCCTAACCTAACAGTTAATCAAAAATCTCATAATACATTAACATCATACTCTTTAATACATTAAAGACAGCTAACTTTCATCACTCACAACAACCTTATCTTTCTCTTTTTTTTATAGTACATCTAATATCAACTCTCATCATCTATATATAATCCATATTTCATTAACATCATAAATTCAAGGTTTTACAAACTTCAATGGGCATTCCAAGCCATAATACCAAATTTCACAAAAATCCCAAAATACATAAAATACTGAAACTAACAATACTTGAAACGTAACTAACATCCTCATTTTTACAAAATCTAGCTTAAAAAAATACAAAAATGCAACTTGAATTGATGCCTTGACCCTCTTTCACTTCATCTTTTAATAATCACCTGTAGGTGGAGACAGGAACGGGTGAGCTTGACAGCTCGTGGGTAACAGTTTATAATAAAGATAAGCAAAAACTTTTGAATTTATTTTACTTGTCATTGAAAACTTTCATTGAGTTCATAAAGTACACTTTCCTTAAAATTCTTGTCAAATTCACAATATAGCAAATCATTTATGCATTCATCATGTCAAACATATCAAAATGCAATACACATCAAATGGATCGAGGGTTCCATGGAAACAGAATGAAGGAACCGAAGTTCACACCATGAACAGAATGAGTCCTTTTTTTCGAAGCTCATATGCCACAAGAGGGCAGCCGGGAGAAGGCTCTTATCAGTGTGCACGTGACGAACAGAATGGTTCCACTCTCGCCCAAACAAAGCACATATTCATTCAATTGTATTCGGATTTTATGCTTGTTTGTCTTTTCATTTACACAGAATACCATGACATATTTCAATGGAATAACAAAAAGCATACTCTTTCAATGCATAACATAACATGTTGCCCAAATGGAACATTTTCAAAACATGTCTTTTCATAAAGGAATAACACAAGTCATATACAAACATGGAGCACATTATCAAAACATTGAAGAAGCCTTAATGGCACATTTATAAAATAGTTCAAAAAAAACATTTTGTGGCTTAGTACTCTATTATAAACATGGACCCACCTTATTTGCTTGCAAAAATTCAAGTCAAGGTTGTCTTTCCCCTTGCTTTTGGCTAGAATTCTCTTGGTTTCTTAAAAAAAAAACAAATCTTATTCAATAGGAATCCCCTTAAAATCCCATAATGTAAAATCTCTAAAATTGATTCTAGAATATTTAAACCCAAGAATTTTCTAAACCCCATGAACTAAAATCCTTTCAAAAATCCAATTATCTCAAAATGACCTTGCCTTCATTCTTCACCAAATGAAGGGATCCTTAGCTCAAAAGAAAGCTCTTTTCTTCCTCTTTCATGCTCCCTTCATGAGCAACTTCAAAATCACTCTTTAAGACTAAGAAAAATCGTGACCTAGTTCAAAGCTCTCTTCTTTTAACTCCATCGAAAACTCTCTTCTTCTTTCTCTCTCTTTCTTTCGTTATTCTCTTCTGCTCATTCTTCCATTCATGTTTTTATTCTTCATTTATAAGCAAGACAACACTTCTGCTTCCAATTATGCCCTTAATGATTGAGAATTGTCCCATTTGCCCCTTCTATTTATGCCTTATATCTTTTATACTTAAGTGTCTTGCCAAAAACACCCTCGACCCTTCTGAAATAACACTTTATTCTAGAAACGTCTTCTCTATTGTCTTACGAGTTCAATGGTTCAAGAATCGAGTCATTTGAGTGTCTAGAGAAGAAGTTATGGCTAAAAGAATCAAACATGTTTTTGTCTTCAATCATACTGAACTTATCTCGGAACAAATGAGATAACTTTCTCTAGAGATGTTGGCTTAAGATCATATTAGGGCTCTTTCAAAGGGGACTTCAAGATCTACAACTCTCTTGAAGGCTTCAAAGACAGATTCTATCTTCTGAAGGGTCGAAAATGAGACAGAAGATAAATGATGAATAGTAACCCAGAAAGAATTTATGAATAGTAACACAAAAGATGTTTTACAATGAGCATAACTCTTTCTGTGGATATCAGATTTAGGTGTTTTATATATGTTTTGAAAGAGAACTTCAAGATCTACAATTTTCATGAAGACCTCAAAGAACAATTTTATCTTCTGAAGGATTAAAAATGGGACAGAAGATATATAATGAACAACAATCTAGAAGAAGTTTAGGAATAGTAATACAGAAGATATTTTACAATTGCCATAACTCTCTCTAGAGATATCGGATCAAGGTGTTATTTATATGGTTTCAAAGAGAGTTCCAAGATCTACAACTTTTACGAAGACCTTAAAGACCAATTTTATCTTCTTAGGGGTCAAAAATCGAACAGAAGATAGTATAGAGAAGAAGCGAAACACAGAAGAAGATGACGTCAGCACAAAAGAAACATAGAAGAAGATGACGTCAGCACAGAAGAAGTTTTCCTCTT
>JANZXR010000172.1:44329265-44352788 GCA_027575705.1 Erythroxylum echinodendron | reverse complement strand
TCTCTCACTACCAAAATCACCAAAACAAAACATGAACCTATCCACACTTCTCATGCACTGCTCGAAATGTTCTAAGAAAAGTTTCGGGGTCCAACACAAACACACGAAGTTCAATTGAGAGGAAATGATCATAGCTCAGACAGAGGTGGCTAAGCCTTTAATGAACCTGGTACTGGAAACCACATTACAATATAATGTAGAAATCTTACACAGGTATTGTCCTTGTAAGATTAGCCGCTCCATCAGGGTACTTAGCAACAAGGATCATTATATATTTTAAATCATCATCTAAACTAGTGATTATCGTTAGCTTTCTCTTCATCATTCAATCTAGAATTTCATATCTCTAAGCACCTTTTACTTGGATTGTTTGCATTTATGTTGAATTTTGACTTCTGATTCCTATGCTCCTTATTGATCTCTTCCTATTTTTTTCCTCTTCGAAATGATGCTCTTTATGCTTGTACTCAATTCCTCGACTTTAAGTTTTTGATCCACCATAAAATTGCTCAAGTCAGGCAAATTTGGATTCATTGATTCGAACATACCCGAACCAGAAGAGCCCCGTTTTTTAGATCCCTGAGATGATGTTAAACTGAAATCAGTGCTCCGGTCATCGGAATTATAGCTTCTGACTTTTCGAAGCAGGATATTGAGATACTTACCAACATTGTTCATATGATCACCGGAAGTTCTAGAGACTCCAGAGTCTAGCGATGAAGAAGAATCCAAATTGAGGAAGGGTTCACTCTCATAAAGGAAATCTAGTGTTTGGGGATCATCGAGATTGATGCCAAAATCGTAATTATTATTAAAAAATAGGGGCAGATCATCAAAGAAGTCGTGAGAAGAATCATCTTGGGAGGAGAAGTATAGGGATCTGCTGGAAGAATAGGGATGAGAAGCATATCAAACATGGAGGTCGAAGTTAGGTTTAGTGCCTGTTTGGATGGGCTTATATTAGTAGAGCTTTTATCAATAGAGCTTTTGTTAGTAGAGCTTTTCTGAGAAGAGCTTTTCTAAGAAGTCAGTTGACTATTTGGCTGTCAAATAAAAAAACAAGTTTCTTGAAAGAGCTTCATGTAGTCTATTTGGCAACATAAAAATAAAAAGCACTTTTATGAATTTTAACTATACTTTATTTTGCAATAAAAATTATTTATGCATATAAATAATATTTAAAGTATATTACACAATATGCAAAACACAATATATATTATGTTTACATTTGATTTGAAATAATTCAACTACTGTTAGGTCTTTCATGAATGGAATGGGTTTACATTTACTTTACAATTGTTTGACAAATTTACTTCCATCTTGTAGGAAATTATTTAAAGAGATGTCTCATTTTCTTGTAGGAAATAAACATAATATCAAAAACAAATATTAAAACATATAAAAAAGCTAAATAATATTATAATCCCAAAATAAATATTCAATTTGAGTAAATAGTTAAGTACATAATAAATTATGCATTTTATTGTAATACAAGAAGATTTGGAATATGTTCCCTCGCATCATTCATTTCGTTATTTTGTGGCTCGTCTAAATGATTTTCTTCAACATCTTTATTTTCATTGATTTCTTCATTTGTAGGAAGTAATTCATCATCCTCATCTTAGGGAGAAAACTCTTCATCCTTTTGATTGGACTTTTGAACTATAACCAGTATATGTGTTCCATTAATTGCTCCAATGCAGTCTTTAAAAATAAGGCCAATACCTTCTATCATCTTTAATTTTGCTTGGAATTTAAGAGCCTTTAGTTGCAGCTTGAATGCTTGATATCCTTGAAAATAGAGGGGGCTCAACTATTCTTTATCTAGCTGGAAACAAACTTCTTGCAAATGTAGTAATAATAATCTTACATAAGGAGGCTGTTCTATATCTTGCATTGAGGATATTTTATAGCCAAAACATAAACATTTGGATTCATTTACCTTTTCTTTGGTCCAATTCAAGTTGTCTAAAAGAATGTTTATACTATTTTTGAAATAAAATTTCAATATAACTGTTCTTTTTCTCCACATATGAGCTTGATTTCTTAAGCACCTCCTGAGATAAAAACGAACATTTTTCTGTGATATTCCCTCTCACTAAGCATGATTAAACTTGAAAGATACTGAAAGTATTATAGTAGTTCAAGATCAAACTCATGAAAACCTTACATTCTCTTTGGAGATTCTACTTTGTGAAAATGCTCTTTAATGGAACTTTAGAAAACAGCCAGTTTTGTTTGGAATGAACTTTTGAAGGCATGTAAAACAGAGCAAACTTCGACAATTTGCAACTTAAGCTGTTACACTCATGAAGTCCTTCATGTCATTATTTAAGTTTTAAAATAAAATTAACAGAGGATATTGGAGATAAGTGACAATAAATAAGTAAGAGTATTTATCCATTAATCTCATTAGACATAAAAAAAAACAGAATGAATGCAAACAACTTTAGTTCTTAAAAGTTTCTTTCTTTTCTGATAGGGAAGCACAAAATATAGACAATCACAATACAACTCGGATGTTATTTTTTAATAAAGCCAATACAGAGTTACAAAAGAAAGTGTAAAGATTGGTCAACAACAAGGAATCGCTAGTAATTTTGTCACTGCTCTACGTGTTGGATAAAAAAGTAGGAGTAGACTTCACCTTCTGATTTGTAAGCTTCAACAATAGAACAGAAATCAGGACTGCAACAATCTAGTTACCATTAGAACCAATCCCAGCTCCTGTATACTTAGTGTCATTGAGACTTCCAGAGCACTGAGTCCCAGTGAAGTTATTAAGTACAAGGCTTAGATCCAGGTTAGGAACACAAGCAGGCATTATTGATCCATCCCTCTTGTCGGAGACATTCAAATGGCATTTGTCTAACAAGGTTGGGAAATTAGAGAATTGAGGCTCAATGCTTGGGACTGTATTGGAGCCTATTGTGTTTGTACAAGGTTGATTCTTAAGTCTTGTATCTCCCTCACATAATTGCATACCCATGTCCATAAAGATGGACACCAACACCTTGTTAACTACTTAAATTACATAGAAAATGTCGCAATATCCTAATTATATTCTTTCCTCTACATATGTGAATCCAAACATCTAATAAGTACCAAGAGTAATATTCAAAAGAAAACTTTCAATGAGGGCAGAAAACCTGATTTGACCATTACTCTGTTTAATTTCTAACATTTGAACGTGTACCAGAAACTAATGGATGTGGGGGAACTTCACCTAATAAATCAAGTTAAACAAAAAAAAGAAAAAAGAAGAAAAAAGGGAACCACAAGATGAAAAGTTGAAAAGGGTCACCTCTGGTTTTTATCATTTTTTATATTTCAGTGCATGGAAAGTACAGAAGAAAAGAAACTCCACTGGGAAACAGAGGAATGAGTGACACAAGGAATTTAGTAAACAAGCAAATGAAATTCATGATATGTACGTCAAACAAATTAACGTTTTGGATAGCAACCTTGGTAATTCATCTCTAGGAAAATATGCAATGGAAGAAGTGATTGATTTTGTTGACAAGAGTACTCATAAGAAAATTCAGAGAATGAATACGTGACTTCACTTTCCAACCATAATAATTGTCCAAGAAAAGACGATAAGTTGCTTCAAACTTTGAAATTTTCACCATTATATGCAGAAGGGTATTGAAAGATTCAGTCCAATTTATACAATTGAACTGAGGAATGGTACTAAACAGAGTTCAGTGCATAGAAAGTGACAAACTTTGGCCATTTTTGAAACCAACTGTCTTGGCCATGTGAATTGGAAATATAATCAAACAATTGGCATGCAACAAGTCATTTATTACAGAGAGTTGAAGGTGACCTCCGTAAGCGTACAGGAGCTTCGAGCAATAAACAACAAGCAACAAATGCGTGCAGGAGCTTCAAGCAACAAGCAACAGATGCATGGTGATTGCGTTCCAGAAAGTTTACACAATATGCAAACGTCATGTGATAGTATGAACACGCGTCTATGGAATTGGGTTACAGGAAATAGATCTCACTCAGACCCAAACATAAATTACTTAGAATGCAACACAAGATCTTCTACACCTAGCCGCAGATCACAAAAGAACAAAAATGAAACCAACAGATCGAGAAATAGAAGCAGCTAACATCAGAAAAAAGAAATGAGAAAAAAACAAAATAAAGCAAGTACCTGAAATGAACCGAGTGAAGATGGGTAGCTGTGTCCCTTGAGAAGTCGGTTATCTCTTTTTCCCTTGTGAAGATTGGTTTGCAAAACAACTGCGGTAGATCTGCGATAAACATAAATGTTGGATATGTTATAAATGTAAGTGACGCAAAAAAATCTACTCGAAAAAGTTAAAATGAGGGGTTTTTTGAAAACCTCCAAATTTGAGTTTTTGAAAAAGCTGCATTTTAGCTTTTAAAAAAGCTATTTCTACTTCAAAAATACTTTTGAAGTTTACAGCAAAATACTCATTTTTCCTTAAAATAGCTTTTGTGGTGAAAAAAGTGTTTTTCCACCCTCTAAAAGCTCAACTAAACAGATGCTTAGATAAAATTGAAAATGGTTATTAACGAAAAGAGAGTCACGATCTACTCCTATGAACTAAAGTCCAAATTTGCAGAAATGGTAATGGGTCAAGCAGGTTCAGGTCTAAGGATAGCAAACCGGCCTAGGCCCATTTTGCCCCGTCCCAACGTTAGCTGGCTGGGTTCAAGTTAACTAGCTTGGGGTTCATCGACTCGATGGGTTGTCGCCAGCTTAGAGATGGTGTCATGCCTTGGTTGATTCTGTCTTTTTTTTTTAACTTGAATGTAATGTTAATTAGTTTCTCACTTACATGATATAATATAATATCCTTTAGTAATTAGATACTAGAAGTATAGCAACAATTTCAAATGTTACATATGTAAAACTTTATTGCAACATTTTTTTAAAATTTGTTGCCTTTTCTTATATGTAGCAACAAATTATTTTTTCGACGCTTTTAATATCATTAAAGGCAACAAATTAAAATTTGTTGCCTTATATTAAGGGGGTTTGTTTCTATTTTTATTTTTAATTTTCTGTTTTTGTTTTCAAATTTAGTAAAAAAAAGCCTGTTTATTTAAGTTTTAATTTATGTTTTTGATTTTAGTTTCTTTCCGTTTTCAAAAATTATGAAAACTATAAAAAGTGGGTTTTGTTTCTTATTTTTGTTTTTTATAATATGATTTACTTTCATTTAATATATTATTTAATTATTTAAATTTTAATAAAATTATGAATAATTTAATTCAACATTATATATTTAATAAACTGAACTTAATTATCAATAAAAATTATGAATAATTTAATTATTATAATTCAGTTATATGTAGTTAAAATTTAATAATTATTAATAAATATAATTAAATTTCAAAAAATATTAAATTTTAAAATATTTATTTTGTTAAAATAACATAATATCAAAATAAATATTACATAAGAGATTAAATAAATTTATTTAATTAAAAATAATTTACCTTTAGGTATTATCTAATATATAATTATTATTAGTGATAAAAATATAATTATATTAATATTAACAACTAAATAGAATTTTGTTTTTATTTAAAAGAAAAATAAAAAATAAAAACTAAAAAAATATTTTTAAATTATTGCAAATGTGATGTTGCCTAAAATATTTTTTGCCGTAATGATTTGAGAATTGTGAATATAAACTTAATTTCGGGAAAGTGGGAATGTAGTTTATTATTTCCATGGACTAAAGTGACGGTGGTACGAGGAAGTGGTCGTGCCATCAATAGCAATGGCAAAGCATCTTTCCGATAATTTCAGTCTTTGTGGAAGGAGAGGAAATTGTTTATTCTCATGATTTTTGCATGAAGGAAAGCCGTATCCACAACAATGCTTCTTATATTAGGATTCTATTTTTCAAAAAATAGAATTGCAAAGATTGAGATTGGTGACAGGTAATTTAAATTAAATCGGAAACATCTCTCCAAGTCCAAGTTTTAGTAAAAGATTCAACTTTATTATCTCGTATTTATCTCAACTTTAAATTATAACCTATTCCTAGCTTTTTAGAAACTTGAATTTAAGTTATTGACACATCAACAAACCCAATCAAATCAATCACGCTCGCTAGTCAGACTGTGAGCGGTCGAATGCGACATAGGATCTTGCGAGTGGCAATACTCGAAACAATAGGACACGTGGAGAGATCAGAAAGAAAATAGACGAGGAGTAACCTACACGGGAACAAACCTCCAACGCCAAAGAGCGATTGCTTTGCATATTAATACTACCCGCTTCCGTTCAAATTAACCGAGACCTGACAAACGGAGCTTCCGGAGCTCTTCCACTTCCACGTCCTCCATTAACAGACTAAAGAGAAAAGATTGATTGTCCTAAGGGGCCTAAGGGGTCGCCGGTCGCGAGACAGAAAAGTGTCCATGCATATGCTCTTCTTTCTTTAAGCTTGTTTGTTTCTTCTCAATAATATGAAGCAGAAAAAGAGAGAAAACGTCCGGAGCTCTCTGCTAATTCTACACCACGTATTCTTCATGCGCCGCCGCCGCAGCCACCACTTGTTCTCCCTCGCTTCCGCCTTCGCCGCTTTCCTCTTCCTTTTCCTAGCGGCAGTATCTCTCTTCTCCTCTCCGCCTCCTATCATCCTCCACCACCACAATTCTGTAATACTTATTTATACTCCTCTCTTTCTCCACGTATATTTATTATCACACAAACTTGCTATTGTTTGTTTGGCCTATCCTCTCCCTCTCTCCCTCATTCTCTTGGTTTGTTGGATGTTATTTTTAGCCAAGTGGAGGAGGAAGCTCAGTCTCGGAGCGTCACTTATGGAGTTCGCGGCACTCCAGCCTATACCACGGCTGCAGTAACGCCACTAATACCTTTCCAAGTAAGAAACTACTTAAGCTTCTACCACATGCCTTTCACTTATTCATTTGCTTTTTAGTTCTTACCAATAATTCATGGTGTCTTTCTACATTGTGGAACTTCTTCATTCATGTGTTTTAAGTTCGAAACTGATTAGTAGTTGATCTCAAACAATTATTATTATCTTGCTGCCTTTTTTTTTTAAAAAAAAAGAAACCATAACGACAGACAACGACTGGAATTGAAAAGAAAAAGGCTTTATTGTTACCTTGTTTAGCTGCTACAATGCCAGTTTTCCATGTTAGTCTCTTCGATCGAACTGCTTTGGTTGGTGTTTGGTAACAAACTTGGACTTGGGTTTATCTGATTCCGTTTCGTTATCCATGCAAACTACAATAATTAATCATTTCTCTTCTTTTGTTTTCCTTTTGTAGGTTAGATGGCCTAACGCGTTAGCAACATAGGAAAATTGAATTTTTGTAGGGATTTTGGGTTTCTTTTCTTTCTTTTTTTTTAAATAAGGTATGGGTGCAATATTTGCCCTGTTTTTGGACCTTTACAAGCAAGAAAAAATGAACTTAACTTGGTAGAACTTATTTGCTATATTCTAGTATTGTTATAGTTAAATGTACTGAAGCACGGATTTGATTGCGGTACAGCTGCTATGAAAACACATCCAAATAGGTACTTGTTGATTGCCACAAGCGGCGGACTGAATCAACAAAGAACAGGGGTGAGTTTCCTGGACAGGCTTTTGAACTACTCACGCGTTTTGTTATTCCTGTCCCATCAGTTTAACATTTTATTCAATTCTAAACCTATTTGGCATTCTTTCCACCTCACATTTTTGAAAGCCAAATTGGCTTCTGGCTCTTGCAAATTGATTTTAACTTGTTATTGTTTTACTGAAGAAATAAATTCAGATGTAATTTGGCTTAATCATTGATGGCCACAGATAACAGATGCTGTCGTTGCAGCTTATATTTTAAATGCCACTCTTGTTGTTCCGAAATTGGATAAGAAATCCTTCTGGAAAGATGCTAGGTACGGAGCTATTTTTGAGCCATGCATTTACTCTTACTCTTACTCCGGGAAATTACATGGCACTGATATTGATTTGGATCTTTGGTGCAGCGATTTTGCTGAAATCTTCGATGTTGACTGGTTCATATCATTCCTTTCAAGAGATGTTGAAATCATCAAACAGCTCCCAACTAAAGGTGGGAAAGTCTTGATTCCACATAGCATGCGTGTTCCGAGGAAGTGTACTCCAAGTTGTTATGAAAATCGAGTTTTACCTGTCCTTATTAAGAAGCATGTAAGTTTGAAACCTTTTACCAAACAATTAGATATCTCTATTGTATTTAATGGGACTTAACAGCTGTGCTTCGTAAAATCCTATGCTCTATACTTTTCTAATAAAGGCAGTTTCTGTTATGCAATTACGTGCACATCCTAGAACAGTGCCTCAAGTTCAATAAATGCAGTTTACATAATCCATTACCATGTTCTCTATATAATAATCTTCAGTGTTAATCACAAATCGGTATTCTTTTATGTTGTAGGCAGTGCAGCTTGGGAAGTTTGATTACAGACTCTCAAATAAGTTGGATTCTGATTTACAAAAGCTGAGATGCAGAGTAAATTATCATGCTTTGAGGTTCACTGATCCCGTTCTTGAAATTGGTAAAAAGTTGGTTGAGAGAATGAGAAGAAAAGGCGAGCACTTCATTGCCCTTCACTTGAGGTAAGATTATCTCAACTCTCATTTAGTATTTTCGGTCTATTCTGTTAACTGGATAGTCCTTACATGATGGAACTTATAAGTTGAACTTCAAAAATACATTAATGCATTTAAGTGAGTTTGGTAATTTAATGATGTGATGGATGTTTCAGAAATGTGAGTGATGATCTTCATTGTGGGAGAGAAGCTAATTTTAAATTTGACGCATAGGTTTGAACCTGATATGCTTGCATTCTCTGGATGCTACTACGGTGGAGGAGACAAAGAGAGGGCAGAACTTGGTGAAATCCGGGCAAGGTGGAAAAGTTTACATGTGAGGCCCGACAGATTTCTTCAAAGAATATGATGGATAGTGGGTAATCGGTTTGGGAAAATGACTGAGCTGATTATTATTTCTTGTGGAATGCAGGCAAGAGACCCTGAAAAAGAACGGAGGCATGGACGATGTCCACTCACACCTGAGGAAGTTGGTCTTATGTTGAGAGCATTGGGTTATGGCAGAGATGTTCATGTTTATGTTGCCTCAGGTGCAATATATGGTGGTGAGGAGGCATTAGCGCCACTCAAATCTCTATTTCCCAATCTTCAATCAAAAGAGACTTTAGCTAGCAAGGAGGAGTTGGGACCGGTTTTATCATTTTCTTCACGCATGGCTGCCCTGGACTTCATTGTTTGTGATGAAAGTGATGTTTTTGTTACCAACAACAATGGCAACATGGCCAGAATGTTGGCGGGAAGAAGGTATGCCTAATCCTATTTGCTGCTCTGCTACACTAAGAAGCAACTTCCAAGTAACTTGAAACGAAAAAATTTCTCCGCCAATTCAAATTATTGTGTCTGTCCCAGTTATTCTCTACACCCTTGAAATGTGATTTTTGCGTTCTAACATAGGGATAGGACCTAGGATATGGTCAAAAGCCGATGTACTTCTGGAGGTTAAAGGGAAAAGAAAGTTTTAAGTTTTTCAAGGGCACATCTTTAAGCCATTGGCTATTCACACAGTTACTCGCTAGTTGAACAAGTTTTACCCATTGCAGGAGGTACTTTGGGCATAAACCGACAATTCGTCCAAATGCCAAAAAACTTTACAAATTGTTCATGAACCGCCATAACACGAGTTGGGAAGGATTTGCGTCCCAAGTCCAAACTCATCAAATTGGGTTCATGGGAGCGCCGAATGAGATGAAGCCTGGGTGGGGTGAGTTTCATGAGAACCCTTGGAGCTGCATCTGTGAGGATTCGGAAGCAAAGGCCAAGGGAGGAGGAGCTACAAATCCTGAAAATCAAATGGGCGAAGAGTACAATAATAGTGAAGAGAATAACGAGATGGGTGAGAATGGTGATGACCACCATAAAATGGAGGATGACAGTGAGCAGGAGTTGGCAGAATCAGGTTACCTGGAGAATGTAAATGGGGTTCAAGGAAAAGTTAGGGGTAACGCGATATTGATGGAGAATACTGAGGAACTGAATCTAGAACAATCAGAGATGGAGGAGTTGCTTTGGGAGTTTCCAAAATGAGGCTGCAACTTGGAGTAACAAAAGATGCGGACTTCACTTTCAGTCTTCTCTTCTACAGCATCCGTCCAATTCTTGAATACTCAACATGGGTTTAAAAGGAAATTACTGAGTATGTAGTGACTTGACAATGGCAAGCAGTTCCCCCACTTCTCCAAGATTCTGCATAAAATGGTGGCATAGTTGCAAAGCCCACGAGGGAGAGAAGAGGGTTAGCAAAAAAAGAAAAAAAAAAGAAGAAATCTTTATTGTAATTATTATTTGGTTAATTGTAGGAGGAGTTAGTGACAATGGATAGGTTTTTGAGTTGTAAGTTTCACAGTCAAATATCAGTAAAAGCCATATGCAATTTGCAAATAGAGCAAATATCCAGTCCAGTGGTTGGTTGGGTGAGGTGGCAGAAAGCGTAATCCACAATGAGGGGGGAAAGAGAGCGACGTGGCATTACTCAGAACCACCATATGCAATCTCTCTTCTCTTGCTGTTCACACGAACTTGTCCTTTACTTCTTCTTCTTCCTCTTCTTCTTCTTTTGTTTTTCGCTGATTCAGTTTCAATTAATCAAATAAATTAAATAAGAAAGAGAAAATTATTAAGTTGCAGAAAGAATGGCATGGAGGATGACCACTCAGCTGCCGACACCTGGCAAGCTCAATTATCTCCCTCGCATCACTAACCCCACCATATCTCAACTCTCATGGCGGAACACTCTTTCCTCTCCTATCATTCGCATGTCTACTGGTACAACTTGATCTGTTTCTTCTTTTTCCTCTGGTTTCAATATAATATGTATTGTGAATTTAATATTAGTGGTAGTAGGAGGGGAGCGGTGTGGTGGCGGGAGGCCGGTGGTCACGTGCGGTGCCGGTGAGAGTGCGAGTGCTGTAAACTTGGCTCCGGGAACACCAGTGAGGCCGACGAGCATCCTAGTAGTAGGAGCCACAGGGACACTGGGGAGACAGATTGTTAGGAGAGCTCTTGACGAAGGCTACGATGTGCGTTGCCTTGTCAGGCCTCGTCCCGCCCCCGCCGATTTCCTTCGCGATTGGGGCGCCACCGTCGTCAATGTACTTGATTTAACCTCCTCATCTCGCCTTTCTTCTTCTACACTGTTTTTATGTTAATTGTTTCTATAAATAAAATACCTAATGTCGTCCCAGGCCGACCTTACCAAACCTGAGACCATACCGGCCACTTTGGTCGGTATTCATACTGTTATTGACTGTGCTACCGGCCGCCCTGAAGAGCCCATTAAAACGGTACTGCTTAAATCCCCTTTTTTTTCCTATTCTTTTCATGGTAAAAACGTGTTCTATTTTTGCCTCGATTTGGCTTATATATCATCTTCTTTTGTTACTCCATTTGATTTAGGTAGATTGGGAAGGAAAAGTTGCTCTTATTCAATGTGCAAAAGCAATGGGAATCCAGAAGTTTGTCTTTTATTCCATCCACAATTGTGACAAGCATCCTGAGGTTCCTCTGATGGAGATTAAGCATTGCACCGAGAAGTTTCTTCAGGACTCTGGCCTCCCTCACATTGTCATTCGATTATGTGGTTTCATGCAAGTAATAATCACCCCAAACCCTACAGCCCCGACCTATATATATATATATATATATGTACACGTCTTTGACGTTATGCTTGTGATTTTGGCAGGGCCTTATTGGGCAATATGCAGTGCCTATACTAGAAGAAAAATCTGTTTGGGGAACGGATGCCCCTACCAGAATTGCTTACATGGATACCCAGGTTCGGCATTATGCTTACTCCTATGAGCAGTCTGCCCAAGCTAGCTCCTGCATTCATACTTCCTTCCATGACTAGTCTGCCCAAGCTAGCTCCGTTATCTGATGAATATGTTTTCTTATTGCTGTCTAAGCACCTCTTTGGCTGTTATTAGGATATTGCTCGATTGACATTGATAGCATTAAGGAATCAGAACATCAGTGGCAAGCTTCTTACTTTTGCAGGTCCTCGAGCATGGACAACTCAAGAGGTAAATATTTAATTGGCATATTTGTTCCTTGATGTGGGATACCATTAATCTCCCAAAATTGTACTAGTGCTTTATTTTGTATTTGTTAATCTATTCTTCATCCTGTCTAATAATTTGAACGAAAACAAGGTTGGCCTGCAGTTAAGGCTTCTAAGTTTTTCGTTTTCTTTTCTTCGCGCTATTAGACTAGTGCACTATGCTATTCTCTGTGCTGAGCATTCTCGCTTTATTGTTATTGTAGGTCATAACACTCTGTGAGAGGCTCGCTGGGCAGGACGCAAATGTTACTACTGTTCCTGTTTCCATTTTGAGTTTGACTCGTAGACTAACTCGATTTTTTGAGTGGACAAATGATGTTGCGGATAGACTGGCATTTTCAGAGGTAGTATATTCTTGTATTCAATTGCAATGGCATGCAAATCATTATTCTCCTGGCTGAGGACTACTGGTCCCTGTTCTTCATTGGTCATAGATCATGTGCATAAAATATGTGTATGGCTATGGTGTAGTTTTACGCATTGGTTGAGATATAATTTTCCATCATTTATCGTAAATAGATATCAGTTTTCATTTTTGATTTCATATAAAAGGACTGATGTCTTTTGCACCACTTGCAGGTTCTTACAAGTGATATTGTTTTCTCTGTTCCTATGAAGGAAACATATGATCTTCTTGGGGTGGACTCTAAAGATATTGTCACACTGGAGAAGTATTTGCAGGATTACTTCACAAACATATTGAAGAAATTGAAAGATCTCAAAGCACAATCAAAGCAAACTGATATTTACTTTTGACCATTGGTCTACAAATGGTCAGTTGAGCTATATATTTATGTGACAATTCAAGAGGAGATGGCACCATTCATTTGGACTCCTATCCGCTTCCGATCTCTTCCATTCCTTTCCTCTTCCCTTCATCCTTTCCCCACTTTTTGTTTGGTTTCCTATAGAAGAAAACTGAATCCCAGTCCGCAAGACAGAACCCATGAAACTTACTCTTGTAATTTGTATGTCGTTAAAAATGTAGAGAAATTTCATTACTTGAGCTTATCCATTTTTTTTCTTCTTCTGCTAAAACTGTCTTTAGTTTTGTTTCTCTTGGATTCCAAAATATGCTTTTCTAGACTAGGAGGACATGGTAATTCCTGCTAGTCTGTCATTCTATTAGCTTCGGTGTAAATTGTCTCCCAATTATTTTCATGATCTGATTCAACAAATAGGGTTAGAGAATGTCAGCAAATGACTCTACGCCACTATGGTTTCAGTGGGAACATATTTTCTGTTTCGTCTCCTGTCTCCAAGTCATCTCTGTCATTCAGTACAGTAAATTGGATGGGTAGAATTACTTAGGCGGCGCAGTGTTAAGGAACAGACAGTAGGAAGATCTCCCTCCGGTTCATGAACATGTAGCTTCTACTTACTGGCTAAAACTTGAAACACAACGTAAGCGAACTTTTTTTTTTTCCCCTTCCGAAGTAAGAACACTCAAAATTAAATCAAAATTAAAACAAGTCTATCGCAAGCCTCTGCGGTACACAGTTCTTTGCTTATCCCGGTGAATACACTCCAGAATTGAAACTGGAGACTAATGCAGAATATGAAGGCCTGGGCTGGCAAGAATAGCGAGGGCAGTCAAGTTATCCGCACACTGATTCTCTTCACGATGAATATGCTCAAGTTTTACCTCCTAATCTCTCAAAAGTAACCTTCGGGTATTTGTCAACAAAAAATTATTACCGTCAAGCTTTGTAATGGCAGAGGATTGGCAGAGGATAGTAGATCTAGGACTTTTAAAGAGTCCACTTCGATTATGAGATGGCGATACTCTAACGACCAAATCAGAGTGAGACTTGAGTGGACTCCTTAAAGTTCTGCCGTAAAAAGCGATCTGTTGCTTAGGTGATGTAAAAATTTCCCACAACACTGTCCGTGCCAATCGTGAATTAAACCACCCGCGGCAACTACAGACGACGTTTACTTAACCGTGCCGTCGGTGTTGAGCTTTACCCAATCCTCCAGAGATTTGGACCACCTCACCCACTAATTTGTTTATTTGGAACAAACGTTCCCCAACCCACTAATTAGTACTATAGAGGCTTGTGATAACGTCATAGGCCTAACTTTTAACATGATGTTTCAGGAAGACCCAAGAGCTAAAACCTCCTAGTGGGACGATGTGTCTCCACTCTGAGCTTATAGAGTGAGTGGCGAGATCAATTCCTAAGATTTGTTGGTTACCTATTATTTCACTGGACCTGGCCTCGTTTGCTGACTTGCTGATATCATTTGTAGCGCCCTATAGCCTGTTGATTTCATTACTTTCCCACCATCAATTCATTTGCATTTAAAATTTGTTGCTTTTGACCTCTAATTTTCTAGATTGAGCTAACCCATTTCAGAAACTAGATAAGCATTTGAAATGCAGAACCCTTGATGAAATTGTTTGTAAACAATAAAAGATTTAAGAAAAAGATCAGAACTTTTCTATCTTGCACTTGGTAACATCTTGAGGCAATTATTGATTCACATCTTCGCTTTTAAAGAGTTGACTTCACTGCTAAGTGAAACCAGAAATTTGAGAGCGAAATAAGCGCGCATTACACAGGTTGATAAGCAATTAACTTATATTCTCAAATAGCCGAGTCATCTCGTGAAAACCTCACACTGTTGCTGGCTCGTGATCTGGGCCTTCCTGTTCCATATATCACAGAATTGCTTTTTCTGGATTTTATCATTTGCCATGAATATCCGTGTCATAAATAAATAAGCGATCATGAAACTGTAATTATTCAAGAAACTTTTGAAGACTGTAATTATTCAAGAAACTTTTGCAGTTTTGTATGATTTCATCTGATTCATTTTTGCCGGATCAGATTGTCTCTTCCGCCAATTCTATACCTATTTTGTACCGCAGTAAAATTATCGACGTTTTATTTAAAAGCAACGTCTCAACTTTGCACCGAGTCAATGCCTCCTCTTTCTTTTGATTAGGCTTGATTCTGTATAAGAGTTAATTTATACATTTTTTAAATTTAAATATATTAATATGACTTTTATTTAAAATTAAATTAAAGTTGATTTTTAATTAATATATAAATAAAAAATACTATAATTAGTTATTATTATTAAATTTATTTTATTTCACTTATTGTTATACTTATTAAATTTCTTATTATTATTAAGTTTCTTCTTATTAATTATTAATATTTTTATTTATCTTTATTATTATTATTATTATTACTACTACTACTATTATTATTATTATTAATTTTCTACTTTAGAATATACACTTATTATTATAAATTACTATTATTAATTTTTTATTAATCTTATTATTATTATTAAATTCTGTTTTAGTTATGTTTTAATTTATTTATATAGTGTTAATATTGTATTCCTTATTATGATTAATTTTATTAAATAAATTTATTTCTATTATTATTATCAAAATTCTTATAAATATTAAAAATTTCTTCCAATTTTTATATAAATTATTATTCTTATTAATTTTATTATTCTTATTCTTGTTAATTATTGTTATTAAATTTATTTTACTGATTGTTATACTTATAATTATAACATTAATAATTTTTATTAATTGTATTATTATTAATTAATATTTATTATTATTATTATTATTATTATTATTATTCCTTATTATTATTATATTCCTTATTATTATTAAGGAATATATTAATTTTATTTCTGTTTTTATAAATTATTTTTTCTGCTTATAATTATTTAAATTATTAATCTTATTAACTTATTATTATTAATGAAACTATAATGAAGATAAAAAGAAATCGTGGTGGAAGTAAAAACAAATTCACAACAAATAAAATAGAATAGCATAAGTTATAAAAAGGGAAGGGCTAAAAAACTCACGGATGTGAAAGATGTTGGACCCAGGTCTCGATTCAGACATAAATTTTAATAATAATTTACATATAAATTCATGGTGGGACCTTTAACTAATAATAAGAATAAATAGCACAAAGCTATGATAACAATAATAACAGTATTTATATATAAAAAATGTCACAAAAGTCACGGCTTCCTCAGGGTTAGTTGTTCCATAAAAGTCCACAGCTCCATACTTTCTCAGCTTATCAAATTGTCTTCCTTTCTTGGATGGGCTGGAGTAGACGTGGATGACATCTGACTCATCACTTGCACAAAAGCCTGAGAACTGACGGGCATGAGAAGGGATTGTAGCGCTAGTGTTTGTGCACGATCGCGACTTCTGTGAATAAAACTGTTTTAAACCACTCACGATCGCGACATTCCTAATACTTTGGATTGTCACGATCGTGCTTTTGCACGGTCACGACTTCCCTACTGTCCTTATTAGTATTACTTTTATTACCTTTGATATTATTATTATTATTATTAAAAATTTTCTGTCCAAATTTCTTTAAATTAGCATTCTTTTTAATTATATTATTCTTATTATAATTAATTATTATTATTAAATTTATTTCTATTACTATTATTAAATTCCTTAGTATTATTAATTTACTGATTATTATTATTAAATTCCTTATTCTTATTTATTATATTATTCTTCTTATCATTAATTATTTTATTTCTATAATCTTTTTTACTGATTATAACACTTATTATAATGTATTTTATTAGGTTAATGAATTATTATTATTATTATTATTAAGTTCATTCTGTTATTAATTTTTTATTATTAAAATTTTTATCTTCCTTATTATTATTAAATTTATTAATGAAATTTATTTCTATTATTATTATTATTAAATATGAATTAGATTTTTTTATGTTGTGAATAATAAATTCAAAATGATAAATAAAAAATTATGAAAAATGATATAACTTTATTAAATAAATAAATTATTAATAAGCTTATTAATAACGTTAATAATTAGTATAGTTAAGAATAGTAAATAATTAATAATAACATATTTAATAAATAGTTGTTAAAAATTATTTGTTAAAATTTAAAATTAATGAAACTACAATAAAGATAAAAAAAATCGTGGTGTGAGTAAAAATAAATTCACAATAGCATAAGTAAAAAAATGCTTGAAAACTCACAGACGTGAGTTTTCAATATTCACGGGCATTATAAGGATCGACTTCTGTGGAAAAAACCGCATTAAACCATTACACTATCAACTGTTTCTGGTTATGAATTCTAACTTATATTCATGCTTAATAATTACAATTTATATAATTATTAGACTCTTCCTATAATTTATTAAGCTGGCGACATGAATTACATATTTTAGTTATAAAAATATATGAATTATTTAAATTTAAAAATTTGTAAATATTAAAATAAATTAAGAATATAAAAAATATTACAATCGTTTGTTTATAATGTCATTTAACCTAATAAATGACGGTGGGTTTCTCATTTTCTTGCACAGAAAATTATTAACCGTTGTTTTCTCATCTTCTTCATCCAACGACATTTGTTTTATGGTGAACGAGTTGTTGAAAAACCCGTGTCAGAATCTTGCATTTCTTCGGATCCAAAGTTGGAACTTTAGATCTTGAGTTAGGTCGTTGCTGTGCTCTGTGCTTTTTGTGTATTGTTGTCTGTTGCCTTGTGTCGCTACCTCTCTTACAAGTTGTTCACAAATATAGGTAATGTTTTATATCGTTAAACAAGTGTTGGTTTTTGGTTGTTTTTTATTTTAACGTAACAAATTGTTAGTTAAATATAGTAGAGATTTGTAGTTTCATGAGGGTTTAATTTTGAGATTTAGTAAAATGTATTTAGTTAATTTCTTGTTTTGATTGGGATTGATACTTTGTTTTTGATATACAGTGTTTTTATACTTTGAAGTATTTCACTTTTTTTGAATTAAAGTTGATATGGTTTGAATAAGATACAAAGGTTTTTTAATTTTATTTTCGGATTTAGTCTTTTTTGTTCCTGGTTTTTATACTCGGTTAAGACTTGTATTAGGTTAACAGTTTGTTTTTGTTTGGATATTTGGTATGGCTTTGTTTTCTGATAAATGTAATTGCTAACTTGATTTTTGATTGTTACCTAGATTATGTCTCGTATGAGATTACCAGGGTCTTCATCTTCTCAACCAAACGATGTGCCTTTTATAGGTAATCCTTGCCTTGAATGTAATGATCATGAGAGTCAATTAAGGTATGTAAGTTTGAAAAATCGTCCAATTATACCAAATAGATTTATTGATAATGCAGTTTTAATTGAATTAGGAATTGCAGAGCGAGTTAATGAATTGTTGCATAACATAGGATAGGACAAATTTGGAAAATTCAAAAAAAATTCACATGTTGAATTAACTTTAGAATTTTTGTCAACTTTGAATTTGAGCTTTAACGAACATGGCATTGTGATATGCTTAATGTTTAGATTGATGAATAGGATGTGTGCTCTTGGTTTAAATGAGTTGAATGGTATGTTTGGATTTCCAAGTAGCGATTTATATGGCTATCAAGACGAATTTAGGCCTAAAGAATTTTGGAATAAAATTTCAAACTCTACAAACGTTTTCTCTCCGAGAAGGTCTAAATCGTCTTCTTTAGTGGACCTTAGCTTTCGTTATATTCATAGGTTTTTAACTTTTACTATATTTGTTAGAGGAGATAGCCAAAGTGCAGTTTCTAAAGTAGAATTATTTGTGTTGTGGTGCATGGTGCATGGTAAACACTTTAATGTTGCTTTCTGGTTAAGCATGCATATGATGGATATGGTAAAACTAAACTCCGGCAAAATAGTTGTTGGGGCATTTGTGACCCAAATTGCATAGTATTTTGGTTTACTGAATGACAGAACAAGTATGCAATTAGTTTCAGGGAATTCTAGTTTAGAATTGTAGTCGTTGGTGTCAATGAAGATTGTTAGGCGACAAGGTGATCGTTATGTTCTTATTAATAAGGACATAGTAGAAGCTTCAAGTGGTAAGAAGATTTACGGCGAAGTTGGTGAAGGTACAGAAGGGGATGACGCTTTGCCACATGAAGGTACGCGCTTGAACATTGCTTCAGGTTCTGTTGAATATCAACCGTTGGCCAATCAACTTACAGTATTTGAACGGCGAACAAATGAGAGGTTGGACAAGATTAAGGCCAATATTGTAGAGATCCGGACGAATGAGAGATTGGACAAGATTGAGGCAAATATTGTGGAGATTAGGAATTTTCTAGCGGATTTCAATCCTCACTCAAGGAACTATCCATCTTGATCTTAGTATTGTATTTCTAAGTTTTTCTTTTACTGTTTTGATTGTTTGTTATTAAATTAATTTAAGTTTTTTTGTTTGTCTTAATCAATGTTGTTTGCATCTTAAATCTTTTATTAAATTTCTGATGATACATTTTGTGTTTTTTGTTTTTTAATAGTTAAAGATGTTATTTAAAAATTTAATGAACTTGATTGAGATCATAAATGCATAATATGAGTGAATAAATATATTCACATGCATAAATTGATTAACTTGGACTTTAATTGAAAGGATATTAACTTGTTATGATAGATGAATGAGTCTTTATTGGTAAGAAATTGAGACCAATTAGAAGTGTTCATTGTTGAGAGTATTCTTTCATAACTAAGCAAATCTAGAACTTGCTTGCAAATACTAGTTGAGATTACATAATCTTATGCAAATATTAAAGTGGTGAAGGCGTTTAGGATTTAACTTCAGAACTTAAAAAGCCACCATGATGTTATCCTTAGTCAGCCCCTTTGAGCCTACATGGAACGCTTTTTTGTTTAAAACTTGGAACATGACCATTGGCCTTTATTGTTTATCTGTTTTGATTATACCTGCCGTAAGGGCAAGTTGAGCATTTAAAATGTATATATGTTGTTGTATATAGGGAAAAGAAGGAAATGATATCAAGTTCGGAAGAAAGAGAAATAAAGACAAAAGAAAAAAAGAAAGAAAGAGTTGGAGAATTTCGTAAGGAAAAAAAAGAAACAATGGAAGACAAAAAAGAAAATGAAGGGAAAGGGGACAAGGAGAAAGTATAGGAGATTGTTAAGGTTATGTTTCAAATTGAAAAGAAAAAAAATTCAATGTTTTATATTTTATTGGTTTGTATCATTTTATAAATGCTCAATTACTCCTATGGTTTAAAGTCTGTTTTCATCTTTTCCCTACCTATACCTTGGCCTCATTATAACCAAAATAAAGACCTTTGGATTAATGTTTGTGTTAGATATTTCGTAGTGAAAATTGGATTTGTTAGCAATCTTATGGTTGATGTTTAACATGAAATGAAAAATGAGTGAAAATTTATAACCTCTGAGTGCTTGGAATAAGGGAAAGTTGAGTGAGTGTCTATCACACTTGTTAATAGCCTTTTCATTGACATGCTTATTAATTATGGTTATGCACGTGAAAAATAGTTTGTTCACGAGTTATTATTAGTTTAAAATTTTTGGTCATGTTCATTGAATTGATATTTAACATCTTTAAATATTAAATGACAAAAAATACAATATCGTTAGTAATTTCTTTATTCGGTGTTTGTGTTGTTTTTTGGTTTAATTTTTTTAGTTTTAGTCGAGCATAATTTTAGTTCAAGTATTCAGGTCATGGTGTGACAGTTTATAGTCATGTGAAACTTTTATGTGTTTTCCTTTTGTTAAGTTCATTTTATTCATCATTATTGAACAATATTATCGAAGTATTATTTATGTAATTATTGGAACTTTTAAGTGTCTTAAAGCAATGTTGTTGTACTTGTTATATGAGGCATTCTCTAGTTGTACTTGTTATACAAGGTATGCTGATTTAACGAAGGATGCAAAATTAGAGAAAGATGAAGAAGAAACAGAAGAGGGCTTTTAAGGGTTAGCAGACCGATGAGAAGTGGGATGGTGTAAATGGGAATGTCGACAAACTGGATGGTAGCAAGAATAAGAAGAACAACAAAGACGAGGAAAGCCATGACGTACCATTGTTAAGAAGTAAACAAATATTTGTTTGAGACATAGTTTTATTAGATATTTGTTTAGTTTGTAAGTGCAAATATTTGTTTCAGACATAGTTTTATTAAATAAAATGATTGAGGAATTTAATGTTCAGTATTTCATGTTCTTATCGTTAAAGTTTTGGTGAAATGTTTATGTATTATTATTAAATTGTTTATTATTAGTATTTTGTTCCTAAATTTTTAATCTCATTATTTTATATTATTATTAATTTTATACGCAGTTTTAAACATTATTAATTTAATCATTTATTTAACTTCATTATTACTGTCCAATTAAAGATGTCGTAATTCCATTATAAATATTCAAATATTGAAATGTATACTAACAAAGGAATTAACAAGGTTTAAATTTGTTACATGAAAAAATATAAGTAAGAATATTAGAAACTTATCGGTGAAATTAGTTAGTAATAATTTGGAAAGGGAAAATGAATAAATTAATGAAATGTATGGTGTAATATATTTGTTAAAAATGGATTAAATATATTAAATAAGTACAAAAATTATAATATTGAAGTAAATTCTTGAAAACGAATATGATGGGTGTGACTTATTAATTGTTATAATTTTTGTTATAAATCATCAAATAAATATTGTAAACTATTAATTTGAAATTTGTAGGAATTATTATTACTATCACTATTATTATTATTATTATTATTATTATTATTATTATTATTATTATTATTATTATTATTATTATTATTATTATTATTATCATCATCATCATCATCATCATCATCATCATCATCATCATCATCATCATCATCATAATGTTATGTGTTTGTCTGTAATTTGATAAAATATAGAAAGTAGTATAATATGTAACTAAAATTTTAAAACTTTACAGCCCTGTCAGATAATCAATTTAAAAATTTAGTTGTAAAATATAAATAAATATTTTAATTTGAAATTATGTAAATATTGTTATTAATTAAAAAAACAACAAAGTTAAGGTAACACCCATCGTTTGAGATAGAAGTTAGGTTTTGTCATCTTCTTCTTCGTGTGAGAATTGTTGACTACCGTTCTCTCATCTTCTCCTTTGACTTCCTTTTGTTCTCAGCTGAACCAGTAGTTGAAAAACACAATCGTCAAAAGCTTCCATTTCTTCAGATCTAAAGTTGAGGTTTACACATATTGAGTTGGGTCGTTAGGCTGTCAGTGGTTTGTTTTCTGAGTTTTGCAACATTTAATGTCATTATGCCTCCAAGATCAAGAAGAGTTGACGAAACCATCCTAGCTGAGGTCAGAGGGCATAATGCTGCAGACATTGCAGCTGATTATTAAGCCCCTTTTCCCATTTATTCCAACGAAGAAGGTGTGAGGTATAGTGGTCTGAAGAATAAAATTATTCAAGTACCAACATACTTTAATTTTGAGGTTCTCGATCAAATAGAGCTGAAAGATAAATTCTTAACATTCTGTGAGAGAGGTAAATTGGAACAATTTATGCATATAAGTTACCCTAATTTTCCTCAACTAACACTAGAGTTCTTCACATCTTTAAGGTTTGAGTCAAGCAAACCTAAAAAAATTTGGTTTAGATTACAGGGCCAGGCTTATTGTTTAGATAAGAAGTTGTTACAACAACTATTTGGTTTGGCAAAGTCACAGGTCGAAGAGGGCCATCAATCATTCTCATCTACTATTTATTGGAAATATTTAACAGATTTGCTTGATTATTACCCTCATAATGCATCAAATGCAAACATTCTTAGTCCAGAACGGTTGCTTTTACATAAATTCATATGTTCTGCTGTGTTTGGGAAAAGCCAAAGTAATAAATGCTCAACTAAGGAGCTGTTTTTATTATAGTGCATCAATGAAAGGCATAAGCCTAACATGTTCTCTCATATTTCTCAAAATTTGATCCAATTAGTGGGAAGAAGGAAAAGACTTTAGGAATGGGGCATTTAGCCACTGCTTTGGCTCAACATTTTAATATTGATCTTAGTGAACTAACTGTTGTTCAGTCTGAATATTTTGATGCACCTTACTTAAAACATGCCGACATCATAGATCATCATAGCTTCGAGCTCCGAGATCCTCAGACCCGTACAACAGTGAAGCTCAGGTTTTCAAGTAAAGCTTCAAGATCTAAATATGAATCTTTGGACTCATCGTCATCAAGTGAGAAGCAACAATAGTAGCAACCTGGTTGGGCCAGAGTTTACACACTTTTCGTTGAAAGCAACAGAAA
The DNA here is from genome assembly GCA_027575705.1 of Erythroxylum echinodendron. Taxonomy (NCBI): domain Eukaryota; kingdom Viridiplantae; phylum Streptophyta; class Magnoliopsida; order Malpighiales; family Erythroxylaceae; genus Erythroxylum; species Erythroxylum echinodendron. Next base: position 44,329,513 of record JANZXR010000172.1, on the reverse strand, counting down.
TACACAGCAGCAGCTGAATGACATGAATCAACAGCTAAATTACATGAATCAGTAGTTGCATAAGATATCCCATGATCTACAATACGTGAGCGACAAATTGCATAAGTCTTGAGAGATGCAAGGACTGGATGTGCCATCTCCATCCCCATCTCCTCCGTTATCTCCATAAGCTTTCTGAATTTCCTTTGTTACTGTTTTTTTATTTATTTCTTTGGATTGGTTATATTGTGAATGCCGATGAAAATTAG
>JANZXR010000172.1:44318688-44329165 GCA_027575705.1 Erythroxylum echinodendron | reverse complement strand
ATTATTATTATTATATTCTTTATTATTATTAAGGAATATATTAATTTTATTTATGTTTTTATAAATTATTTTTTTGCTTATAATTATTTAAATTATTAATCTTATTAACTTATTATTGTTAATAAAGATACAATAAAGATAAAAAAAAATCATGGTGGGAGTAAAAACAAATTCACAACAAATAAAATAGAATAGCATAAGTTATAAAAAGGGAAGGGCTGCAAAACTCATGGACGTGAGTTTCTAAAACTGACGGGCATGAGAAGGGACTGTGAACAAATCCGTATTTTAATAATAATAATAATAATAATAATAATAATAATAATAATAGAAATAAAATTAATTAATAAAATTTATAATAATAAGCAATAAAATAATAATAACAAAAATTTCAAATTTCAAATTAATAACAAATTTAATAATTATTATTATTATTAAAAATAATTAAATTATTAATAATAAGTATAAATATCCAAAAAAAATCGAGACTTTTCACTCTCCCTCTTCTTAATAATTTACAAATTCATAAGAATATCCCCTCCCCATATATATATATATATATATAAAATAAACTATTACATAATAATAAATATATTTAATAAACTTAATAAAATTAAAAACAATTAAGAATTTAATAATAATTATTAATATAATAAATAAATAATTAATAATAATAATAATATATGTAATTAATAAATTTAATAATAAGTTTTTATACTCAAGTAGAAAATTAATAATAATCATAATTAATAATAATAAGAATAATAATAGTAATTAATAAGAAGAAATTTTATAATAATAAGGAATTTAATAATAATAATATGACTAAAATTATTTATTAAATTTAATCATAATAAGGAATATAATAATAATATATCATTAAATTAAAATATTAATAAAATGAAATTTAATAACAACAACAACAACAACAATAATAATAATAATAATAATAATAATAATAAAAATAATAATAAAAATAATAAAAATTTAATAACAATACTAAAATAAATAATTATTTAAGATGAAAATTAATAATAATAAAGGATTTCATAATAATAATAAATATAATTAATACATTTAATATTAATAAGTATAACAACCATTAAAAATATTAAAGTAAATTAAATAATAATATTATTAGTTTTACTATTATTGTTATTATTATTATTATTATTATTATTATTATTATTATAAAATTACTATTATTATAAAAAGCTAAGAGCCGCAAAACTCACGGATGTGAGTTTTCAAAAATCACAAGCATGAGAAGGAATCGTTGCGACCGTGTTTGTGCACTACCACGACTTTTATGGACAAAAACCGTATTCAACTATTTGTCGCGATCGTGGCTATGCACGATTGCGACATTCCTAATACTTTAAATATTAATATTACTTTTATTTATTTAGTAATAATAATAATAATAACAACAATAATAATAATATATTTAAATTTGTATTCTTTTTAATTATGTTATTCTTATTATAATTAATTATTATTATTATTAATAAATTGTCCTAATTATTATAATAATAATTATTAATTTTATTATGTTTATTACTTATAGTTTTTATTACTATTATTAAATTAGTTAGTATTTTTATTATCATTATTAAATATGTTATTGTTATATATTTTATTTTTCTTATTATTATTATTTATTACTACTATTATCTTTTTTTACTGATTATAATATTTATTATATTAAATTTATTAAAAATATTTATTATTATTATTATTATTATTATTAAGTTCATTTTGTTATTACTTTTTTTAGTTATTATTATTCTTATTATATTCCTTAGTATTATTTATTTGATTAATTAATTTAATTTCTATTATTATTATTATGAAATTTCTTATTAATATTAAAATTTTCTTCTTATCATTATTTAATTAATAAGATTCTTAATAATTCTATTATCCGTATTATTATTAATAAATTTTATTATTTAGTTTTTTACTGCTAATTATACTCACTGTAATTAAATTTATTAATTTTATTAATTAAAATGTTTTTAATTAATATTATTATAAGTAAGTTTATTTTTTAATTAAATTTATTTAATGATTTATTATTATTATTATTATTATTATTAATTTTGTACTTTAGTTTAAATAGTTATTGTTAGTACTTTTATAATTTTTATTAATTATATCTATTATTATTATTATTAAATTCCTTATTATTATTTAATTTTTATTTACGGTAACATTTTTTTTTTATTATTAAATTCCTCATTATTTTTAATAAAATCATATAGGGCAAATTTAATAAAATAAATTATATAACTAAAATAAATTTAAAAAAATTGAAAGAATTCATGATGGAATTTAATAAATACACAAACAGCTGAATAACTTCAATAATAAAAAAAAGAACCGCAAAAGTCGTGGACGTGAGTATTCAAAACTCACGGACGAGAGAAGGGGCAGTCGTGATCGTACTCGTGCACTCGTGACTTTTGTGAAAAGAAACATTAATAATAATAATAATAATAACAACAACAACAACAACAACAACAACAATAACATTGGATCGATCAAAACTATATGTTACTTTGCACATCCAGAAATACTCGGACTTGAAATAATAGTTTTTGAGTTGAACAGTTTGACTATGATTGCAGGTAGCATCATTTACAGGAGAGAAACAAGCTATTGAGAAATACAAGAAACATCTTATTACCGCTTACAAGTCAGTTGTTCGTGAAGGTTTCGCTGCTGGATTAGGACTTGGCATGGTTTTTGCAGTAGCTTTCGCTACTTACTCCTTGGCAATATGGTTTAGAGCAAAGATGATATTGGAAAAAGGATACACTGGGGGATGTGTTGAATGTGATTGTTGTTGTGTTGACTGGTTCTACGTGAGTATAGTTCTAAGCCAAATTAATAACAATGCATGCATCTGTGGACATAAATTGCTCATCTGCAATGTCTAATTTTATGGATTGGCACGTTTACTTACAATTTAAGTCCTTGGGGTAGGCGTCTCCCTGCATGACTGCTTTCGTTGCTGCTCAAGCTGCAACTTATAAAATGTTTGAGACAATTAATAAAAAATCAGAGATAGATACTTATGACGCAAAAGGAAAGATATAGGAGGATATCCGCGAAGATTTAGAGTTGAGGGATATACATTTTGCTTATTCAACTATACCTCATGAACTAATATTTTGTGGATTTTTTCTTTATATTCCAAGTGACACAATTGTGACTTTGGTCGGTCAAAGTGGAAGCGAGAAGTCGACTGTCATCGGTTTGTTGGAGAGATTTTATGATCCACAAGTTGGTGAAGTTCTTGTAGATGCCATAAACTTTAAAAAGTTTCAACTTAAGTGGATTCGACGGAAAATCGGTCTTGTAAGTCAGGAACTTGTTTTGTTTACATCTACGATTAAGGAAATATACGGTTATGAATTTACAAATTAAAAAGAAGAGATGGAGAGTGAAAAGTCACAGACGCCTGTAAGAGAGAGAGCAATTAGCAAGTCTGCTTAGAGTTGAAGAGTGGTCTTGGTGAGTTTGTGTAGATAATGAGAGGAATGTTCTTGGCTTGGCAATTGAATGACGGTTGCGAAACTCATGTGGTCTTGTCGTATAACTACGCAAGTGTGTAAAGGCTAAGCCGATGTTTAACTGTTCCAGCAAGGCTATGGTTGTTGATTTTCAAAAACGTCAAGAACCGGACACTTTCATGATACAAGCACACCCAACATATATATGGAATCAAGCAGAACCATTGAACCGAAAAAAACCAAAAAAGGAAGTGAAATTCTCGGAACATAAGTGATAACGAAATATCACAGTTGGTTACCTGGTGAAGACTATGCATGGTTTGTTGAGGTAATGTAGTCAAATACCAAACTTAAGTCAAACTCTAAACCATGTCCTCAACTCCACCGCCAAAGGTCGTGATTATGCAAAAGTACGATCGTGACACCCTCTTCTCACGGGTGTGAAATTTCAAAAGTCACGTCCGTGACTTTTTCCACTTTTTCTTTTTCTTTTTCTTTTTATTTCATTACTCATTTGCTTCCAATCCGATTTAATAATAATAATAATAATAATAATAATAATAATAATAATAATAATAATAAATAAAACTAATAATAATAAGAAATTTAATAAAAAATAAATAATAATAATAAGTATATTAATTAGTAAAAAATTAATAATAATAATTAATTATTATATTTTCTTATTAATGTAATAATTAAATTTCAACTTTAATTTAATTTTTTATTAAAGTCATACTCCGAATTATTAAATTAAAAAATAAAATTAATTAATGAAATTAATAATAATAAGCAATATAATAATAATAATTAATAAATAATATTAATTATATAAAGGAAATAAATAATAATAATAATAATCATAATAATAAATACAAAAAAGAATGAGGAGGTTTTTTTTTTGACTCTACATGAAACTGTGACGTTATTTTTAATTAAAACGTCGACGTATTTACTACAATACAGAAGCGATCAGACTCTTTTTGCTGTTCCAATAAACTGATACAATGTCGGGACTTCATGTCCATGAAGGCTCTAAGAGGGGGGAAAAAAAAAACCCGTAAACAGTGGTTTTTCATCATTATTTTAAAATTTTGCGGAATGCTTCCTGCTTTCCTGAAAAATGGGTGAAAAATTGTTAGTGCACCATTTTAAGGTGATCTTTTGCAAGTAAAAGACACGTAATTATGGGGCTGGGTCCTCCAGTCTTATCTTGCTGTTTCTAGAGATCATGAATTGCATAAAATTCATCTCGTACCCTTACAGATTGTCTTGGTCCATCAGCTTTGACAGACCCTGACGCCATATATCTCGAGAATGATTGCTTATAAGTTGCAGTCCACAATCGAACAACAATAATACAGATATGGAAACCTATAAAGACATTAACCATTTTATCATTGTAAACATATTGTCTAAGGCCACTTACTGAAGATATTTCCCACTCATTACTTATTTTTATCTGTCAAGTCTTTTTGGCTTGGTTGTTCTCATTTTGATGATACCGATACAGAGTATTGATGGGATCATTTATTGGTACAGGCTCTAACCTCCTCATCAATCTCAAATGGTTTTCACATTACCAGTGCACATTACTGCGAGGGATTGGACCATTTTGCTTAGGAATGAGAGAGGATGTGCCATTTACTTTTGCTTAGAGAAGCAGCATCATATATTTATGCTGGTAGAAAATGGTTTATGGGACACACCACATGCATTCATGTTCTGTTTTTTCACTTTTGGACCAACACCAAATTAATTTCGACTTCATTTTCCTCTCTTTTGCTTTATCTGCTTTTTCTTCAACTACCGCTTTTCACTCTTTTGCCTAAAGGTTCTGGTCGGACCAATTGTCTGGCAATAAATGACATGACATAAATCAAATGTGTTTATACGTCTAAAGTTGGACTGATTGTATTGATGAATGCATAGGAAAGAGGGATTACGCTTAATCCAAAGAAAGTGTCATGTAAACTGAACTATGCTTGCCTATCTATATATAGCCATAGTCATGCAAGAGATTTTACATGTCTTTGACTCCTTGCAAGTGATTTGATCAAGGCACATGCAGGGAGGGAGTGACAAAGAGTCCAAGCTTAGCAGGGAAACTGTTTGCATTCTATCATCATCACACGAACAATAACCGAACTTAGCAAGAACAGAACTATCTTGAAAAAAACCAAGGTAGTGGTGGTGGTGTCCTAGCGAAACACATAATTTATACGAATTTATTGTGTTAGTGGACCATGACTGCGTACCGTGTCCTTTCCTTGTGTATATAGTATAGTGGGGTTCCTTTTATATGAAACTTTATGGAGATCAAAGCCAACCTACTGCCATCCTCCTCCACTACCACCATGATTGATGATCACAAAATCATTTACAAAATGAAATGCTTGTATTTAGATAGAGACACGACTTATCAGCTTTTGCCATTACTTCTTCAAAGTAAAATGAGAATTGCAATTCGGAGTTTAAGGATATTTCTCACCATCTGATTCAGTGGAGTTGGATCTCCATCACGGATATCCTGCACAAAAGTCCCCAATACTTTAGGCTTTAAAGATTGGTAGGACAGTATGCCTAGAAGTTCTCACTCTTTATCCTGTAATGAATTTGATTTTATTCATATTATTTGACTCATTAACTTTCTAATCCCTTGAGCAAAACTTAGGTGCTCAGACAATATTACCTTTTTAGTTGAATGAGAATGAAAGGACCTTAGTCCAGTTACTTTTTAAGTAGCCAACTTGGCTTTTCCATATATACATATGAGTCTCCTGTATCAGCACTCTGACTGAAATTTAAACCCTACATTCTTTTCTTTCCAAGACCATTTTTAATTCCTTTTGCACAATATATAATACATTTTTTAATTCCCCAAATTATATATATATATATAGAGAGAGAGAGAGAGATGCAGTGTGGCCACACTACCATAAAGGTTTACAGATATCAGATATTAAAAATGGAACCACAAAATTTATCAACTTTGAAAAGTGGAACCACCTAACATTCTTTCTAACAAGATTTGATGCCAGTTTAATGTATCCCCACTTGAAATGAGAGAAAGAGAGGAGGGTTACTGATACTCACACAGAAAAAAGTGAAAGGGTATCATCAGTTCTCACTGAAAAAAGAAGACTAGTATACAAAACACATGTATATGCTTTGTCACATGATTTTGCTTCCAAGATGGAGAAGGAGCAGAGAGGACCCACCCCACCAACCGTTTAATACATATGCTTGCAGTGTGTTACAGTCAATCCTGGCTTCCCATAATTGTACCCAAAAGGACACAGAGATTTCTTATTTATGTGTGTCCTTCTGGACTGAACTGAGCCAATGCATGTTCAAAGGAGGATTCGCAGCGTGCTCATGGGTTTCAACTTTCAAGCTTCAATCTTTATGATATATCAATTGGGTTTAGATTAGTCCCTTCGTCCCCACCAACGTATATACATCTGTATCTGTAAAGTACTCCTTTTTTTCCCAGTTCTTAAGAATATATTTGAAGGGGTTAATTTGATGTAATGAGATGAAAGCATATGGTACTTACAGCATGAGGTTTAACCAAAAAAGGCTCATAAAGCATGAAAGCAAGAAGACAAGTTGGTAAATCAAAATGGTGAAAGAAGTTGACCACTCTCTCTTGCAATTACATCGTTAGCTTTAACCGGTAATAGGGCCCTCGCAGCTACCCCGCAAGCCTCGATGAGGGTAAGTATCACTCCATAATGAATGAGGACAAAGCTTTCAAATCTGATTTTCTTCACTAATCTTGCTCTACTCTATCCAAATCTGACAAATTAATGGCTAATTATCTTGTCTGAAACCAAAACTAGAATTAGAAGGCACCTCAGTTTGGTTCTGATACAATACAATTAGGTGATGCTTGGCACAAACTTGACTCAAACTACTTACTACTATCGTACACCTTTACGCCAAGAAAGGGATAAAAAACAAACAAGAAGAATGGGAGAAGCTGCGTAACATGTTTTTCATTGGAATCCAGTATCTCCATTTACATGAGAACAAAAGGGAGAACATGTTCTTTCATAAATGTTGGGTACGCATTCTCGTGTGGATTCTTCAGGTAGTTTTAAAGTGTAAAAGAGGTTCCATTGACCACTTATTTACAGTCTATTTTCTATTTTATTCAAAGTTGTAACGTGTGAATGTTAAATTAGAGTTGATTGAGTATAACTTAAAAAGGAACAGAAAGGAACTTGGAAACAGAAGTATATTTTTATATTCTAAAGGTCATATAATTACATGAATGCCACAGTACAACCCTGTACAAAGCACATGATGGGAGCAAAATTTTTCTGGTAAAAACTTGGTCCCAATCCCTGCCTTTGATTGACAAGCAGGAATGGTCGTACTCACCATAGTGTATTGGTTTTTGTCTTGTTCTCTAAAATGAGGTTAGGCTCAAAATAAAATAAGATTGACAAAGGCATCTTGAATGCTCTTAAAGTGTATACCAGTGATGGGAACAATAGTGGTAGCCAAGTGGTGGCTAGTTGGAATTTTCTGAATACTGTTGGTTGAGCTGAGACTGAGAGAGGAGGAGCAAATGGGGCAATGGTGGGTTTGGCTCCAAAGTACTGAATCAGAAACAATTTGATGGCTTCCTTCAGAAACTGAAAACTTAAAACAAATATGAGTCTTGAGTCCTTATTTTCATTTTAATCATTCCATTTCTCAGTCGAGTTCTTAGTTTTCTTCCCTTGAGTCCTTATTTTCATTTTAATCACTCCATTATTTCTCAGTCGAGTTCTTAGTTTTCTTCCCGTTCTCAACTTTAGGAGGAGTCCAAAGATCATCAGGTACAGTCAAACCATTAAAGTTGCATACATCCATGGTTTTACTTAAAGCAGATAATGAGCATAAAGCTGTGTTTGTGCTTTCCCTAACCTAATGCAATAACGGAAAAGGTGAAAAGGACAATGGAAATGAGCATTGAATGCTTTGGTTGGTACTCTTAGCAATCATGCCTTTGACCCAATGTCTTCCAGAGAGGTGGGGACCAAATAACTCAATGCCATTGCCATTGCCAAAGATTGTATAAAGATTATATACAACCGGAGACTCTACAAATCTCATCAGGTGATTACATTCATTATTGCCTTTCCTTTTGATTCATCATATGCCAATCACATGAAGCTATGGCTCCTACCTCTTCCAAAACCAAAAAGAAAGTAAGCAAAAGAAGAGCCTTTGATCACAGTTTACTCATCAAAAGAAATGCAGTACTCGTGTACTGTCTCCATTGAAACCAAAGTGTTCCTAACCCATCCGAATTAGCTCCAAGACAACTATTTCATAGTTACATTTCTCACATCCACATAAATGAGTGACTACAAGTTAGAACAAATGAAGATGTATAATAAGAACAAGATGAAAGTTTGATGCAAAAATCATCCGACATGACAAGTTTATTCCATTGCAGAGTTGCTTCATAAAAGAAGTTTGAACCAATTTACGAGATTTCAGATGATAATATAATTTTATTAATTGAAAATAATATTATTTAAAGTAGCCAAAATTTCATGTATCCCTTTTGACTTGCAGCAAAAGAAGAGGATACATAAGGCGTGAGGAGATCCAGACCCTACAGGCATGCACATCTTTCCATAAAATCAATTCATTTACACATATCTAGCCATGCTCCAGAACTTGATTGCTTATTACTCTCATGTACTCTGTACCATACCTAACATGCATACTCGCTTCTGTTCTTCACCTATTGTATAAGCAAGCAACCCTTTTTCACAAATTTCCAACTTTGGAAAATATTCTCATATAGTTATAGCTAAGATCACCATCACAAGATGATCAAATAATTAGATAAACTACCGTAAAAATAAGTCATTCCTTTGGCTAGTAATCACGTATGTAGCAGTGTTGCAAGTCTCTGTCATCTCTCTTTTTATTCGTTTCTTTGTACCTAATTATGAATGACACAAATAATGGAGGGCCAAATTCAATGGACTGGATTGGATTAGATGTTGTTTACTTTATCCACGTAAGATACGGGATAGATCCTGTTTTACTTTTGTTGTTTGTTTCAATTTTGTTCTAATCCATCTCATTCATATATTTACTTTAATTTAGTAGGTGATTTCATTTATGAATAGAGGTTGGAAAAAAAATCATTTGAATGTCAAAAAGACCTTAAGCAGGTAACTTAAGTCATTCCACCTGTTGCTCTCAAAAGCAAGATTACACTTCTTAAATGCAAAAGATTATTTTAGTTTCACGGTTCTTCCACAAAAGAAAATGAAAATAATATCTTTTAAGAGTACATTAAATCAAATTTAAATAATACAAAATAATTCGATATTTTAAATAGTAATAAATTATTGCAAGGAGATGATATTGGTAAGTTTTTAAATATTTTATAATTTTATAACCCGCTATGTATATTTTTATAAAATTGTCAAATGTAGAACTGGTTCTAACCTGGTAGGACCGTGTTCAAAGTTGAAGAATTGACAAATTGAAAGGAGAAAAGCTTAGAAAGGAACGGCATCTGGACTCTTAAATTCTTCGTCGTCATAAAGCTGAAGCAACTTTTGTCAACAGGTTCATGATACCCATTTTGAAAACAATAAGATAGCACTCATAGTAACAAAACAGTGCAGTCAATACTCAATAGTTAATTAAACAAGAGAAAAAAACGGTAGAATCGAGGTGGAGCCTGTAGGCTGTAGCTGTAGTATACAGTGAATTCATGAGAACCAAGTCCAACTGGTCTTTGACTAAGTAACTAAAGGTCATTGACACAGGCAGGTTAACAGGCAGGTTAATTTTAATTGGCCTTCTTCTCCTTATTCAGTTGTTTTGTCTTATGCAGGTCTTCTCTGTAATGTTATTCGGTGTCAACATCGCGCGATTCCTACTGGACCCCCACCTCGGCAAGAGAGGCTCATAGGATGGAGCACACCTCCCAC
>JANZXR010000172.1:44299185-44311402 GCA_027575705.1 Erythroxylum echinodendron | reverse complement strand
ACATATAAGTTTAGCTGTTGAATGAAAACGCTGCTATATAGCAGCGTTTTCATTTTCAGCTGTTTACTATCAACAAGTTGATGAAAAAGTTGTTTTCTCTGTTTGAAAAGTCAAATAGCCAAAATCAACCAATCAGCTATTTTTAGCTGATTGGTTAGTAACCAAACGAGGCCTTAGTATCTTTGCATCTGTTTACTCAGACGAACCTGAACTGCCTATTTTCTCATCTGTTTCCTGTCCATAGATTACCAGTGAAAGGTACTTAGCTGAGTTCTTTATTGGAACTAAATGCCAAAAATCGTTCGCAATCACTTCTTTTAGGAAGAAAATTAAACAGTTAGGCATCGACGGTGAAGTGGCACCTCATGATTTAATTAAGATATCAATTTGTGGAGAATATATGCTTATGCTTGGGTTTCAAGATTCGCATTAATAGAACAGTAGAAAGACACTCTTTGTCTTAGTGTATCTAATGATAAAGAGCCATTAAGGAGAAGAACACAGCGTCGAGGCAACCGACAAGAGGTTACATTATGAACTTTTGATCAGGTAATGCAAATATTGAAATTGAAAAGCTTCCCATTTGGTTTCTCTAAAAGTTCAAATTCTTCTGCACTGCATTACATACAGATGTATGTTGGTCCAGCACAGAAAAGAAGAGTACCTCCAGACACCAATGCCCGTTTGTCAGTGAAGAATTGGGCCGTTGGGCATCATGAACAATCAGTTTATGTTTTCCCATTTTCGTTTGGTCCACTGAATAAATGTTAAACTGAGGAGGCAAAGACAAAAAGGAAAAGTAAAGAAAAAGATAAACGATTTAAGTTGGAGTTCTTACATTTTAAGCTAAAGTCATTTCATTTGCTGTTGAGATCAGTTGCAGGAGGCTTTTATTACAACACCAAACAACGTAAGTTATACCAAAGTCAAACCATAAAGAGAAACATAGACCAACCGAAACTGCTTTTCATTTAATTTTTGTCTCATTGTCTGAACTCTGCATAGCTGGAAGAAATACAGAGAAAGAAGAGGCCCTTGCCCAACAGTTTGATCCCAGTCAGAGCTATTACAGTATTCACTTCTGTTTGAATTTTACAGCCATAAATTAACTAAAATAGAGTAGAATAGAAAAGAGATAACGTAAGAGATAATTTATTGATAGGTACACTTTACATTTATATGAAGGCCTAAATATATATAGGCAATGAAAATTAAAGATTAGCTAAACAAATCAAAATTTAAAAGTTTAAATCCTAATAAATGACAACTTTATCTTCTAACATGTAAAAAATCTTATCTTTACTTTATTTATTTGCTACCTATCACAAGAATATTTTTAAACTGATTTCTAAAATTAAGTACTAAATATCATAATCAAATTTGACCATTTATTCCGTAATAATTTATAAGCCAAAGTAACCATTCCACAGGTTGATTGTTTCCTCTTTTTCTAACTCACATCTTCCTCATACTATCGTCTCTTACATCAATCTCTTATCTATAGTCCTTTTGTATTACCGTTACACGCTTCAAAGCTTCAATCTTTATTACTTAGACAAGATAAAGCTAGAGTAAAATAACAATTTATTTTTTTGTTAACATTAATTTTTATATATAAATAATAATCATAATTAATATAAAAAAAGATAATTTAATCATTATGTAAATATAAAATTGAGAACAATACAAAATATTTAAAATATTACAATTTAATCATATAATAAATAATAATTACATCAAAATATCAAATAAAAAGAACAACAAATATCTTTGAATCTCTAAGTTTATATATAACTCTTTCCAATTATGGTAGATCTATTCATACAAAAGAATTTTTCAATCTCAATCATATGAAATTAAATTATGAACTAATATTTCATATATATTAGAACAAGAATATAACTCATAATTGAATATCAATAAATTAATAAATAAAACTGCATTAAATAAAATATCAAATCATATTGTCGTTACAACTTAGGGTTCATTATCATACCTAGGCATTAACAAATTAGTTTCTATCTATAAAAAACAAAACCAAAAACAAATATTTAGAAGAACAACTAGAGAGCAAAAAAATCATATTCTAAATCTCACTTTTTCTTCTAATGAAGCTTCTTGTAATTTGGATTGCATGTTACTATTTGTTAGATATTATGATGTAATCTTCGTTTTTTCCTCGTCCTATAGAGTTGTCACTTCTCTATATTTCTTGCTACTCAAAGATGCTCTAAAACTCATCTCACTTTATATGCTTTTGTTTATATCCTTTTATAATAAAAACTAGTTCTAGAATATACAAAGTCGCTTACACGGTTGTGTAAGAGACCATGTAACTTTAAAAGCACCTAAATTTACAAGTACAAAGACTTACACGGGCAATACATATAGGTGTGTGTATCCACATATATGGGCTTGTATCTTCACACAACCATAAACATTCTCCATATATTTATAGAGACTTACACAGTCATTGTACATAGTCGTGTAGGTCCTCATTTGTTTTAAATCTTCGTTTCATAGCACGATTTTATCTGAATTCTTCTCCTTTTGGTTCAATAAAGCAATTATCACCTACAAATATACTTAAAGTGAATTAACTACTAAAAAATATTATAAAACTATTAAATAATAAGCAAAACATGTTAAATATGAGTATATAAATATAGTCAAATAATTATCATCAAACATACCCACACTCAAGCTTTTGCTTATCTTTAAACAAATAATAATCTAAATTATCAATCTTATAAACATCCATCCTTTATTAACTCTAACTTGTCCATTCACACTTTAAATCATCATATCATATTGATTAAATTAACAAACAATGGGATTCAAGTCATCCTAGATCTAACCTTCATAAAATGATATCAATAATAATCACATGGATATTTTTTTTTGAAATCAAAATCACAATGTTTTACACCCTCATTAAAGTCTCACTCAATACAATCAAGTGTTTAGGGTAAAAAGTGTAAAAACCCTCGAATTAACGTGTAGAAGAATTCTTAACCATAAGTTTGCAATAAAATCATATCTTCACCACTTATAAGAAAAAAAATACAAAATCGAAAGGTCTTAATCTAATGTTTTAATGGGGTTTAGGTAAGGTATGACATAAATGATAAAAAGGGCGATAAAGTTGAAACAAATTCACAAAAACAAAATTACAAGAAACTTAATCTTTTACAATATAGGTCCTTCTTACCATAAGTCCATTGGTACCATAATTGCAACACCTTTTTAAATCATGCTCTCAACATATATTATTTTTTTTCGAGCAATCATCGTCTAGTAAAAATTACAGAAATATTAAACCTTTTTTAAAATTTAAGTTTCAAGCAATCAAGTAAATGTAAATAGCCTTTAAGGTTCAAAATAATAAAAAATGCTCCCAATAAAAATTAGATAAAGGCTAATAATGTTATTACAATCAATTAAAAGACTAAGTCTCAAAATTTGTTACTCTTAAGGGACAAAATATAATGAGGGTAATTATAAAGAAAATAGGCTAAAAACGGTTCAATCTAAATGCCTTATCATTTCAATGCTTCTAATTTAACAAATGTGGTCTCAAAATGAATAATAAAAGCAAGTTTTAGAATTATCTAACTATGTATGATAACACGCATGAAAGAATAAAAGAGCTTGAAAAATGTGATGTATTTGCTCTTGGGCTCAAAAGCTCATAAAAGGTCTTAGTGTGTAAATAATATGTAATTTTCATTCAACTTGACTATTTCAATGACTACTAAACATATGACTTATAAAATCACGTTTATTTTAACTTTTATCCTTCATTAATCAATAATGATCTAAAGTATTTAGGATATAAGCCACATGTTGTAAGATAACACTAAAGACATAATGTATCTAAATAATAAATCCAATTGACTCCATTAATGTCCTTTTTAATAACAAACTTTTAATAAAAAAGGAATAATAGAACTCCCTAAATCTTCAGTTGACTCAAACAGTTTTTCTTGTAGGAAGTAGGAACCATCCGTGCTTAAAGTGATTACTAATAATTCATCGGTAGTTCTTCCTCTATTACCTTTATCCATTCTTCTACTTCCTCTACTTATTAGCAGCTTCCTCTTCTTCTTCTTCCTCTACTTCCTTTGTCATATGTTTTTCCTTCTCTTCTAAAGAAGTAGTTATGTCCTCGTCTTCTTGAAATGCAACTTCATTCGTGAAATCAACCTTTGTTTCCTCTTCACTCTGAGGCATTAATAAGCTCAATTAATATGTTGTATTCAACTCAATGCATTCAGGTGAAGAAAACCTCTCTTCAAATTTGGCTAGCTTCACTTTTGGCAAGGTATTTTGTTATTATATTTAGAAGTCATTCTTCTTGCTGCTATTGTTGTAAAGATCTGATCCATCAATATAAAGGTTGATCCATTCTGAATTATAAGTATTTTCATAAAGTGTACTCTGAGGCTGGTTTCATATACAATATGGTTGCTCCCACATATAGCGCCCGACATTCATGACTGTAATGATTACCTCCAAAATTGTCACGTCATAACTCTTGTACTGGTTGAGCTTCTAAATACATGTCACCATTCCTTTCATTCCAAGTTTATGCTGATGCTATATGTGATGGCATATTATAACTACCATGAGAATACTGTCATCTCCATCCTTCCAATATGGTTTGTAATTATGACTATGAATCTCAAATCCTAACAGTAAGATACGAACATAAATTCAAAATAAAGAAGATCAAAAGATAAATAAATGAATAAATAAATAAGAATAATAAAAATAAAATGGAAGTAAAAATAAAAATAAATAAATACAGAAAATAATAGTTAGATTAATAAAAGCTTGGCTTTCCTAAAATTACAATCCCCAATAATAGCGCTAAAAACTTTATTCACTTTTTTTCTTATGCTTATAATAATTTATCAATTTTAAACTGTACGTGCACGATGTAATTGTAGTTAGCACAAGCAGGTATGGGTTGATCCCATAGGAATTGTAAGTAAAGAATTGTAAGTACTAGTATTAACCTTTTTCTATTATCTAACCGTCAAATCAAATTGTAGATTTAATTAAAATTAAAATATATAAACTAAAATAAGATTGAAATAATAATGAACTCAAACAAAGAAAATTGCCACAAAAAGTCGATATCAAATAAATAGTACTTAGGTGATGAACCAACCAAAGAATTCTTAAAATTATCCCTTTATCATGCAATTGGATTATTGATTATTGGACAGTGAAAATTCCTAACTTTCTCTAAGATTACATTATTGATTTGTGAATTTCATAATTAGGTTTGACCATAATCTAGAGGATTTATGTCGACCTATCTCTATGTTTGTATGCAACTCTTTCCAATTATAATAGATTTATTCATACAAAAGGATTTCTCAATCTCAATAATACGAAATCAAACCAATAACTAATATTCCAGATGTATTAGAATAAGAATATAACGCATAATTGAATCTCAAATAATCAATCAATAAAACTGCATTAAATAAAAGATCAAATCATATTGTTATCATAACTTAGGGTTCATCACACATAAGCGCTATTCAAATTAGTTCATATCTATAGAAAACAAAACAAAGACAAATATTTAGAAGAAAAAATAGAGAACAAAGAAATCATATTTAAATCTCCCTTTTTATTTTAATGAATCTTTTTGCAATTTAAATTGAATGTTGCTATTTATTAGATCTTGTAATATAATCCTCATGGTTTCCTCGTTCTTTGCTCAGAATTGTCACTTCTCAATATTTCTTATGACTTAAAGACGATCTAAAACTTGCTTACTTTATTTGCCTCTGTTCATGTCCTTTTATGGTAAAAACTAGGGATTTTGGAATATACACATGTACTTTATGGTTGTGTAAGAGACTATATATCTCCAAAAACACATGAATTTGTGATTTTAAGTAGGCATAGAGACTTATATGGGTAACATACATAGCTGTGTATATCCACATATACTAGCATGTAACTTCACAAGACTAGAAACAATATTCTTCAAATCACCATAGTTTTACGTAGACTTACACAGTCACTGTACATGGTTATGTAGGTCCTCACTTGCTTTAGATCTTTGTTTCATACCACGATTTCATCTAAATTCTTCTTCTTTTAGTTCAAGAAGGCAATTATTACCTACAAATATACTTAAAGCGAATTAAGTACTACAAAATATTATAAAACTATTAAATTACAAGCAAAACACATTAACTATAAGTATATAAATATAGTCAAATATTTATTTATTAATCTTCCTTCTCAATTGTCTTTGACTTCCCAAATGCTTTAAAGCTTGATGATTTGTGTACAAAATAAACTCTTTAACCAATTTATCACTGTTCCCAAATCTTTAAAGCTCTCGTAATAACATAAAATTCTTTATCATAAGTAGCCCACTTTTGCCTAGCATCACACAACTTTTCACTAAAGAAGGCTGTTGTCTTTTTCTCTTGAGATAACACAACTCCAATCTCAACTTCACTGGTATCACATTATACTTCAAACAAGTTAAAAAATTGGGTAAGCCTAGAACATATGCAGTACACAAATTTTCCTTAATGATTGCAAAACTATCACATTATTCTTTTCTTGTTTGAACTTTCCCTTTTTGAGACACTCGATAATAGGAGTCATAATGCTACTAAAATTATGGATGAATCGTCTATAAAATGTCACTAACCTATGAAAACTCCTCACATCTTTGACATTCTTAAGTGTAGGCCACTCCTTAATAGCTCTCAGCTTCTCTTCATCCACTCCCACTCCATCTTTCCCTATAATGAAACCAATACATAAAAAAATTTTCAGACATAAAAGAGCACTTCTTGGAATAGCATACAATTTGTTTTCCATTAAAATACAAAACATATTGTGCAAGTGATCTAAAAGCTCTTCTTTTAACTTGTTATGAGTAAGTATATCATTCAAGTACATAACTACAAACTTACCTAAAAAGAGGTTTAAACACTTCATTCATTAACCTTATAAAAGTGATAAGAGCATGAGTTAACCCAAAAGGCATCACTAGCTATACAGATAACCCATTTTCGTCTTAAATGTAGTTTTTCACTCATCCTTAAACCTAAATTTAAATTTGATGGTAACCACTACTGAGATCAATCTTAGAAAAAATCATTGCCTACTCAATTGATCTAATATATCATTTAACCTCAGGATAAAAAACTTATACCCAATAGTAATTTTATTAATGGCTTGGCTATCCACACTCATCCTCTAACTACCATCTTTCTTAGGGGTAAGTAAAGCAAGAATCGAACATGGGCTCATACTCTCTAATATACCCTTTCCTAATTAAATCCTTTTCTTTCCCCCTTAAGATCTCATTCTTCTTTATAGGGTATTACATAATCAAATTCTTCTAAAATTGATTAACAAAATCTTATATTTTCTACCTTCACTCTCTTCTTCCTCGTTCGCTATCAATAAATGTACTTGCCTCATTTCTTTCATCTCACTCACAAACCTTCCCCAATTATTTTTCAATTCTAACAATGACTTCTTTGTCCCATTAGGTTTTACCATTATCTTTTTGCCTATGTTAACTAACTTATACTTCACATCATTCTTCACAAATTGATAAATATTCTTCCTTCCTAACTCATATGCATCAACATCATATTGCCATGGCCTACCTAATAAAATTTGATATACATCCATATTATCAATATATAATAATGCCCATATGAGTATTAGTAATAGTGAATGGCACCTTACCCCTTTATGTGACACAGATACCACCAATGGGAGTAATCCATATGATTCTATAGTGTTCGGGGTGAGGCTCAGTTAACAACTTCAGCTTCTTGAACACTAATTTACTGATGATATTCTCTTACTGCGTTTGTTAATTATTAACTCATAAAGATTTCCTTTCACCATGCCTCTATTGCTAAACAATTAGTATAATTGCCAATCTTTTAATCTCCTAATAAGTCCCACAAAACTATCTTCTTCTCCCTTAGAATATTCATAATTTGCCCCATCTAGTCTACACTCCTCTTCCCATAATCTTTTTCTACCTAATCCACTGTATTCGCAAACTTTTGCTTCAAACATTCATTAGAACAATGACTCGATTTCTCATATTTAAAGCAATTTAAAATAGTATGTTTAATATAAAGGTTGGTAGGTTTAGTAGCTAGTGTAGCTTATTTGCCAAATTTTTTTCTGTTATTATTTCCCTTTTCGCCATTAATATATGTAGGAATAGAGCCAACAACTTTTCCTTTCTCGCTTATCACTCTCTCATTATTCTTCATTCTCTTATAATCCTATGACCTCTCATTGATAAATATCTCATCCTTTATAGTCAAATTCCTTACATCATGAATATTTAAGGCCAATTTTATCTCAAATTGCTGGCTTCAAACCCTTTAAATATCGACCAACTTGCTGTGGTTTGATTTTTTCCAAATTATTTTGAGTTTCCAATCTCAAAAACTCAACAGTATACTTATGAATAGTCTTACTTCGTTGAATATAGTTATGATAAGCTTATAACAAATACTACTCATAATCTAAAGAAAAAATTCGTCTCTTTAATAGTTTTCTTCATTCTTAAATAAGTAGACATTGAAACTCAGCCTTCTCTTTTGTCTATTCTACCTCAGACGATTCCACCAAACATCGACTTCTCCCTTAAGTAGATAAGCAAATATTTTATATTCTCTCTTCTAGAATTTCAGTATAATCAAAGATGGAATGTATACCTTTAGTCTGTACTCAGGATCATCCCCCCTTGTCTACGATAATATCCCTCTTAGGATGGTTTTCTCATCATTGCAAGAATCATCAACTCTCATAAAAGATGCTGGAATTTAAGGTCATGCAAGGGTAACTCCCATGTTAACTATTTCCCCAAATCTCCGGTTATTGTTACCTTGCATTAATGTCAATTGACCTATGATTGTAACCAACTACTATTCAATATTGTGAATAGCAATCCCGTATTCTTCAATTCTTCTGCAAATAATGAGTAATCCTTGAATGTCATCATTAAGATTATTTTCCATTACTTAAAAAAAAGCTTTATAAGATTTATGATACCATTTACTGCAGTGAAAAAGATAAACAAAAATAATTCCAAACTAAGAATTGTAGGATAAAAATTTTCAAAGAAAAAATAAAATTCATTGATAGAGAGTTATATTAATCTTGTTCAATTTTTTTTTTCTAGATATGTTTACATAAACCCTAATTCATCTCAGGAAGAATTCTAAAAGAAATGGGGAACTCTAATTCATCTTAGGAAGAATTCTAGACAAAATAGGAAAGGAAAAAAAGAGATTGAGTAAAGTTTAAAAATAAGAAACATATAAAATAAAAAAGAAAATTATTAAAAGATCTCACAAAGAAGGATGTTGGGTAAGGTGTGATTACGTGTTAGCCAATAATTTATTGTGCCTAATTATAAAGAAATCTAGAGAAGAATGTTAGATAAAGCATGATCACGTGCTACTTAATAGACCATTCTGCTAGAAAAGAAAGAAATGTATAAAGGAACGTTGGATAAAGCAAGATCATGTACAAGTGAATATCTCATTCTGTTCAAGAATTCATATGCCTCATCATTAACCTTTTGCATGATATTAAAAATTGTATTCGTTTTCTTCTAAGAACTTGTATGTTCTAAATATTTTGCTACTATTCACATAAAAGAATAATTATATGATTAATTAATCTGTAAATTCAAATTTAAACAATCCTTTGTGGATAAGAGACAACGTTTACATTTGTCTACTCAGTAATGAAATAATGATTAATTCCAAAGTTTAAGCAAGATCAAATCCATGCAATTTAGTTGGATAATTTTATATAAATGCAATATTTCTGAAAATTTTTAACAGTAGTCACCAATCATTAGAATATTTTAAGCTAAGAAGGCTGCATGCTACTTCTTTATCCTTTCCAGCTTGTAAAGTTAAAAGGCAGCAGGCCACGCATGGTCGTCGAATTAATGTAAGAATGCAAGATTTTGCCTGCCACCAGAACATTAATAATCTTAACCCATATATATTATCTATGAAGACGGTCATAATCATTTATTGATAGAATAAGATCATTCTTTAAATAAAAATAAAACCATACCAATATGCTAATCTCTCTTTCTCCATTGTTATTGAAAAGCAAGCTAAAGAATCCATAACTAATGACATTAAATGTTCTAATTCTGCATGATTCTATATGAAAATGTGGGACTGAACTTTTGAAACAGAAAATTATTAAATGAATGATATGTGCTGATATTAATATCTTACTAGTCATCTTCTTCATGATATTTTATTACTCTTTAATAAAGCACGACCTATCGATATGCATACAACTGAAAATTAAAACCATACTTAAAATAGTTTGGTCATCCTTTTCAAAGTCTAAATTTTGCATATCTAGTCCACCATTTTTCTCTAGGTTCCATGATTGCAATGCAAATTCAAAGAGTCAAGCAACATGTGCTATAAAGTGGAAAAGATAAAAAAATCTAAATGGAGGACCCCTTACTTTTTTAATAAGATCATGAATATCCATTATAGAACGGTATGAGAAAATATTGTTTTAAATTGAATTTTTGGATCCACAACAAGTTGATTAAAGCCTTGTCTAATTTTTTCTTTAATAACCACTGACCCACTTGGTTGTTGGAACATACAAACAATCTTCCATTATGACTATGATTAGTGACTTCCAATTTCTAAAGACAAGTTCTGAATTCCCCATAAGGTTTTCCTTAGCATCTTTCACCTTAAATTCCAAAGTCGGCAATGTACAATTAAGGTCACCAATGATAAGCTAGTGATCATTGACTACATTATTGTATTGTATCAAATCATTCTATAAAATATATCTTTAGAATGCGAAATTGGATGCATACACAAAAGTGAACCATGTCTTTCCCATGCCTTTAATTTTACTTATAAAGATGAATGCATTGGTAATTTAACACCAAAATTTTATCCGAATTATATGTTATAACAACCCTCCCTTCATAGTGCCTATCATAGTTAGTAATGAGCTTATAATGAGCCTTGAACAATCACAAACTTAGACAATTCTCCCTCTTTAATTTGTCTCCGAAAGACTAAATAAGTTTGGTTTTATTGCTTTGATATAATTAACTACTGCATGACATTTTTTGGTATTAATAAGACCCTTAACATTCCATGCAAACACCGTTATTAGTTTTTAAAGGATTTGTTAGCTTTGGATTTAGCTTTTAGACAAGATTTCTTCCTTTCAATAGATATAAAAGCTCTTAAATAGCATCATCATCGGTGGGAGGGATGTTCGGATGTTGTTCTAATTCACCAGCTCCTTGAATTAGAGCATCATTAATAGGCTAGTTTGAATTATTCTGTTGGCATTAACTGTGAGAGGGAGTAGGCACATCATTTGAGCTAGGAACTTCCATATTTTGATTAAGGGCTTCAACATTAAGGTTAAAGGTACCATGAACCACACTTGAATACTCAGAAACATCTACTTTAGAACCTATGGATTGAACATTTTCCAATTTTAGCAAATCATCTTTAAAAATACTTTTGAAACCTTACCCGTTGGTGGCCATTTCTCCCCTTTTGGACTCAAAGATGGCTTCCATTTATAAGAGACTTTAATGGTATCCTCCACTAACTTATTCACTACTCCCAATCTCTTTAATGGAACTTCTTTAGGTAGTTTACAATTTATGTTAACATTAATGCATATTCATGCTTACCAAATGAGTTTTCTTAAAGAAGTTGCTTCGTCCATGCATAATGGATTGCCTATAAAGTTAGAAAGGAGAATAAGTGTTGGACCCCGAACTTTTCTTAAAAGACTAGAACTAATAAATGAGAAATGTGGAGAAGTTCATATTTTTGTTTTGGTGATTTTGGTAGTGAGAGACTATGAAATGGGCAAAATTAGGGTGAAAGTGATGAAAAACACGTATATATATATCATGTATGTTTTGTTATTGGTGTTCATGATTAATCATGGACTCTAATATCTTTTTAGATGATATGAAGTTGAAAATGAAGTGGAGAAGATGATCTTGGTATGAGTTGTGATAAGAAAAGATTTAGAAACAAAAGTGGTAGTAATCTGGAAAATGTTCACTGAGTGTGTTTCGTTCTAGTAGCCATAACTTTTTTTTTCTAGTTATCCAAATGAGATGATTATTTGCTTGGATTACACTAGAAACATATGG
>JANZXR010000172.1:44269094-44282313 GCA_027575705.1 Erythroxylum echinodendron | reverse complement strand
TTGTGTCGATCTTAAGCATTTTAAAAGTCATTGGGCATATATTAAGACTGACCTTAACCTATGTCATTAGACACATACAGTTTTTGTGTGGATATATCCTTAAAGTTCAACATGACATAGGGGGATACAAGTGTTTAATCCCATACAGGTGTTCTCTAATGCAGTTTAGCATTCAGTTAGAGAACATAAAGGTTTTCTCTAATGCTGTTTGGCATTCGGAGAGAGAAAACAGGATTTCTCTGATGCAGTTTAGCATAAAGCCGGAGAAATCGAGACCTATGGACGAAGATGATACATAGTAGATCATAAAGGTGTCATCGTAGTCTACCACACTCCATTTTCCCGTTCATGTTAGTGAGGTACTAGGTATTCGTGATTGTATTGGACCTATGTCACACATGACACATGCGTCTGATATCTTCCGATACCGAAAGCCTTGCGGGATAGAATGTAGAACTTTCGTTATTTTTGGATCAAATGGTTTTCAAAACTCAGTCGACTATACGGTAGCGTGACTTAACCGAATTTTTAAACTGTTTTAAAAGAGTTAAAGCTGCAATTAATAACTGTCCAAGGGGGAGATTGTTGGACATTTTTGCCCTTAAGGGCAATTCTGTCAATTTTCCCATTCAGTGGACAGTCATTAATTGTAATTTGGTTTTCAAATTAATTATTGGTTAAGTTACGTAATTTGATCCATATAAAGATAATAAAGTGGCCCAATAAATGATCTACATTAATGGGTCGAAGTCCGGATGGAAATTGGATCCCCTTCAGTGTGGACTGGACTGTATCGGCCTTGTGATGGGGAAGCCCGATATGAAAACTTATATATATATAAGGGGGTCTCCTGTGGTTACTTAAGTAATTCACGAGCATTCAGAGCTCTGACTCGTTAAGAGCGCTCGTGTGTTAAGGAAACTACAGAAAGGCCTAGATCTTAAGTCGGTGAACGTTTTCTATACAGGTCCTGAGGAGATTCGAACTCTTTTGGCAGTTGAAAACGGCTCATAAAGATTGGATGAAACCAAATCAGGTATTTCGCATTATCTTCATTTTTAATCCTTTCACGTCCGATCCTGGGTGCGTAATGAAGTTTGCTCTATGCATTACACACAGAACAAAACTTAGGCGATCAACAATTGCATAGCGATGCTAACCTAACCCTGAGGCTCACATCCGTGTTCCTCAACGACCAAAACTATGTCTCATGGGCCAAATTCTTCACATTGTCATTAAGCGACAAAGGTAAATTAAGATTCGTTAATGGAAAAAAACAAAGGCCACTAATCCAAAGGATTCGAAACTTGAAGAATGAGAAGAAAATGACCATTTAGTCATGTCCAAAGGATTCGAAACTTGAAGAATGAGAAGAAAATGACCATTTAGTCATGTCTTGGCTACTTAATTCAATGGAAAATCAAATAGTTGAAATGTTTGTGTTTTTTTAAAACTTCCTAAGAAATATGGCAATCTAATCAAGAAATGTTTGGCCAAAAATGGAATTTTGGTCATATTTACCATGTCAAATAAGAAATTTCCAAAAATGAAACAAGGCTACAGGAGCAACATAGAATACTTCGACCAACTTAAAACAAAATGGGACGAATTAGAAATCTACTTACCTCCAACCACAGACCCATAAACAATCCAAGAAAGAAACCAGCAAGAAAGAGTGTAGCAGTACTTGGCAGGGCTGGACTAAAGTTACAAGGTAGTACAGTCCCAAAGTCTTCTCTTCACAAAACTACCCTCTCTGTCCAGCATCAT
The DNA here is from genome assembly GCA_027575705.1 of Erythroxylum echinodendron. Taxonomy (NCBI): domain Eukaryota; kingdom Viridiplantae; phylum Streptophyta; class Magnoliopsida; order Malpighiales; family Erythroxylaceae; genus Erythroxylum; species Erythroxylum echinodendron. Next base: position 44,280,543 of record JANZXR010000172.1, on the reverse strand, counting down.
GACCAAAGAGAAGAAATAAGAAGGAAGTTAATGATCGAGCCTTATGAGACTAAAGAGAACCATGCCATCGTAGCCAACAGAGGATGGGATGGAAACTCCAACCCTAAAGCAGAGGTGTGGGAAGCGCCAAGCACTGTGCAGTGCGATAGTGGTAAGAAGGAAGGCCACGAGAGGATTTATTACACCTTGGAGTGGATTTATTGCACTGCAACACCAAATTTGGTGTTTTGGTGCCTTGGTTGGAGATGACCTTATTCCTCCACCCGCAACTCTAGTGGAAGAAGAAAGGCATCAGTGGCATAGGAAAAGGGGGGAATTTTGAAGACAAATTAATCGAAGAAAACAGAAAGAGGGGGCTATGTGCTTCGTTTTACCTAGATGCTAGTAAACAGGAGAGAAATGAACAACCAGACTAGAATCAAATAGGCCAGTTAATAGCCCAACTTAACAATTTGCTTGGATAAACAGGTAATTACACAGGTATTACTTCTAACTTTGTTTCAAAATTTCAAAATAAACATGCTTGGATACTTGATTCTGGTGTTGTCGACCATATAATGGGAAATTGTGAAATTTTAAACAATTTTAAACAACCTAAAAATTTGTAACCAGTTACAATTGCAAATAGTTTAAAAGTATCTGTCTAGAATATCAAACATATATTGTATCTGTCTAGATTGTACTACAATATAATACTACATATATTGTACTAATGTATCCACTATTAAACATTTAAACCCCTCCATTCTAGGATAACTGTAATATTATACGCAGTAAGGCTTTATAGGGCTTGAAATAGTGATTTGAATAGAAATGAGTTACTTCTTGAATAGTGATTTAAAATGTATATTTTGGTTTAAACAATGACTTTTAATAGTTTTGTGGTAATATAAGCATTGTTTAGTAATCCTTAAGGAAGATATGTTCTTTTTCTTGTTTTTTATTAGTTTTTAATCAAGCATTGCTATTGAAAGATAAAAATCTAAAAAAGTCAGCCCTCGTGTCAGAATTTATCTACATATAGAGAGAAAGAAGTTTATACTATTTCATTTGGAATCACTTCGAAAATAATGTTGTAAGAATTGTGTCTTTTTACATTGGTATATACTCATTATATAATTACAATTGTAAGTATTTTATTTTTCTTTGTCCCAATTCTTCTTTACATTATTTTATTTAAAATTAAAATTCATCTCCATATCATAATTTATAATTATGTATGATTGATTTATTTTTATTTGAGTCGATTTTTTTTTGACATTATTTTATTTAAAATTAGGAATCATTTAACTAGATGATAAATATGATCTTAAGCATCATGAAATGTAGTATGTTGGTATAAATTATATTTTAATTCCTTACTTATCAAATTATTTTTTAATTTTGTGTTTGAATTATTTTACTTAAACTTTTATCATTAAAACATGATCATAATTCCAATTATATTATATTTCGTATTATTTTATTAAAAACTTGTTGAGAATATATAGGCCTGAATGTAGGAGAAGTCGTATATAATATGGACTAAAAAATTATACGATAAAAAGAGCTTCTACATAGTAAAAAGTCATATAAGACTTATAAAAAAACAAAAAACATTACAAATTAAAAACTAAAACAATAATTAACTGGCTAAAAAATGTAGCAATTGTTGACTTGCTAAATTGGCAGCTCTTGGAGAAGACCGGAAAACCTACAACTAATATCATATATCATTATATTAGTATTTAAATAAGTTTATTATTAATTTTAAATTAATATTTATTTAAAATATCTTACTATTAGATAGGAGATGCTGTTAAATAAGGATGAATTATTAGATTTTTGAAAGATTTTTTATAGTCATTTTCTTCCTATGCTCTTTCATAAGAGTTCTTAATTTTCCAATATGGGGTACCTTACTTGGATCCAAATTCTAGTATTAACACTGCATGCAATCCAATTGAAATATCCTTCTCATTTACACGCCCCTGTAAATGTCCTATCATAATTTTTTTATAACAACATTCGAAATAATTTTATAATGAATAATGAATAATTAAAATAAACCTTTTTCACTTTAAAAAACTTTGGTATACTTCCATAATTTCTACAACCGGCAGGTAAATGTTAATTTATGGTACTTAAAATTTCGCTACTTCAAGCCTTAAGTTTTGGCTTTTTCTAAAAACAATTATGACCAAAAATGAGGTTAGATGTTTGATTTTAAATTATTAATTAGTCAAAATAATTTATTTAAATTTAAATTAAAAATAAATATAAATATAACTAAATCTTATTTCATTGTATAGAATTATTTCGACTAAGAAAATATTATTTTTTACAAAAAAATTGATATGAACCCCTAATAAACAATTAGTTTTAATGAAGATAATTAAATTTTATCTCTCTAAAATATATATTTAATATTTTTTGGTTCAACTCTATCTTGACTTTAATTCTACTAAGTAAATAAGCATACCAAATAATGTTAGGAAAATAGGGTGAAATTTTAAACAGTCTTTACCACATGATGTTATTTTTAAAAATTTACAAATAGAATTGATTTTAAATTATGAATCCATTCCAAACAAGACTTTTAAGATAAAGAATTGTAATAAAAAGGCTTGTCTTTAAATAGAAAAAAGAACCCAAATGTTGTACTTTAGTTTTCTTTATATGTACTATAGAACAAAGAAAAGATGATAGATAGATATATGCACCTAAACGTTTTCTTTAAACGATAAGTGAAGCTTTTGATTTTCTCTTTAGATAAAACATATGCTTAAGTGTGCTATTTGGAAGTATTTATCAAAGACAAAGCTTAGTCACAAGACATTAATATAAACTTGTTGGCTGCTATTTGCTTCTTATACAAATTAAATGAGTTGTACTTATGTACTTTTGATGGGAACATGATGCTCAAAAGTAAAAAACTAGTAACACAAAAACTAAAAACAATAATAAGAAAAAGAAAGTAGAATCAAATAACTCCTAAAATTTAATTACGTTTAGGAATATCTAATTGCATCCAATCATATTTTAGCATCAATTTAGGTTTTGTTACAATAATCATGTTAGTTTGAATTAAAAGTTAATTGTGAATAAAGTATAATTTTATGCATGATACAAATAACTAATTGCAACACAACTTTGACATAAATAAAAATGACTTACGGAGACTTGCTCTCCAACTTCTTCCTTTACATTCTCAACTTCTTATATTCGGTTATGAGAAACCTTAAAATTTTATTAACAAAAAATTCATTAAATTCAACATTCAACGTACAAATAACTAAGTTCAGAATAATCAAAAATAAAATTCCCTTACAGATATTTGTTCTTGAAGTTCTTCCTCTACAATATGAATTTCCTCCCCTTGTGGGTTTGGAGGAGGAGGAAGAGGAGCTTATCCTCTTATAACTTGCTCACGTCGACCACCTCAACCACCTCGCCCACCTTGATCAAGAAGGCGCCTACCACCAGGTTTCATGAAATCAAAGGAATGGAAGAACCACTTCATTGGAAGAACGATTTGGTATAATCGCAAGGATATCAATCAAGATGAGTTAGTTTGAATGCCTAAAAAACGAATGTAAATACGTCATGTATAATAAAAATAAAAAAGAAAGGGTAGACTCAATGTCATAGAAACAAAATACATCAGAATGAGCAGGAATAAGCCTACTAGTAGCTGGCACTGGTCTATCTTTCCTTCCCACCTTTAGAAAGGCTAACGTAAGTAAATGTTCACAAAAGAAAGGACTCGTTGAAGGCAATGCAAAAACAGAAGTTAAGGCTCGTCGACGGCAGGAGTAAGCATATCAGTAGCTAGCACTAGCCTATCTTTCCGTCCCGCCTTAAAAAAGACTAATGCAAGTAAATGTTCACAAAGGAATGGGCTCGTTAAAGGCAGAGATTGATTCTTTTAAAGAGCAGTCGTTAGGCTGAACATTTACAGTGCAAAATTAGACGTTAAGGCCTGTCGAAGGCAAGAGTAAGCCTATCAGTAGGAGGCACCGGTCTATCTTTCCTTCCCACCTTTAGAAAGGCTAACGCAAGTAAGTGTTCATAAAGGAAAGGGCTCGTTGAAGGCCGAGATTGCTTCTTTTAAAGAGCAGTCATTAGGCTGAACATTGATAATGTAAAATCAGACGTTAGGGTTCGTCGAAGGTAAGAGTAAGCCTATCAGTAGATGGCATTGGTCTATCTTTCCTCCCAGCCTCCAGAAAGGCTAACACAAGTAAGTGTTCACAAAGGAAAGTGCTCATCGAAGGTAGAGATTCCTTCTTTTAAAGAGCAGTCATTAGGCTAAACATTGACAATGCAAAGTCAAATGTTAGGGCTCGTCACTAGCAGGAGTAAGCCTATTAGTAGCTGGCAATGGTCTATCTTTCCTTCCTGCCTTCAAAAAGGTTAATGTAAGTAAATGTTCACAAAGGAAACGACTTGTAAAAAGGCATAGATTGTTTCTTTTAAAGAGCAGTCATTAAGCTGAAAATTGACAATGCAAAATCATACATTAGGGCTCGTCGAAGACAGGAGTAAGCCTATCAGTAGCTGGCACTGGTCTATCTTTCCTTCCTGCCTGCAAAAAGGCTAACGCAAGTAAATGTTCATAAAGGAAAGGGCTCATCGAAGGCAGAGATTGCTTATTTTAAAGAATAGTCGTTAGGCTGAATATTGGCAATGCAAAATTAGACGTTAGGGCTCGTCGAAGGCAGGAGTAAGCCTATCAGTAGCTGGCATTGGTCTATCTTTCCTTCCCACCTTCAAAAAGGCTAACACAAGTAAATGTTCACAAAAGAAAGGGCTGGCCAAAGGGAGAGATTGCTTCTTTTTAAGAGCAGTCGTTAGGCTGAACATTGACAATGCAAACTCAGATGTTAGGGCTCGTTGAAGGTAGGAGTAAGCCTACCAATAGCTAGCACTGGTCTATCTTTCCTTCCCACCTTCAAAAAGGCTAACGCAAGTAAGTGTTCACAAAAGAAAGGGCTCATCGAAGGCAGAGATTGCTTCTTTAAATGAGCAATCATTAGGCTGAACATTGACAATACAAACTCAGATGTTAGGGCTAGTCAAATGCAAGAGTAAGCCTATCAATAACTGGCACTGGTCTATCTTTCCTTCCCGCCTTCAAAAAGGCTAATGTAAGTAAATGTTCACAAAGAAAAGGGCTTGCCAAAGGCAGAGATTGCTTCTTTTCAAGAGCAGTCGTTAGGCTGAACATTGACAATGCAAAATCATACGCTAGGGCTCATCGATGGCAGGAGTAAGCTTATTAGTAGCTAGCACTAGTCTATCTTTCCTTCCTGCCTTCAGAAAGGCTAACGCAAGTAAATGTTCACAAAGGAAAGGGCTCATCGAAGGCAGAGATTGCTTCTTCTCAAGAGCAGTCATTAGGCTGAACAATGACAATGCAAAATCATACATTAGGGCTCGTCGAAGACAGGAGTAAGCCTATCAGTAGTTGGCACCGATCTATCTTTCCTTCCTGCCTTCAAAAAGGCTAACGCAAGTAAGTGTTCACAAAAGAAAGGGCTTATCAAAGGCAGAGATTGTTTCTTTTAAAGAGCAGTCGTTAGACTGAACATTGACAATGCAAACTCAGATGTTAGGGCTAATCGAAGGCAGGAGTAAGCCTATCAATAGCTGGCACTGGTCTATCTTTCCTTCCCGCCTTCAAAAAGGCTAACGTAAGTAAATGTTCACAAAGAAAAGGGCTTGCCGAAGGCAGAGATTGCTTCTTTTCAAGAATAGTCATTAGGCTGAACATTGACAATGAAAAATCATACAATAAGGCTCAACAAAGGCAGGAGTAAGCCAATCAGTAGCTGGCACCGCTCTATCTTTCCTTCCTGCCTTCAAAAAGGCTAACGCAAGTAAGTGTTCACAAAGGAAAGGGCTCATCGAAGGCAGAGATTGTTTCTTTTAAAGAGCAGCCGGTAAGCTAAGAATTGACAATGCGAATTCAGAAGTTAGGGCTCGTGGAATGCAGGAGTAAGCTTATCAATAGCTGGCACTGATTTCTCTTTCCTTCCCGCCTTTAAAAAGGCTAACGTAAGTAAATCTTCACAAACGAAAGGGCTTTTAGAAGGCTGAGATTGTTTGTTTTAAAGAGCAGTCGTTAGGTTAAACATTGACAACGCAAAATCATACTCTAGGGCTCGTCAAAGGCAAGAGTAAGCCTATCAGTTGCTATCACTGGTCTATCTTTTCTTCCTGCCTTCAGAAAGGCAAACGCAAGTAAATGTTCACAAAAGAAAGGGCTCATCGAAGGCAGAGATTGCTTCTTTTAAATAGCAGTCATTTGGCTGAACATTGACAATGCAAAATTAGACGTTAGGGCTCATTGAAGGCAGGAGTAATCCTATCAGTAGCTAGTACTAGTCTATCTTTCCTTCCCGCCTTCAGAAAGGCTAACACAAGTAAATGTTCACGAAGAAAAGGGCTAGTGAAAGGCAGAGGTTGCTTCTTTTTAAGAGTAGTTGTTAGGTTGAGCATTGACAATACAAACTCAGTTGTCAGGGCTCGTCGAAGGTAGGAGTAAGCCTATCAATAGCTGGCACTGGTTTACCTTTCCTTCCTGCCATAAAAAAGGCTAACGTAAGTAAATCTTCTCAAAGGAAAGGGCTTTTTGAAGGCTGAGATTGCTTCCTTTAAAGAGCAGTCGTTAGGCTGAGCATTGACAACACAAAATCATACGTTAGGGCCCGTTTAAGGTAAGAGTAAGCCTATCAGTAGCTGGAACTGGTCTATCTTTCCTTCCTGCCTTCTGAAAGGCTAACGCAAGTAAACGTTCATAAAGGAAAGGGCTCTTCGAAGGTAGGGATTGCTTCTTTTAACTAGCAGTCATTAGGCTGAACATTGACAATGCAAAATTAGATGTTAGGGCTCGTCGAAGGCAGGAGTAAGCCTATCAGTAGCTGGCACTGGTCTGTCTTTTCTTCCCACCTTCAAAAAGGATAACGTAAGTAAATGTTCATAAAGGAAAGGGCTTGCCGAAGGTAGAGATTGCTTCTTTTAAAGAGTAGTCGTTAGGCTGAACATTGACAATGCAAAATCATACGTTAGGGCTCCTTGAAGGCACGAGTAAGCCTATCAGTAGCTGGCACCGGTCTATCTTTCCTTCCTACCTTCAAAAAGGCTAACGTAAGTAAATGTTCACAACAGAAAGGGCTCATCGAATGCAGAGATTGCTTCTTTTAAAAAGTAGTCGTTAGGCTGAACATTGACAATGCAAAATCAGATGTTAAGGCTCGTCGAAGGCAAGAGTAATTCTATTAGTAGGCGGAGATCGCTTCTTTTAAAAAACAGCCTTTATGCTAAATCTTGACAATGCAAAATCAGATGTTAGAGCTCGTCGAAGGCAGGAGTAAGCCTACCAGTAGCTGGAACTGGTCTATCTTTCCTTCCAGCCTTCAGAAACGCTAACGCAAGTAGGTTTTCACAAAGGAAAGAGCTCATCGAAGGCAGAGTTTGTTTCTTTCAAAGAGCAGTCGTTAGGCTGAACATTGACATTGTGAAATTAGACGTTAGGGTCGTCGAATGCAGGAGTAAGCCTATCAGTAACTGGCACTAGTCTATTTTTCCTCCCCGCTTTCAAAAAGGCTAATGTAAGTAAATGTTCACAAATGAAAGGGCTCATCGAAGGTAGAGATTGTTTCTTTCAAAGAGCAGTCGCTAGGATGAACATTGACAACGAGAAATCAGACGTTAGGGTCATCGAATGCAGGAGTAAGCCTATCAGTAACTAGAACTGGTCTATTTTTCCTTCTCGCTTTCAAAAAGGCTAACATAAGTAAATGTTCACAAAGGAAAGGGCTTTTCGAAGGCTGAGATTGCTTCTTTTAAAGAGCAGTCGTTAGGCTGAATATTGACAACGCAAAATCATATGTTAAGGCTCGTCGAAGGCAGGAGTAAACCTATCAGTAGCTGGCACTGGTATATCTTTCCTTCCAGCCTTCAGAAAGGCTAACGCAAGTAAGTGTTCACAAAAGAAAGGGCTCATCGAAGGCAGAGATTGTTTCCTTTAAAGAGCAGTCGTTAGGCTGAATATTGACAATGCAAAATCAGACGTTAGGGCTAGTCGAATGCAAGAGTAAGCCTATCAGTAACTGGCACTGGTCTATCTTTCCTTCCTGTTTTTAAAAAGGCTAACGTAAGTAAATGTTCACAAAGGAAAGGGCTTGTAGAAGGCAGAGATTGCTTCATTTAAAGAGCACTCATTAGGCTAAACATTGACAACGCAAAATCATACATTAGGGCTCGTCGAAGGCAGGAGTAAGCCTATCAGTAGCTGGTACTGGTCTATCTTTCTTTCCTGCCTTCAAAAAGGCTAACGCAAGTAAATGTTCACAAAGGAAAGGGTTGGTCAAAGACCGAGATTGCTTCTTTTTAAGAGCAGTCGTTAGGCTGAACATTAAAGATGCAAACTTAGATGTTAGTGCTTGCTGAAGCCAGGAGTAAGCCTATCAATAGCTGGCGCTGGTCTATCTTTCCTTCCTGCCTTCATAGAGGCTAACATAAGTAAATGTTCACAAAGGAAAGGACACATCGAAGGCAGAGATTGCTTCTTTTAAAAAGGAGCCATTAGGCTGAACATTGACAATGCAAACTCAGACGTTAGGGCTCGACGAAGGCAAGAGTAAGCCCATTAGTAGGCGGAGCTTGCTTCTTTTAAGGAGCAGCCTCTAGGCTGAACATTGATAATGCAAAATTAGATGTTAGGGCTCGTCGAAGGCAGGAGTAAGCCTATCAGTAGCTAGAACTGGTCTATCTTTCCTTCCAGCCTTCAGAAAGGCTAACGCAAGTAAGTGTTCGTAAAGGAAAGGGCTCATCGATGGCAAAGATTCTTTCTTTTAAAGAGCTGTCATTTGGCTGAACGTTGACAATGCGAAATTAGAAGTTAGGGCCCGTCGAATGTAGGAGTAAGCCTATTAGTAACTGGCACTAGTCTATCTTTCCTTCCCGCTTTCAAAAAGGCCAACGTAAGTAAATGTTCATAAAAGAAAGGGCTTATCAAAGGCAGAGATTACTTCTTTTAAAAAGCAGTCGTTAGGCTGAACATTGACAACTCAAAATCATACGTTAGGGCTCGTCAAAGGTAGGAGTAAGCTTATCAATAGCTAGCATTGGTCTATCTTTCCTTCCTACCTTCAGAAAGGCTAACGCAAGTAAATGTTCACAAAGGAAAGGGCCCATTGAAGGCAGAGATTGCTTCTTTTAAAGAGCAATCATTAGGCTGAACATTGACAATGCAAAATTAGATGTTAGGGCTTGCCGAAGGCAGGAGTAAGCCTATCGATAGCTGGCACAGGTCTATCTTTCCTTCCCACCTTCAAAAAGGCTAACATAAGTAAATGTTTAAAATGGAAAGGGCTGGTGAAAGGTAGAGACTACTTCTTTTTAAGAGCAGTTGTTAGGTTGAACATTGACAATGCCAACTCAGATGTTAGGGCTTGTCGAAGGCAGGAGTAAGCCTATCAATAGCCAGCATTGGTCTATATTTCCTTCCCGCCTTCAAAAATGCTAACGTAAGTAAATGTTCACAAAGGGAAGGGCTTTTCGGAGGCTAAGATTGCTTCTTTTAAAGAGTAGTAATTAGGCTCAACATTGACAATGCAAAATCATACGTTAGGGCTCGTCGAAGGCAGGAGTAAGCCTATCAGTAGCTGGCACTGGTCTATCTTTCCTTCCTGCCTTCAGAAAGGCTAACGCAAGTAAATTTTCACAAAGGAAAGGGCTCAGCGAAGGCAGAGATTGCTTCTTTTAAAGAGTAGTCATTAGGCTGAACATTGACAATGCAAAATTAGACGTTAGGGCTCGTCGAAGGCTGTAGTAAGCCTATCAGTAAATGGCACTAGTTTATCTTTCCTTCCCACCTTCAAAAAGGATAACGTAAGTAAATGTTCACAAAAGAAAGGGCTTGTCGAAGGCAGAGATTGTTTCTTTTAAAGAGCAGTCGTTAGGCTGAACATTAACAATGCAAAATCATACATTAGGGCTCCTCGAAGGCAGGAGTAAGCCTATCAGTAGCTGGCACCGGTATATCTTTCCTTCCTGCCTTCAAAAAGGCTAACGTAAGTAAATGTTCACAAAGGAAAGGGCTCATCGAAGGCAGAGATTGATTCTTTTAAAAAGAAGTCAGTAGGCTGAACATTGACAACGCAAAATCAGACCTTAAGGCTTATTGAAGGCAAGAGTAATCTTATTAGCAGGCGGAGATTGCTTCTTTTAAAGAGCAGCCTCTGGGCCGAACATTGACAATGCAAAATCAGATGTTAGGGCTCGTCAAAGGCAGGAGTAAGCCTATCAGTAGCTGGAATTGGTCTATCTTTCCTTCCAGCCTTTAAAAAGGCTAACGCAAGTAAGTGTTCACAAAGGAAAGGGCTCATCGAAGGCAGAGATTGTTTCTTTTAAAGAGAAGTCGTTAGGCTGAACATTGACAATGCGAAATTAGACGTTAGGGTCATCGAATGCATTAGTAAGCCTATCAGTAACTGGCACTGGTCTATCTTTCCTTGCCGCTTTCAAAAAGGCTAATGTAAGGAAGGGGCTTTTCGAACGCTGAGATTGCATCTTTTAAAAAGCAGTCGTTAAGCTAAACATTGACAATGCAAAATCATATATTAGGGCTCGTCGAAGGCAGGAGTAAACCTATCAGTAGCTGGCTCTGGTCTATCTTTCCTTCTAGCCTTCAGAAAGGCTAACGCAAGTAAGTGTTCACAAATGAAAGGGCTCATCGAAGGCAGAGATTGTTTCTTTTAAAGAGCAGTCGTTAGACTGAACATTGACAATGTGAAATCAGACATTAGGGCTCGTCGAATGCAGGAGTAAGCCTATCAGTAGCTGGCACTGGTCTATCTTTCCTTCCCACTTTCAAAAAGGCTAAGTAAGTAAATGTTCATAAAGGAAAGGGCATTTCGAAGGCAGAGATTGCTTCTTTTAAAAAGCAATCGTTAGGCTAAACTTTAACAACGCAAAATCATACGTTAGGGCTCGTCGAAGGCAAGAGTAAGCCTATCATTAGCTTGCAATGGTCTATCTTTCCTCCCAGCCTTCAGAAAGGCTAACACAAGTAAGTGTTCAAAAAGGAAAGCGCTCGTCGAAGGCAGAGATTGCTTCTTTTAAAGAGCAGTCATTAGGCTAAAAATTGACAATGCAAAATCAAATGTTAGTGCTCGTCGTTGGCAGGAATAAGCATATTAGTAGCTGGCACTGGTCTATCTTTCCTTCCCGCCTTCAAAAAGGCTAACATAAGTAAATGTTCACAAAGGAAAGTGCTTGTTGAAGGCAGAGATTGTTTCTTTTAAAGAGCTGTCGTTAAGCTGAAAATTGACAATGCAAAATCATAAGTTAGGGCTCGTCGAAGGCAGGAGTAAGCCTATCAATAGCTGGCACTGGTCTATCTTTCCTTCCTGCCTTCAGAAAGGCTAACGCAAGTAAATGTTCACAAAGGAAAGGGCTC
>JANZXR010000172.1:44177340-44232514 GCA_027575705.1 Erythroxylum echinodendron | reverse complement strand
CCGCTTATTATGATGCATGTATTTTACGTGATTTGCATGCATGAAGTTGCTGTTTTATTATGGCTTGGTTTTACATTATCTCCATTGGAGGTCATCAAATCACTAAACCTTCTCTTTGAACTTTTCTCTAGATGCACGGCTTTCTCTTCAACAAATCCGCAGATCTCTTACCATGCTCGCTCTAACAGTTTGCCCTCCAAATCTCATCCACTTATTGTTGTGAAGTTCGGGTTAATCTCTATTAATAATAACAAATTCACCTCGAATACTATTGCCTGAGTGAATAGAGTGTGATCGATTATATTGAAAAATCACTCCAAGTAAATTCTCAAGAAAGACTGGAGGGGTAAAAAATGGTCTTACTTAAAACTCAACCTCTTAGACTGAATTTTCCTAGACACGTAATTTAATAGCACAATAATTCACTACAACTATATCTGACAATAGCTATTAAATAAACAAATAAAGAACACTATAATTTAACGAGATTAAGTCAATTATGCCTACTTCCTCAGACACTATTAAATTGATATTTCACTATTTTCAAGAAATAATACAAGTAAAATATTACAAAAAGAGAGAAGGAAATTTTGTCTTATGAAAGACAATTTTTGGATGTTTAAGATAGGTGAAGGAGTCTCCATTTTATAAATTAAGAAGACTCCTCCATCTTTATAATTCTTCAATATGGGAATATGTCATAACATTAACAATTCTCCACTTTGACATATTTCGCATCTTCAAATCTCTCACAAAACTTATCTTTAGTAGTGTCTTCAAATGCACTTTAAAGCGTTTATCTTCAAATTTTAGCAATATTGGTCAAGTCTAAACAATGTTGGAACTTGACTGTAGTCACCACCTTTGTCAAAATATCAATAGGATTCTCAATGGTCTTAATCTTTTGGATTGCTACTCCACCTTCTTCTAGAACCTCTCGTATAAAGTGATAACGGACATAGATATGCTTCGTCCTTGCATGGTAAACCTGGTTCTTTGCTAAAAAGATAGCACTATGATTATCACAGTGCACTTTGATGTGCTTCTGTTGAACCGTTAACTCACCAAGCAATCCTTGAAATCAAATTGCCTCCTTCACAGTCTCTGTAGCTGCCATATACTCTGCCTCCATAGTCGACAAAGCAACTATTAACTGTAAGGTAGACCTCGAACTGACTGGTGCCTTTGCAAGAGTAAACACATAGCCAATAGTTGATCGACGTTTATCTAAATCATTGGTATAGTCGGAATCACAATATCTAACTACACATTAACCGTTATGCTTATCCCGCTAAAATACCAAACCAACATCTATGGTGTTCACAATGTACCGTAGAATCCATTTCATAGCTTGCCAATTTTCCTTTCTAGGATTATGCATATACCTACTCACAACCTCAACTGTCTATGAAATGTCGGGCCTTGTATACACCATAACATACATAAAGCTATCAATCACATTCGCATACGGTACTTTAGACATGTACTTTCGTTCTGCTTGTTTCTTTGGAGATAAAGATGTATTGAGCTTTATATGAGACGCGAGTAGAGTACTAACCAATTTTAAATTTTCATTCATGCAAAAACGTTGTAGTACCTTTTCAAATATTACTTTTGAGTCAAACACAGTCTCTCCAACTTTCTATCTCTACTTATCTCTATGCCGAGAATTTTCTTATCCTCACCGAAATCCTTCATTTCAAACTCCTGATTCAACTGAATCTTCAATCTTTCAATTTCTCTTTGATTCTTTGAAGCTATCAACATATCATCAACATACAGGAGAAGATAGATGTAGGATCCATCTTGTAGCTTGCAAAAATACACACAGTGATCATATTTGCTTCTCGTGTACTTTTACCCCATCATAAACTTGTCAAATCACTTATACCACTGCCTCGGAGATTGTTTCAATCCATATAATGATTTTTCAAGCTCATACACCATATTCTCTTTTCTAGCAACTTTAAAACCTTTGAGCTGAGACATATAGATTTCTTTTTCTAAGTCTCCATGTAAAAATGTAGTTTTTACATTCAATTGAACTACTTCTATATCAAACTGTGCTACCAAAGCCAACAAAATTCGAATGGAGGAATGTTTTATAACTGGAGAGAAAACTTTATTATAATCGGTTCCCTCCGTCTGAGCATATCCTTTGGCCACTAGCCTTGCTTTGTAGCGAACATTATCCATATCAGGAAATCCATCTTTCTTTGCATATACCCATTTGCATCTACTTACCTTCTTTCCCTTTAGGAGACTAGCTAGCTTCAACGTCTGATTCTTATGAAGAGAATGTACTTCTTCACTCATGGCTATCCTCCACTTATCTTCTTTTGAACTTCAGACTGCTTCCTTATAAGTGGTAGGAATGTCATCAATTTCAATTGGAGATGCATAAGCCGTCATATTAATAAAATAAGCAGGTACTTGAATGTTCCTTTTTAGCTTTCTCAATGTAATTGGTAATTGTTGCTGTGGAGGTTCTTGGGTTAGAACCTCTTCTTCATCTGGATCTTCTTCTACCACAGGAGTTTCTACATCTTTTTCATTATTTGCTAGGGTAACAATTCTTCCTTCAAACTCTACCTGTTTTGGAGTACCATCTGTCTGCTTAACATTTTCAGTTGTCACCTTTCTTAACATGATAGATTCGTTAAAGGTAACATCCCTGCTGAAAATTATTTTCTTAACTCTGGGCACCAAAAACGATATCCTTTCACACCAGAGGTGATTCCCATGAAAATTGCTTTCTTTGCACGTAGATCCAACTTTGACTCCTTAATATGATAGTATGCAGTGGAGCTAAAGACATGTAAGGAATCATAATCTGTAGCAAGTTTTCCAAACCATTTTCCCAAAGGTGTTTTACCACCAATAGCAGTTGATAGATAGATGGCAAGCATATGTAATAGTCTCAGCCCAAAATTCTCTGCCTAACCCAGCATTAGACAGCATACACTGAAGTTTCTCCAGCAATGTTCGGTTAATATGTTTTGCCACCCCATTTTATGTGGTGTATCCCTGACTGTGAAATGTTTGATAATACCTTCATCTTTGCAGAATTTAAAAATAGATCACTTCTGTACTCCCCACCATTATCTATATGGAGATGCCTGATTCTTCTACCTGTTTGAGTTTCCGCCATCTTCTTCCATTTGAGGAAAACTCCCAGCTCTTCATCCTTAGACTTCATAGTTTACACCCATACTCTTCGGAAAAAATCATCAATAAAGGTCACATAATAGTGTTTTCCTCCCAAAGAAGCCATTTTCAAAGGTCCTCACATATCAGAGTGAACATAATTCAAAATACCCTTTGTATCATAGATTGCAGTACTAAATTTCACTCTTGTCTGCTTCCTTTTGGCACAATGTTCACAGAAGTCCCATTTGCAAGCCTGAACTCCTTTCAACAATTCTTAATTTACTAATATCTTTAAGGATTTTTCACCTCCATGTCCCAAGCGCATGTTCCATAACCTAGCTGCTTCTAGCTCTTGATCATCATTAGAAGCTACTGCTATTTTTCCAATAAATGCATTACCTTATTAATAATACAGGTTATTATTTCTTCGAATTCCTTTCATTACCACAAGTGCACCAGAGATGATTTTCATTACTCAATTTGGTGTATTTACAATATAGCCCTTTGACTCTAGGACTCCTATCGAAATAAGATTCTTCATCAAACTTGGCACGTATCTGATATCAGTCAGAGTCCTGGTTGTTCCATCATGATTCCTTAAGCAAATTGAACTAATCCCATTTGTTGTGTAGGGATTGTCATTTGCTATGTAAACAACTCCACCTTATAGCCCTCTAAAATCAGAGAATCAATCCATGTGACGACTACAGCCTGAATCAAGCAGCTATGAACTAGAAGGGCTTATTGAGGATGTAACAATCAATTCAAAATCTAAGTCTGTATCTTCACACTCAGCAATATTCGAATTTATAACAACCTTTCCCTTATCAGGTTTGTTTTTATTTTTCAGTTTTGGACAATCATTTTTTCAGTGCCTTTTTTCTCAGCAAAAGGCACTTTCATCTTTGCTTAATTTGAACCTCGACTTCGATCTCCCTTTCTTTCCATTAATCTGGCTCGACGAATGGCCTTTGATTTCCAAAGCTTATGCTGCTCCACTTGTACGTTCTTTCTTTGTCTTCCTTCTCAATTCATAATTGTACAAAACGGCTGTAACTTCACTAAAAGGCACATCAACCATCCCATGAAGTAGAGTAGTTTCAAGAAAATCAAACTCCTTAGGAAGGGATCCCAACAACATCAAAGTCAAATCTTCATATTTAAATGTCACATCCAAATTCATTAAATCAGTAACTAATTGATTAAAACTGGTGATGTGATCATTTACAATGGTACCCAGAACATAAGAGAAATGAAATAGTCTCTTCATAGATTTTATTTTGATTGCTTTTCTTCAGAAATTTCTCTTCCAACACGTTCCACAATTTAGATGCATAAGTTTCCTTCGAGAAAGCATTCTTTTGCTCTTTGACAAGACACGATCGAATTGTACCACATGCCAAAAGATTTATAGTCTTCCAATCTTTCTCCTCAACATCATCTTGTTTCTTTTCTTCAATGGTGATGTTAAGACCTTGCTAAAAAAGAATGTCTTGAACCTCACTTTTTCATATGCCGAAATGACCCATACCATCAAAATTCTCCACCGCAAATCTTGCATTTGTCACGACAGTCCTTGCTAGAATAGACGAGGTAGAAGCTGTCGACGTGGTTTGTGCAATCGTATCTTTGATTTCTGTCATCTCTGCTACAATTTCTATTCAATATCTATCAATGTGGAATGTCAATAGCCTAAGGAAAAATCTGTTCTGATGTAAAAGATCAGACTACGCTGTAACTATAGAGCATACTAAGAAAAAACCTTGGCTCTGATACCAATTGTTGTGAAATTCAGGTTAATCTTTATCAATAATAACAAATTCACCTTGAGCACCATTGTCGAAGTGAATAGAGTGTGAACGATTGTATTGAAAAATCACACTAGGTAAATTCCCAGGAAAGACTGGAGGGGTCACAAATGGTCTCACTTAAAACTCAACCTCCTAGACATATAATTTAATAGCACAATAATTCACTATAACTATATCTAACAATAGCTATTACATAGACAAATAAAGAATACTAGAATTTAATAAGATTTAGCCAATTATGCCTACTTCCTCGGACACTACTAAATTGAAATTTCGTTATTTTTAGGAAATAATACAAGTGAAATACTATAAAAGGAGAGAAGGAATTTTATTCTTATGAAAGGCAATTTTGGGATGTTTAAGATATGTGAAGGAGTCTTCTTTTTATAACTTAAAAAGACTCCTTCATCTTTATAATTCTTCAATATGGGAATATGTCATAACGTTAACATTTATTACATAAGTGGATGAACAAATATGCAAATTGAGGGACTCACAAGCTGCCTCCACATCATCATCAGTAAGCCCAAGTTAAATGGCCTTCAAGATTTGCATGAATGCATTGATAAGTTGTTTCTTATGAAGTTTAGTAGACAAGCCTTAGCCTAGAAGGGTCATCAAAAATTGGTTGATGAGTTGCTTGATGGATACGTGGGGCTTTTGGATGTGTCTACCACTGCTAAAGATGCCTTATCACAAATGAAGCAATGTGGGCTAGAACTTCAGTCTACGATTTGCAGAAAAGTAGGAGGTGAGTTTGGCCTAGCTAGCTACGCTAGAAAATACGTAACCTTCAGGAAGGTGGTGAAAAAGACAATCCAAAGGGCCTTGAAGAATTTGAAGGATCTGCAGAAGAAATGCAACTTCTTAGCCATTTAAAATGACAATGAGATAGCGTCTCTCATTAGAATGTTGAAAAAGGCTAAGACAACGACTTCAGCAGTGATGAAATCTTTGTTGTACTTTATTTCTGTGTCCAAGGCACAATCCAATACAAACCATTGCCCATTGGTGTTCAAGCTCATTCCTAAAAAAATTTAGAATGTGAGGAAGATGAAAGCAACAAATTTGTAATGTTGGACACTATATTGGAGTCTCTCATTGCATGCAAATATGATTATGCGAAGATTAATGAGAGTGCATAAAAGAAGCTAAAGGATTTGGATTTGAATCTCCAAGATCTTGAAGAAGGAATTGAATTTTTGTTTAAGCGTGTGGTTAAAACTAGAGTTTCCCTTCTCAATAGTTTTAACTAGAAAATCTTATCTCATCTTCTCTATACATAATGAGAAATTATTGTATACTTTTGTTAATGTCAAGACCATAAGTTTCTGTTAAAATATTTCTTTATTTTTCCTTTCAAGGCAAGAATTTAGTTTCCCAAAAGTAAATCTAAATCTTTACATTTTTAGTATTTAGTTTGTAAGAAACTAGAGTAACCACCAAATTGCATATTGAGAAGATTCATTTTATTAGCATTGGAGAAAGATTTAAAGTTGCAAGACATTTTGCCCATCATAATGTACTTCTCATCACCCTCTAAATGCCGTGTCTTGGTGCACTTCTCCCACCCTTTTGGTAAAATCGTCTCTGTCATCATCCTCATCTTTGTAATTTGGTTTTAATGGTTCATCTATAACGTCTGATTCCAACGAGTCATCTTCGTTGAAACCTTTAGTTGCTTCACTATTTTGTTGCTTTCACCACCACCCAATCCTAATCCAGAGGTTCCATAAAATCCACCTCTAAAACCACCCCTAGTATAATTATCACTGTTGTCACCACTGCCACCAACAATTCTAAAATTTCCCATTGAACTGTCAAAAGCTCCAATATTACTAGCACTAGAATAATCAACATTTTTTCCTAGATTACTACTATAACTGCCATTGTTCTCCCAACTTTTGTAGTTATCACCACTAGTATTACCATCATAACTTCCGCTGCTTCCATGTATGCCACCACCAACATTACTATTATTGCCTCGAAAACTACCACCAGGCACACCATAATTTCCAAACCCTCTCCCATAACTACCACCACCACTATATCCACCATCTCCACTGTATTGCATAATTCACCTTTATATGATGACCAGGTAGATCTTGCCCATCTAAGGCCTGAATAGCACTTGAGGCTTCCTCACTAGAGGCGTAAGTAACAAAACCAAATCCTCTAGACCTATTGGTATCACGATCCAGAATAACTCTTGCTTCAATTACCTCACCATTCTTGCTAAAAGCATCTCTAAAGCTATTATCATCGATGCCATATGAAATGCCTCCAATAGAAAGCTTTAAAGGTGACATGCACTGGATTACTTGGAAAATAGATGGCCTAGATGAAGCAAATTTAGCATTAATTTGCTTGCCAGATGTCTGCTTAGGGATATTCCCAACTTTACTAAGAAAAGCCATTGCAATGACCTTTGAGCTCTTATGGTATCTCTCATTTACGCTCCCTGCGACAAAGATGAAGTAAAACCCTAAAAAATGATAGCTTTTTCAGGTCAAGAACAAGCTTGATCTTAAGGGGCTCGTGAGTTCGAGAGACAGCAGGATGGTGTCCAAAAATACATTAATTTTTAATGGTGAGAATTATCAAGTTTGGACAACTAAAATGAAAGCTTACTTGAAAGGTATTGATTTATAGTAGTGGGTTGAAGATGAAAGGCAAATATTACTTTTAGGAAATTAATAACCTAACACTCAATCAAATTATGGCTTATGAAGATGAAGAAGCCAAAACTCTAAGAACCTTATCTCAAATTTCATACAAAGAAACTTCTTGTTTAATAGTGAATAATTTGTCCATTTTTCAATTGTAAATGTTTAATGCTATTTGCAATATAAAATATTTGTTTACTCCAGGTAAAATGTTAACTAGAGGAATTCTTTATTAATCTTTTATCTAATTACTGGGAATTGTGAAACGTAAAATAATTAAACAACTTATTCGGATATATGCTCAATATAAGCAATTACATACACTTGTTATTGCCTATGATACCTTTGTACTTTCTTTTAGCAGATCGAGTTGATTAAGGACTCAATAAATATACTTGTCATTGACATATATGGTCTTTTCTCATGCTATTAACAACTGGAAACCAGAACATTAGTGGATGCCTTACTGTTACACGCTCTACATTTTCATAGACCAGACATGGGGAAGCCATGTATGCGGGTCTTGTCTTCTTATTGTTCAACATTTTTAGTTAATAAAGTGAAAACTTATAATCCGTGATCTATATGGTAACTGACTGGCATAACTTGCGTGTGCAAGGACTTGATTATTGTTTGCAGCCACTCGTGCAGCAGAAATGATGATGTAAGATAGTATATAAGTTTGATGGTGAGTTGGATGGCTGGTGGGGAAGAGACACGGCGGATCATTGAGAATGCATTATTTCATGGAGATAAGATGCTTGTTGTCTCTCTTGAGAAGATTCATGGTGATAGTCTACATAAACTTGCATGTTCGCACAATTATTGCTATACAAAAGAACTAGGATCAACACCACCTACATGTTGATACAAAAATATCATAGAACCTTGAGTGATTTGGAGAAACTGGTGGACGTGGGACATGGCACAAACATTGCTGACATTGTTTATTAATCTAATCGGGAAACATGCTATCACTTGTTAGTATGTGATGAGGATGAGATTCCACTTGTCTCCTTCACCTCATATATATGATGCCTATAGGCCAATCGAGCAAAGCAATTCACTGCAACAAAATTGAAAAGTTCAATCACTTCTCTCTATTCTCTAAAGAAAGATGGCTGCCCCCAAGATTCATCTCCATGCTCGCTCCAACAGCTTGCCTTCTCGGCCACATCCTGTCATTTCACAACTTGATGAGCATGTGTGCAGAATAAAGGATTCACAGGCCACTTCCACATCAACATCAATAGGCCAGAAACTAAGTTGCTTACAAGATTTGTACGATTCTGTTGATGACCTGCTACTATTGCCTGCTACCAAGAAAGTCTTGGTGCAGGAACGCCATAAGAAATATATTGATGGGTTTTTAGATGGATCCCTAAGGATTTTGGATGTGTGCAACACTGTGAAAGATGCACTGTCACAAACGAAAGAATCCATTAATGGACTTCAATCAGTTATTCGTAGAAGACATGGAGGACTAGACTTGGAGATCAGGCAATTCGTCAGTGAAAGGAAAGGGGTGAAGAAGGCAATCCGTAAGACTTTAAAGAATTTGAAGGGCATGGTAAGCAACTACACCTTGACTTCAGTTGAAGAAGTTTCCGAGATTGCCAACATCGTTAGTATGTTAAGAGATGTTGAAGAAACCACTCTTGTCGTCTTGGAATTTTTGCTGTCCTTCATTTCTGTATCAAAACCACAATCCAGAGCAAGCAGCTGGTTGTTGGTCAGGCTGATGCGTCATAAAAGAGTAGCCTATCTGGAGGAAGATAACGAATTTGCTTCGGCGGATGCAGCATTGGAATCTCTTATCAGCTCCAAAGCTAGCAAAACTGACAACTTCCAAGTTGAAGTTGCAAAACACCAATTGAAAAGCATGGAATCCTGCATCCAAGATCTTGAGGAACATATTGAAGGCCTCTTTAGGCGGATGATTAAAGCTAGAGTGTCTTTTCTGAACATTCTCAATTAGGAATATATAGAATAGAGAAATTGTTGAATGTCACTTTGTACATGATCATGGACAAACATATTTGTGTCCTAACATTCTTTATAGAAAAATTCAGATAATACTTTTGCTCCACTTTCTTCTGCCTTTTATTTTTTCAGAAAAAGCATCTGATTTGATCTTTCAATTCGTAGCTTTCAATGAAATTACCATTGGAAAAATGTTTACCCTATGAACTCCTTACTAGTAAAAGTTATCTGGAAAAAGCCAGGGAATAATTACTAGTTTTCTTCAATTTTTGGTCCTTACTTGTCTATATAAGTAAAGGATGAGCACAAAATTTAGAATAAAGTATTGTTATAATATATGTACCAAGAAAAGAAAAGAATATGAACACAAGGAGTTACGAGGTTTGATAATATGCCTATATTATCGGAAGTGGAGCATTTGACTTTACCTATATAATCTGAACTTTGCTCAATTTTGTACTTATAATCTGAACTTTAAAAAGTAACAATTAAATATTTAAACTTTTAATTTTTTTCAATTCTAGCCCCAATATTAGTATCTCCATTAAGTTTGCTAATGTGGCTTGTCACATGTTCTAGAAATCCTATCTAAATGATGGCATTTGATAGATGTAAGACCAAATTATTGTAACTAATTAAGATTAATTAAACTACATCGTTTAATCACATAACTAAAACTATGTCATTGTTGGGAATGAAATGCCTAAATCAAGGAACGTAGCCCTTCGTTCTCACATAGCACCAAGCTACTCTATTCGCTCTCGCATCGCAATGCACCATCAAGAAGCTCAGTTTGTTCTCACTAAAATCTTTAAATCAAACTTGCACGACCACTTCTTCTCACACCAACATAACAGCTTCTCTTCGCACCAGCATAGTAGTTTCGCTTCACATTACAGATGTTTCTTGCACAAACAGAGCAACTTCTTTTTGCACTAGCATAACAACTTATCTTTGGGATTTCATTCACAATAGTGACATGTTTTAGTTATGTGATTAAATGATGTAGTTTTAGTTATCTTCATTAGTTATGTTAATTTGGTCTTGCGTGTATTAAACGACATCGTTCTATTAGGGTTTTTAGAACACGTGACAAGTCATGTTAGCAAACTTAACAGAGACACTAACGTTAGGCTAAAATTAAAAAAATTGAAAGTTTGAGTATTTAATTGCCACTTTTTAAAGTTTGGGCTATAATTGTAAAATTGAGCAAAGTTTAGGGTTTTTTTAATAAACCCATATATAAAATATAGAGTTACATTAGTTTATATACATGCTTTACTCGATAAATTTAAAAAAATTGTCTTATATTTTATTGTATTACAGAGGCATTATTCCTACATTCTAATTTATTTTTTATATCCTAATAAAATTGAGTGATCTCATAATATAAGTTGTCTTAGCTTATGTATGTCAATATCTCTCCAATTTTGTTATTAGAAAAGAAAAAGAGTATAGATATTCCTGTATTATAGTCCATGTACTTTTCTGTATCTACTATGTCATATTAAATGATCTCTAAGTCATTTACGCATAAAGTCTTGTCTTTATTTCATGTTTTAAGAATAAGTGTGTCTGTGTGTATGTGTGTGCGTGAGAGAGAGAGAGCTATATACAACAATGTTAATTTATGCCCTTATAGCCAATCAATTGGATGCAAATTAATCTATGACATTATTTTTTGAATTAATGAGAAAGGCTTTATTTATTTTTGTGTATTAATTTAATTCATATTTTATGTTTTAATACTAAAGGTAAAATCCTTGGAATAATTACTATGTAATTGAAATTATGATGAGATCATAAGCATGAGATTTAATTTACACTTATGCATTATTCCTAAATGTTCCTATTTATAGTTTCATCAAGACAAGATTGTTGAAATGGTAAAACTAGTACATATTATGCTTCTTTCTTATGAAGAAAATAATTAATCTCATAAATTAAAGTATAGAGATACTTAAACTAATGTGTAGTGATTATTAGTGTAGCACCTGTTGATGGTAAAACCTATCTACTTGTTTTACACTTAAAAATCACAAGTGAACGGATTGTGACTTGTAGTAAAAAGAGCAGATATCGATCCCATAGAGATTGATGCCTAGACATCGTTTAATTTAGACAAAACTTTATTTAAGAAACTAAATTATGAAATGAAAATAATCTAAAAAGATAAATTAAAATTAAAAGACTAATGTAAACAATAGATAATACTGAAATTACAAAAAGTCTGAATTCAAGAATCTAGATACTAAAGATTACTTTTTTTCCTATTTTTTCTACCTCCTATTTTATCGATTGAATTATGTCTCACCCTAAATTTTTGAATGTACTAATTACCCTTTCTTAAGGTGTAACTATTTATCCCTAATCAAATTAATGGGAATCAATTGGACGATCTCTAAACCTACCCAATGACTCTATCGATTTAATTAGTTATCAAACTATCCTATGGGTGATCAATTGACTAGTCGAGATCTCTCTTCTAACTATTCAATTAACGTGATGATTACTAGTCTATAGGTTTCCAACTCTTGTTGTACAATCCTAAACGAATTTCATATCACTCACTCTCTCGATTTGTTGTAAGATGACAATTAAAAAGAACAATCAACAAAGACAATTGCATTCAATTCAATAAAATAGAAGTTCAATATAATAGTTCCAAAAGTAATCTCTAAAATAAAATCAGCCTAACATGGTCTCCATAACATCATCAACATTCAAATAATCTATTTTTATAAAGAATAGAAGAGATTAAAGTGATAGAAAATTGAATAGAAAGACTCATTCTCTTCTTTGCCAAAATCTGAAATTTTGGTGTTGATGTGCTATTTTGCTCAATCTTGATGATGATCCTCGTCTTCAATCCTTCCTCAATACTCTAAACATGTGTTCTTCACTCAAGGATGGTGTTTCTACAGGTGGGTGTTACCTTTCTTGAAGATGGAGGCTTAATGATGTTTTTATAGTCTAAAAACTCTAGGTTTAATGAAGCCTCGCATATTGCTTCGGATTATAATTCCCCCATCTGTTGGAATTTGCATGATTCCCACGAGCGTGGGAATTACACACAGATGCACTTCTCATTTCTCCTATGATTCTCACATCTGTGGGAATTTGCCTGATTCCCACTAACGTGGGAATTTATCACAGATGCACTCTTCATTTCTTCCCCTCTTTGATCTTTAGTTCACCCTCCAAGTTGCTCCTTCCTTCTTACATAAAAATAGTCAATTCTTACCCTTAATTAACATCAATCATACAAGAAAAATAATGAAAATCAATCTTAATGAAAACATACAAAATGAATCCTAAACTAGAACAATACTCAACAATTATGCTAGAAAATATTTGCCAATTACCTATGAAAACATATCCTAATGCACACCTATTAACACTCCGCTCCCATCAGACATTTGTGCCCGTATGTCCATCAAACATTCGAACACATGCTCGGTGGAAGCAGTGCGTGAGAGAAATCATATCACTTATCTTATGGCATTATAAATTAAAGACATAATATCACAATATCTAAAGATCAAATTCCTCTTTTCATTTCATGAAATAGAATATACATTGTAGCATTACATACATTATCCTTATATACAATATCAAAGACTTATCAGTGTCTATAGCTCTATTTACAAAATATTCTACATGCTACATAAATGAGGAACTATATAAAAATTCTATCTAAATCCTTTAGTCTCAGCTGATCGACCTTTGAGTCATTTCTTCTATCAAAAAAAGTACTAGATCTCTTCTAAGTTGTATTAGAAGCTAAATCTGCTCTCTCGTACTTGAAAATTCAATGTTGCAATTTTGATAAGTTTTGCGAACTTAGTGAGCTACCCATCATTGAAGGCCTACTCGTATCACATGACATAGCAATTCAAATTCAATTCATATAACCATATAGTTCTTATCACTTCATTAATCAACATATTCAATCAAAGACGGTTTTTTTTCATATAGTTCACATTTCACGTTCACAACAGATCATATAACTCAATTTTATCATTCATATAATGCATATCAAAATGTATGTGCAATGCTCATGAGACTCGCTTTCAATTATTACTTTGTTGTGACCGAGTGCCTTTTTCGTTGTCTCGTATTCAATGTAGATACCAGGCTCATTAATAATTGTCCCTTATCTGTTGGAGATATAGGACTCATTATACATAGTGAGCTAGAGGCTCTTACCATATTCTAAGCTTTAAGCTCTTTTTCACTGGTGACTCTGGTCACAATTGCCTTTACCTTATCATGCATTTATGTAATGAAATGCATCAAATGTATTTAGTCATTCACTTGTGTTCAATTTTTCACACTCACATTGCATTCACATTTATCATCAGACCTTGGTCCAACATTCAACAATTAAGTTGAGTATCACTTATTCCGTGAAATTCACATACAATGAGTACTTCCAATATGTTATTCAGGAATCAAATGCCTCGAATATTCAATGTTCAGAAGTAACGCATTCACATCACATAATAATTCGATATAGAATTTAAACAAAGCAATAAATCGATGTGAGACCATCTAGGTTACTCACAATTTGCTCCAGATAGCTTATTGCCTCAATGTCCCGTCAATGTCTGGATGTTGTCGCTCTAATTGCCTTTCTATATCATGTAACATATACACATTTTGCATATTACTAATTTGAACATTCACATGAATACTCAATCATATACATATGTATATCTGATATGTATAATGCATGTTGAATGAAAATCCCAAGTATGTTTCCTTAATTCATATCTTATGATGATTCATACTTCAAAACTCATATATGTCTAATTTGAACTTAGGCTTACACCTCAAATGTACAAGATTATTCTAAGTTTATTATTCAATCATTCACTAAGGTTGTTCTAACATTTTAAGATCCCAAAATATTCAATTTATCATTCACCTTTTTTTAATACACATCATTCATCTTCTTTGAGTCACATTAACCCTCATAGGGTCACTTTTATTCTTATAACATCTCCAATTTTACATATTTGAACACTTGATATATAATAATTCATTTTTAAGTTATATCCTTTATCATCACCCTAAACATATCACTCAATTAATCTCTTATTTTCTCATTAAACTAAGTACATTTCAAGCTCCATTCAAGCCTAAATGCATAATAGGAAAGCATTGATAAGTCAATAATTTATATATATAATTTTGGGACAAGTGACATAACTTTCGCTGTGGATGTCAGATTAAAGTCATTCAAGTATACTTTCGAAAAGGACTCTAAGTTCTACAACTTCCATAAAGACTCCAAAGAGGGCTTTTGCAGTCTTAAAAGGTCAAAATTGCACTTTTATGTAGATGTCTAGTGTATGTCTGTCCAGTGGACATGATGTCCCTCCAATCGGACGTGAGTGGAACTAGAAAGCTAGAAAACCCAAGAATTTCCACCTAGTGACATGAAGTCTGCCTAACAGACATCTAAGAAGCATATCCCACTTAACAAATATTCCCACAATTTCCACATGTATACTAACATTAATTTTACACCAAATTCTCCAGTATTCACATCCATTTATGCAACTTCATTACATGCTAATTCAACTACCTTATTAGTTGCATTAAAATCCACAAACTCTACTTATTTGATTCATCATCTTTTACTTAATCTCATTCATTTATGAAATTGTACCATTCATGCATTTCTAACTTTCTCCTTACTATATTCAAGGCATCTCATGCAAAGCCAATCATTTTTACTACATCCCCCTTTTCTTTTCCCTCCTCATTCCTATCTCAATATCAAGCATGAAGCAATTTGTAACTTAAGGTTCATCAATAATATATATAACAAGACATATCGCCATCATTTTTTAGTTTACTAAATCCTTACTCCTTCCCCTTCCAAGTGTATTATTAAACACATCTCTTAAACCTAAGTTTTTTCTCTTCATTTCCTCTTCATTCTTAAGTCCATGTCAGCTCAATATCATCCATAAACAAATCATAATTTATGATTGATCCTAAACACCAAAAATAGAGCATAGATGTATACACATTCATCATTAATTTTCTGTACATGTTCATCTTCATTAACACCTTCATTTCATCTCTATCTTATCATTCTAATTTACATCATTTCAAGACACCACATTACTCCCTTTCTTGAGCTCTAAACTCATTTTATTTCATCTCTAAAACACCCAAAAAGATACATGTTATATACCAGGAATATAGAACATGAAACATCCATTTATCTATTAAAATTTTCTGCACATTTTCTACACCACTATAATGATATTTCTCTTCAATCTCATCTCTACAACATCTTATGAAAGGTTAATCATCTTATATGTAAAAGCAAGACATTTATAAGCTCATTTCATCAACCACGATTCACATATATGCACATCACCATTTCATGAACATTTAACCTCTAACTATCATCATACATGTTTCATTATACAAAACATGAAGAGTAATGATTTACACTTACTTGTATTAGCTTCAAGATCTTCAAATCACACTTAACCCTAACTTCCCAATATCAGATGATCATCATCATCCCAAAGGTGGTAGGGTTAGGTCTTTAGTGATAAATGAAGTAGACAAGAAAAAGAAAGTAGCAAGTGAAGAGTGAGAGAAAGTTTCAGCGTTGATGAAGGTAAGAATAGAGGATCATAGATGAAGAAGATTGAAGAAGATGAAAGGAGAGATTAACCGAGAAATGAGAGAAAATAATAAAGTGAAAGAAAAGTTAAAGCAAGATGGTCTTTCACTTAGGAAAAATCATTGTGGGTTAAGGCATAGCTTGGCAAATCACACTTGTCATTTGCCACATGTCCACTTTCTATAGGTTTCACTTCGT
The DNA here is from genome assembly GCA_027575705.1 of Erythroxylum echinodendron. Lineage (NCBI taxonomy): Eukaryota > Viridiplantae > Streptophyta > Magnoliopsida > Malpighiales > Erythroxylaceae > Erythroxylum > Erythroxylum echinodendron. Next base: position 44,216,051 of record JANZXR010000172.1, on the reverse strand, counting down.
TCTCTTATTTAACTAGTCCATTTATCTCTAATTTCTAATCCAATTGTCAATGACATTTGTCATTAAATCCTAATAACACATATCAATTATTTCTATTGTCATTCGGCACTTATTTCTACTACCATTTTTTAATTATCCTACCACTCAACATTTTTCTTAGTCCATAATTTCATAAATTTCTAAATTTCCCCCAAAAATTCTAAATCAACATTTATACTCACCAAATCAAATTTCAATACAAATAATCTACAATTCACATCATAATCGCATTTATAAATCAATTATATCCAGTAAATGTCAAATGAGTGTGAACAATCTTTGTAATGTGTGCAATAATCAAATTCATGTGTATGTGTGCAATATGATGCATGAACATAAAATGCAATTTCCTAATTTTCTCATTGATGCTCTCATGTATAGTTATTTAGGGTTCTAACCCTTAGCATAGGATAACGAGATGTCTCAATTAGAGAATAAGTCACTGAACTGACCCGATTATGAGAATTCTGGATGGAATATTACTTATGTGTTTATAGATTATCTCATAATGATGGTTGTATAATTGATCCTCAGACTTGAGATTACCAAAGTATCTAGTGTGAAAATTACTGTGTTTTAATGCTACTTATAAATCGTCCTAAAATAATTCAGTCAGGAGTAATTGGATACAATATGAACCATATTTAGATAGTTGAGTAAGCCAATATAGGATTTGTCACTCTAAAGTAATTAGAGAAAATATTCCACTGTTCTCAATTAGTAATGATTTATGGAATTTTCTGGCCAGAGTGAATTGACAGTTGAAAAGGTATATTCAAATTTCAATTATAAATCAATTACTAATTAGTAAGAACGAACATGATCGGATGATAAGAGTAGACACTGTATCTATAATCTGTCTAATTAGAATATTGAATGACGAAAGGATTAAATTATATTTCATAGCCATGTATAGACAGGTTAAGTCAATCACTTTGAAATTCCTGATATTTGGGTAATCATGACATGTTACTAGGTGTCAATCACTATTTTTGATTATGAATTGTTTAATTGGATAATTAAAGATAAATTAAAATAAGTTTTAATTTGTCTAATTCTAATTATGAATTAGAATTTTAATTTATAATAATTGCTAATTTATTAAGAACCTAATGGGTCGCACATCAAAGAGCAATTTTTCGAAGAGAAATCAATTTAATTAAGTTGGACTTAAGTATAAAGTTTGAGAAACTTGAGAGATCAAATATGAGATATTTGATTTTATTAAAATTAAATTAATTATAATTATAATTTGATTTTAATTATAATTAAAGAAATTTAATTTTAATTAAAAGATCCTTATGATTTTTCTATTTAAAAAGGGAAGAACAATAGAGAAGCTAACATGTTTTGTCTTCTTCCTCTTAAAGCGGTCTTGAGAATTGCTCTGTGGATACCATCAGAGGCTGGATATTTGAACAATTCGTGATTGATCAATCGGGAAAAAGTTTTTTAAAGGTTTTCAATGGGAAGACGAACAAGGTATAATTTCTAAATCGTTTTATTTTTTATTCAAGTTTATTCAATTATCGGGATCCAATTAAAATCTATAAAAATTTTGTTTTCCGCTGTGCCCGTGATTCAATCACAGTTGGATTCCAACAATAATCTCCATCTTAATGAATATATGTTAAACAGGTTATGAAAGCATTGATTTTTGGTAATTGGCTTTGTCAACGTGTTATTTGCATTTTCAGAAGTATGAATCTTCTCTAGTAATATCTATCTAAATGCAATCAATTCCTTACTCTTTCAAAACCTAACATCTACATGCTTGATTATAGTATGACATAACTAATTCTTTGCTAAATAAATGACACTTTGAATGTCATAGTGAACTTCCACCTTGTTCAATACCCATTTCCTTTATTAGCCTTACAAACAAAAGAAAAAAAATCTTTAGTAGGCCATCTTCTTTCATGTACTATAATTCAGTTATATATAATACAATTATATATTGATTTTTTTATTTTTAATAAATAAGCAATCTTGTGAAAGTAAAAACATTTTATTTGGTAGACCTCTTATTATCTAAACATTTTCTTTGGTAGACCTCCTATTATCTAAATCACTTATATAGTTTAAATCCATATATCCAACAACTAAAGGATCATCCCGTTGACTTATAAACATGATGTTATAGTTTCTAATATCTCTTCCCAATACCATTTTTACATGTTTTAATAAAAAATTGTTAACCTAACTAACAACATGAGCTAAAACTAGTCTGTTACAAACTATTGCATACATCAAACAATTGACAACACTAGCATATGGAACTTTGGACATACTTTTAATCTCAATATTTTTTTTCTAAATATTGATATAGAAAAAACTTGAAATATTATCCAACAGAATATTCACTGGTTTATAACTCCTCATGCTAAATTATCTAACTCCTTCTCTATATAACCACATTGAGATAAACATAATTTTCTTAATTTCTTATCTATGTGATTCTTTATTCTAATAATTTCTTTATAATACCTAATTCTTTTATTCAAAATCTTGTCCCAACGATGGATTTTAGTTGATTCGTATCATGCATACCTCTAATAACAATAAACTTATCATCTATAAATAGTAGCAAAAAAAGAATAATCCATTAGCTAGGCTTTCAACATAAAAACAATAATCATACTCACATCTCTGGTTTATAATTCAAAAAATGTAAGAGGCAAATTGTTTATACATTTTCATTGAACCTATCTCTAACCTACAAAGTGACTTCCTCAATTTATAAAATAAGTGCTCCTCTCTAGGCTAGCTAAACCTTTCTAGTTGCTCTAGTTAAATCAACTATTCCAAATCTTCACAAAAATAAGTTATCTTAACATTCATTTACTTTGGGTGCTTTTTGGAAGTGGAAAATAAAGGAAACAATATTATGATGGAAGTATATCTGAATATAGGAGAGAAAATCTCATCATAGTTAATTCTATTCTATTATGATTACCCTTTTGCTACTAAGTGAGCTTTGTATTTTTTTTTTTCATTTCCTTTTCTGATACTACTAGCTTCTTTTTATACACCCACTTACACCCTTTAGAGCACAACCCTTTAGGAAGTTGAATCGAATCTCATATTTGGTTATTGTGTAGAGACTTAATTTTGTCCACTATAACATCTATTCATCTATACTTTTGCAGACTATTCATGGTCTCCTAAAATGTAGTTAGATATCTGTTATTGGAAATAAGAAAAAAAGAGGCTGATTGTTATCAAACATACGTGTTTAAAGTTTTAATAGTATGTCAAACTCTATTTGCATTTATATTAGTATACTACTCTTTACCTGAAATAGTTATTCTATAGCTTGAACTAATAATCCCTTTAATATTTGTTATATGTTTTTCTAGTTCCACTTGTACCACCTTTAGTCTAATACTACTATTTATTGATATTGATACATCCTCTATATATTTATTATTTAACACAAAATTCTCGTAAAATATTCCGTCCATTATGATCACCATTTTCTTTGATAATTGATCCCAAAACTTGTATTACTTGTCACTTTTAGTAAAGCCAATAAAGATACACTTCTTTAACTTTGGATCAAGTTTAGAATTCTCATCACTAGAAATATGCACATAAGTAGGGCAAGCAAAGATTTTCAACTTAGAAAATCAACATCAATAACTATAAATACTTCCTCTACAACTTTCCCATCCAATAAAGTTTGTGTAGATCTATTGAAGAGATATACACCACATTCACTAATTTTTCCCAAAAGCTTTTAGGAAGCTTTGAATTTAGTCTCAAACACTTGGCCCTTTTAGTTATGGATATGTTTATCCTCTCTAAAATGTTATCCAGTTATGAAATCTTGTTAACTATAAAATGCCTTTGGCTGCCATGCTCATTATAAAACTTTTGGAATAGTGAGTTTGTGTACTCAATACAATTTATGATCTTAAGTGCTTAATTTTTCATTTTTGTTCATCGTCGTAAAATGTAAGGCTTCTAAAGAAATCAATTTCTTTATCAATTCTAGCAATCTTATATCTATAATCTATGAATTTGGGTGTTGATTTGTCAAAACATAGAGGATATTCTTGTTGTTGCAGTTTAAATCATCATTTTACTATAGTATACTTTAATAGATTACCAATTTTTCTTTTGTCACTTTGCTTCTTCTTGTTTGGATAGTCCTTTCTAATATGTTCACTTTGCTAACAATTATAGCTTTAGACATTCTTTCTTTTCTTAAATTTAGACCTATAATTATTTTAAGCATAACCATATTTACTATTCATTCTTATATGATCATTATTGTCCATCATATATAACCTTTTTTTTAGATCTTTTACCAATATTTATATATTTTTTCGTTATGAGCTAGGGATATATTTAATGTAGTGAAAGCTAGGAAATGGAAATGAGGGACTTGGATCAAATTCATTGCTTAAAGGATGAAGTAGGACGGGTACTCGTGGATGAAAATTATTTTAAGAGAAGATAATAGAGATATTTCTATATTTCTTTTATTTAATACAGAGTGGACAATATTTTCTTGGATGATCTTAGCTCTTCTAAGAAATACTGTAGCTTCACTTATAGCTAGAAAATCATCAAAGAAGAAATTAAAGGAGCTTTTAGGAAGATAAAGAGTGAAAGAATAGTAGGACTTAGAAAGTTACTTTTAGAGGTGTGGAACAGTCTAGAAGAAGAAGGTCTTACTTAGTTAACTAATCTTTTCAATATGATCCTCAAGTCTGCTAAAATTTTAAATGAGTGGGGATTTACCATATTAATCCCTGTCTACAAGAATAAAGGTGACATACAAAGATGCAATAATTATAGATACATCAAACTACTCAGTCACACCATAAAGTTATGGGAGATGGTAATTAAGAAGAGAGTGGGTACGTACACATATCTCGAAAGACCAATTTGGTTTCATACTAGCAAGGTCCACGATAGAAGCTATACACCTTCCTAGGCAACTAATGAAATATTATAGCGATAGATAAAGGGACCTGAACATTGTCTTCATTGACTTAGAGAAGACTTATGACAGGGTTCATAAGGAAGTCATATATATGGAGGTGTTTAGAAGCTTTGATAGCTTTAACTTCACTCATCTTTAACATTTCAAATTCTCTCTAGAAATTGAGAAATTAAAAATGCTTAATCATTTTAAATCCTTGAAATTCTTATCTAATCTTGGTGTAAGTTTCTTTACTAGTTTCACATGATATTATTCTTATAAAAAAGCATAAAAATTAAATCATGCATTGTAAAAAGTACCTTATACTTTTGCTCTTCTATTTACTATGATTCTTCATTTGATTTATATTTAAGATATTTGAAAAATGCGGTGATGTGTCCCTACTTCTACTACATCTCAAAGTTCAAAATAGTAAATTATGATTTTATTTTGATAACCTAGATAAAAAAGTTGTCTATATTAAATATTGTAGGGGGTAGTTGTAGTGAAACTAAAAGAGATCATTTCAAAATGTTGTTTGGTAAAGGTTTATTGAGTACATTTTTGTGAAGTTGGGATAGGGCTATTCTATGATTTTTTTTAGACTCAATCAGAATTTTTAAGATCGTTTATGCCTTGATATTATGAAATTTTTTCTCTTACATTTATATCAAACATATTTAGTTATAAGAACAAAAGTTGTAATAACTGAAAAATATTGAGTTTAAAGGATGTATTTCTATAAAATTATAATCTTCATCGTTTAGATCCATTTCAGTTGCTAATTAAATGGAATATTAAGAACTCTCCGTCTAAGTGGTTAATCCGACTAGTCAATTCTCAATGATGATCTCACCTTACTGATGATCTAACCCTCTCTCCTTAATACATAAAAAGGTTGAGAATATCAAGCACATAGCTTGTAAATGCAATTTGCATTCTTTTCCAAATTGTAACTTACATTTTTTTAGTTCAAACATAGATTAATAGTATAAAGTGAATAGCACGTAAATAGGTTACATTTGAACCTTAATATACTTAAGATGGCATTAAACTGAGCTAGAGAAACTTCTATTCCAACTTGATCATATAGTAATTTGAATCCTGTATTTCATTTTGTGTTACACAGCTTGTTGAACTTATAACTTTAGGAAACTTATTTTGCATGCACCAAATTTCAATTAGTTGAGTTTAACACATCTTAATTAAATTGTGTTAGCTAAATCAACTTGTTAATGTCTTTAATTTACACTTTGCTGAATAAATCACAAAAATAATAGAAATAATAGCCCTAATTTATTCCTTTTTCTTATTTAGCTTAGTTTAAAAAAAAGTTAAACAAAAGGATTAGACTTATAGAAGTAGATAAATTCTTTTTTTAGGAACATCAAAATTCAATACCTTCTCTCAGATAGTTGAAGAAGATAAGGTGGTTTAGATAGCGAGATCAAGATATGCAACTATTTTAGGAAAATGGTGAAGAAGACAATCCAAAAGCCTTAAAAATTGGAAGGGTAATCATAAATCCTCTTCTTCCACTTATAAAGAACGAAAATTGTTTCCATATTTTGTTAGACTCTAACCATGATCGAATCACGGGCACTGAGGAAAACAAAACTTTTTACAGATTCCAAGCAGATCCTGATCAATGTGAAACTTGAATAAAAACAGAAATATGAATCATAAGAAACCATACTTGATTCACTTTTCTTATTGAAATCCTTTGAAAGCTATTCGATATCTCAACCATGAGCTGTTCAATTATCAGCCTCTAATGATATCCATAGAGTAACTTCTCAACACCTTTGAGAGAAAGAATAGAAGAATGCTAGCTCCTTTTTCTTTTCTTCCTATTAATAGAAAAATCGTTAGGGTTGTTTTGTAATTTTATTAAATTAAATTCCTTAATTATAATTAAATTCATACTCTAATTATAATTAAATTACTTTAATAAAAGCAATATCTTATATTTGATCCTTAAAGTTTCTCAAACTTTATAATTAAGTCCAACTTAATTAAATTGATTTTTCTTTCACAAACTGCCATTTAATGTGTGACTTGTTAGGTTTCTAATATATTAGTAATGGTTATAAATTATAATTCTAATTCACAATTAGAATAAGATAAATTAAAACTCTTTTTAATTTATCTTTAATTCTCTAATTAAACAATTTATAATCATAGGTCAAAATTGAAGTCTAGCAATATATCATGATCACCCAAATATCAAGAAAGTCAAAGTGGTTTGACTTAACATGCTCATGCATGGACAGAGTATGGATACAATGTCTACTCTTTTCATCCAATCATGTTCATTCTTGTTAATTAGTAATTGATTTATAATTAATATTTGAAAATGCCTTTTCAAATGTCAATTTACTCTGGTCAGAGAATTCCACAAATCACTACTAATCAAGAACGGTACAACATTCTCTCTAATTACTTTAGAGTGACGAATCCTTTATTGACTTACTCAATTATCTCGATATGATTCATACTGTATCCAATTACTACCGACTAAATTATCCTAGGACGGTTTATAAGTAGCATCAAAACACAACAATTCCTATACAAGATAACTTGGCAATCTCAAGTCTAAGGATCAATTATATAACCATCATTATAAGAAAATCCACAAACATATAAGTAATATTCCATTTAGGATTCTTATAGTCAGGTCAGTTTAGTGACTTATTCTCTAATAATCACCCACACATTAGTTTAAGTATCTTCATACTTTAATTTATGAGATCAATTACTTTCTTCATAAGAAAGAAATATAATGTGTGCTAGTTTTACTGTTTCAACAATATCCTATCTTGATGAAACTATAACTAGAAATATTTAGGAACAATACATAAATGTAAATTGAATCTCAAAATTATAATCTTATCATAATTTTAATTACAAATTAATTATTTTAGGGATTTTACCTTTAGTATTAAAACTTCAAATGTAATTAATACATAAATATAAAGAACGCCTTTGATAATTATTTTGTCACTAAACTACAATCAATCGATTAGTTATAAGGTATAAACCAACAATCTCCCACTTGTACTAAGCTAATCGTTTAAGTATCTTATACTATATCACCATATGATGATTGTTCTATTGCTGGGACAATGGCTTAATGAGAGATTTCTCGAAGATTCTCTATAGTGAGCACTTACGTAAATCTTACAAATTCCATGACAATTATCATCATAATTAAGAAAATTTGCCTAAATACATCTTTGGATCTTGGATGACCTTAGCTCCTTTTATATGTCCAATGGCTCTATTGTTCCACAGTACATTATGTCTTGAACAATGCAAGGAACTATATCAAGTTCACTAAAGAATTTATTAATCCAATTAATCATTTTCACTAAATGAAAAATGTATTATGACTTAATTAGCAACCATTGCTACATTGGAACCTTTCCAATCTTGAAATGATGTTGTCCTAAGTAAAATAAACCTTAATTAGGATGTCCTTCTAAAGTAAATATCCTCATATTCTTGAACTCAAATATCAACTCAGACATAGAATAATAAATATCTTTAATACTTCATAAGTATCTAATATCTCAAATACTAAACATCTTTAGTACATTATCTATGTACTTGGATTTAGAATAGGTGAATAACTTCCAATCTATCTCTATAGATCTAATTCCCATAATTAAGTTGTTATCTTTTTCTTATCTAATAAGAGTTGTTCTTGGATAATTATATTTTCAATAATTGAAAGTTACAATTGTTGTTCTCTATGAGTAAATTGTCTTCACATACTCCCACTGAAGAGGACAATTATACTCCCATTAACCTTCTTGTAGACATGATAAATTCATAATCATCTTCAAAACAAACTCTTTGAATTCGTCATGAAAGTTAATCTTTCAACGTCTCGTACCTTTCAACTTCACATCAAATGTATTAACAAAGGCACTAGTTCCAGTTTGATTCGAATTTCATCTTACTCCCATTACTTTTCTTAAGAACCATTCTCCTATAAGTATACATTGAAACAAACAATTTGTTAATAGGTCTATAAGATTATATCCAACCTTTGGATATCTCATAACCTTCTATTATCCAATTTAGTTCTAAACTTAATGGATAATATATGCTTCAACTAAGCATTACATCCTTAAATCATTAAGTTTGACTCTTTCAAAGACTTATCATTTCATATCTAATATGAAATCTTATTAATTGATTCCATTGGAACTATTGAAGGTAAGTCATTGTATTAGGCATCGCTATAGAAAAAACACTATTGCATTATACAATATCTCATATTGTATTTTTCTCCTTATATAAATCTATTCTCTTATAAAGTTTATTTATGAAGGTATTCACTAGAGAATCTCATTCCCTATAGATAACCAAAATTTAAAACTCACCATAATAAACTCATCAAAGTGCTTCAACATTCTTAATGCTTAACTTTTACTTAGATTTAAACAATTTGAACTTTTCAAAATTTTAAATCATTATTTCATTTAATACATATAACTATATCACATAAAGTCATTAGTAATCTAATGAAATATAAGTATCATCCTTATATGAATTGTTATTCCATCTAATACATCATATTTATAACTTTAACATTTCAATATTATCATCATCTTTTCACCAAAGGTTGATTTAGTTATTCTTCAACTTTACAAGTTTCATAAGTTCCATATGATTCATAATCAAAAGGATATACATATCCTTGTATGTAACTTTATGATTGTTGTGTTGATTTAACCAACATGATATAAAAGGATAGTCTCGGTTGTCCAACTTTGTACTCTTGTCATTTATATTAAGCATGTCTCTTTTGATCTAGCACATAAAAACTATTTGTATAGACTTTGATCAACTACTTTGACTCAACAATACATTTCTTATCATACTTTGAACATTGTAACAATGTTGAATCCAAATTAAGTATCAAATATAAGATAGAAATACATAATGATCATTATCTTTTCTCTTATAGGCAAGAAAAGTTATGCAATCATTTTCTTCTAATGATAACTATCATCATTCTATAGCAAATGCTTTTAATTGTAGTCCACAATTATACTTTTAGTAGGTTAAATTAAGCAAAACAATTCCAACAAGGTATTATATACCTTTTAGCTCTACTATATGCATCCTCCTGCATCTTGTTATCATGGTGTTGACATACATCTTACATGTTATCATCAAAGTTTATGAGGCATTATTTAACTCAAAATGTTAATACATTTTCTCATCCATATGATTTTGACATATCTCTAAAACTTTAACATCAAATCCTTAACATGGATTATAACAAAATTGCATAATGGGCATAAAATTTTATTTTCTAACCTTTTTGAGAACTCTTCTCAAACATAACCTATGTCTAAGAAATTAATTTCACTAACTTAGTATATACTAAACAAGGTAAGTTCCACTTAAAATAAAATATAAATGTAAGAAGCAAGTAATTAATTATATGGTATGACTATCAAACAAGATTAAGACTTTAATCATAAACTTGGTTACTTCCCCTATTTTATTGGAAATAATAGTCCTCACTACTATTAGGAAAAATTACGTTAATCTTTCTAGTGGGCTAGGATCCTATTCAAATTCAGTTGATTTTGAGTTTGCTCAACAAACTAACTAAACTTAAATTAGATAGATAACAACTTGATCAATCACATCTTATGTGACTACTAGATGTGTCAAATGACAATTCTTACCAAAACATGTCATATATGTTAGTCCTAACCTTGCCTCTAAATTCATGTGATCATGATTTTACTAATCCAAATCGCACAAATTTAGTTAAGTACAACCTACTGTCCTAAAATTAAACATGTTCGGGTTAAAGCGGCCTTGAGTTGCTCAACAAGTCTACAATAAATAGAAATCTAGTTTATTTTTATAATAATGGAAGGCAACAATCACGTTCTCAACATGTATTTAACATTTTAACGAGGGAATTCAATTTTGTTTGTCTCATTAATCATAAATTGCATGTAAATATCGCACATATAAAACATACAATTTATCATGCATCTAATATATATATATATCTACCACATAAATAAATTATGCATCTTATGCACTCATAATCAAATTATATGCATAAAATATCAAACTTTGATTTTCATATTTTTAAATAATATTTCCAACTACTTGGAACATTAAATTAGATTAAACTCATTAATTCCTAAATAAACTCAATTTCTATTCTAAATAGAAATTTATTTTGACTTGAAAACAAGTTTCAAATCTAATTGAAAACCATTTCTAATTATCTTGATTCCTTTAGTAAAATTTAATTAAAAATAATTTACAATAAATTATGCTACTTATTATAATTTAAAAACTCTTTTTTTTCAAAATTACACAAATAACACATTCTAATCCAATTAGAAAATTATTTATAATCAAATTAGAAATTATTATTTCTAAATTCATTAGAAATTGCTTTTCTTTAATTACAAAATTGTTTTCTAATATTAAAAGGAAACTACTTTCAACATTAAATAAAATACTTTTAAATTTAATTAAGAAAGTCATATTCTTTATTTAGAGACTGATTTCTTAATTAATTAGAAAAATTTTCCTTGATAAATTAGAAAAGTATTTCCAAAATATTAAAGAAATATCATTTTTCTTAATTAACAAATGAAAGACTTTTCCAAATTTAATGAAGAAAAATAATGTTTCTAATAAATCAAGAAACTTATTATTAAAAAATAAAGAAACAATTTCTAAATTAAATTAAATAATAATTATCTAAACAAATATAATCATAAATTTAATTTATCTCAATTAAATTAAAATAATAAATTTAATTAAGAAACATCTTTCTTAATTACTTAAGAAAATACTTTTCTTAATTTTAAGGAGTCTAATTAATCTTAATTTAATTGAAATTAATTAATTCTAATTTTAGAAACTATTTTTTTAAAAGTAATAAGAATCAATGTAATTATTAATCTTAATCATTAAAAAAATTAGTTTAATTTTGAAATTAAGATCTTATTTTAATTAATATAATCTCATTATATTTATAATTTCTAACATAATCCAATTATAAATAAAATCATTTAAAACCTTGACTTTATTCTAATTATTGATTTGATAATTAATTTAATTTAATAATTCAACTCTTGAAAAAATTAATCTAAATTTCAAAACTTTTCCTAATACAATATCCTTTGAAAAAATACTTTTCAAATTTATTAGGAATCTATAAACTAATTTAATCTTCATTAAATTAATTTATTTTAAAATTAAGGCTTTAAAACATTAAAATCAAACAAACAAAATGAAGTGTCTCTAAGGCGGTATTGTGAATCGTTTCCGCATCTGAAGAACGCTCCCATGTTCTTGGAACCGGTTCCACGTTTCTTCGTCTCTGTCGTGCCTCACGCTTCATCTCTCCGTCGTCTGTTCAATGGCAATTCATCTTCCCACGTTTCCGCTTCTCACAGTCGGCCATCTAGGTCTGCCATCGCCTGCCTCCCATGCCTTCCAACGTCACCTGTTGTTTCCCCTTTTCTATGGGCGTTAATCACCCCAGCGATGCCAACTGAAGGCGTCGCCTGTGACCCCATCCATGGGTGTTTATCGTCCTTGACGGGGCCAGCGGCGCCATCCATGGCGTCGCCAGTGACTGGGTCGCTTGCCAGTGGCAAATCGCCACTGGTTGTAAGACAGCCGCTGGTGATTTTCAAAGACCCAAAGTGCAAAGGCAGTAAACCCAGAAAATGCTCAACACATAGACAAAGCAAAATTTTCCAGATCTGGATAATAAGGGTGGTAGAAAAAGCAGGGATTTCAACACATAACATAATCAATTTCTAGAACTCCAAACGCAAGGCACACAAAAACAATATTTCAGAACCATCGAATAGGCATCGTATATGCTCTCGAGGGTTAAATTTTTTAGAAATTAATTGTCTCTTAATGAAGTACAACAATTGTAATGCAGATATGGGCAGAACATACGTAGAGGCAAATGGATTTTTTTTTTAAGAAATCACAAGAGCAAACGTGGAAACAGTTTCCAGAACAAAAAAAAAAAAAATCGCGACAGACAAAATAATTCGTAAAAACTTCAATTTTTTACTAATTCCATAACAATCAAGCCTCTAATTTAAGATAAACAATTAAGCTTAGCTTTGACACCACTGTTAGAATCCAATCGTGATTGAATCACCGGCGTAGTGAAATTTTTTTTTTACAGATTTCGAGCGAATCTTGATAATTGAGTAACTTGAATAAAAATACCAATGCGAATCATAAGAAATCGTACCTGATTTGCTTTTCTTACTGAAATCCTTTGAAAGCTGTTTGATATGTAAACCATGAGTTGTTTAATTGTCCAACCTCTAACTGTATCTATAAAATAGCTTCTCAACACCTTTGAGAGAAAGAATGTAAGAATGCTAGTTCATTTTCCTTTTCATTCTATTAATAGAAAAATCATTAGGGTGGTTTTATAATTTTATTAAAATTAAATTCCTTAATTATAATTAAAGTCATGCTCTAATTATAATTAACTTAATTTTAATAAAATCAAAGATCTCATATTTAATCCCTAAAGTTTCTTAGACTTTATCATTAAGTCCAACTTAATTAAATCGATTTTTCTTATGGATACAATGTCTACTCTTTTCATCAATTCATGTTTATTCTTGCTAATTAGTAATTGATCTATAATTGATATTTGAAAATGCCATCAATTCACTTTGGTCAAAGAATTCCATAAATCAGTACTAATTAAGAACAGTGAAACACTCTCTAATTACTTTAGAGTGAGGAATTCTTTATTAACTTACTTATCTCCATATAGTTCTTGCTGCATCCAATTACTACCGATTGAATTATCCTAGGACGATTCATAAATAGCATCAAAACACAGTAATTCTCACATAAGATACCTTGGTAATCTCAAGTCTAAGGATGATCAATTATGAAACCATCATTATGAGAAAATCCACAGACACATAAGTAATATTCTATTGGGGATTCTCATACTCGATCTGTTTAGTAACTTATTCTCTAATAATCACCCACACATTAGTTTAGGTATCTCCATACTTTAATTTATGAGATTAATCTTTCTTTAAGAAAGAAACATAATGTGTGCTAGTGTTATCATTTCAACAATATGCCATCATGATGAAACTGCACTTAGGAACATTTAGGAATAATACATAAATGTAAATTGAATACCAAAATTATGATCTCATAATAATTTCAATTACATATTAATTATTCTAGGGATTTTATCTTTAGTATTAAAACATCAAATATAATTAATACATAAAGAAAAAGAATGTCTTTATTAATTATTTTGTCACTAAACTACAACCAATCAATTGACCGTAGGGCATAAACTAACATATTTAACATATTAAGAGATATGATAGGTGTCACTTTGGCTATATTTGAGTCCTTGTTATGTAACATTTTATAGGGAAGCCACAAAAAAACCAAGCGGGTGGTCTACAATTCGAAGCTAATATATAGTAAAAGAGTGGCTTGGAATGTAGAGGAACCAACTGTAAACAAATTTGTTGTGACATATGCTATGTTGAAATTACTTATTGATTGTAAGAAAAGCAAGCCTAACAATAGCATGGATGTAGAAAATATTCAAATGAAAGTAAACAATTTGGAAATTACCATTAAAAGATCTTGAAGAAGGCCCTAATTGTATATACAAGCGTTGAATCAAAACTAGAGCTTCCTTTCTCAATATTTTCATTTAATACTCTGAATATATATGCATAGTTTTTCTTGTAAGTAATGGATATAGTTATTAGAATTATGCTTTTAGACTGTATATGACTTTATCTTCTTGTTTCAAAATTTGAATTAGTCCTAGTCAATAATATGTTTCTATTCTTTAGGAATTAGTTAGTCAAATATGTGATCACTACAACAACTGCTATATTATAAAAATTTGTTGGATTTCTATTATTCCAAGTATTATAAATGTATAACTTGATAAATCAATAAAGGTACTCTTCAATAGCTACTTTTCTGGTCTCTACTATATTCTATTAGTTTTTTAAGAGTTTTTAAGTGAGTTGAGAGTCATTTAACATTATGCTTCAACATTAGAATGTCGAGCACGAAAGAAAATTCAAGTTTTTTGACAATGGCACCACTAGTCTTCAATGGTGAAAATTAGAAGATCTAGGCATTATAAATAAAAGCCTACTTAGATGCTTTGGATCTATAAGAGATAGTTGAAGAAGACTACAAAGTTCTTGCTTTACCCTACAATCCAATAATGGCTCAAATCAAGAATCAAAAGGACATAAAAACTAGAAAAGCTAAGGTAAAGGCATGCCTATTTGCAAAAGTTTCATTAATAATCTTCACTTGAGTCATATCGCTAAAGTCAGCCAAAGACATATAGGATTATCTCAAATTTGAATCTAAAGGAGAAGAACGAATCAAAGACATGTAAGTATTGAATCTCATTAGAGACTTTGAATTGCAAAAGATGAAGGAGTCAGAAACCATAAAGGAGTACTCTTAAAGGTTTTTGAATATAGCAAACAATGTAAGATTGTTTTGTTATGAGTTTAATGACTCCTGTATAGTTGAAAGAATTTTTGTTACTGTACCAAAAAGATCTGAGGCCACTATAACCATGTTGGAAAACAGCAAGGATCTATCTAATATCACTTTAGTAGAGTTGTTTAATTCTTTATAGGAATAAAAACAATAGAGGGTTATGAGAGAAGAAAGCTTTATTAAGGAAACTTTGCTAGCTAAGCATAAAGGCAGTAGGAGAAACAAAAGGAAGTCAAACAAAAGGAACCAATAAGTTGTTTCTAGCAAATAAGAGCAAAGTAGGAAGTTATAAGGGAAAGTACCTATCTTGTAAGCATTGTAACAAGATAGGTCATTCTCCATTCAAGTGTTGGAAAAGGCCTAATGTTAAGTACACTAAGTGTAATCAACTTAAAGATGAAGCTATCATTTGTAGGAACTAAAACCAACATTAAGAAGTAAATGTTTAGATTGCTAACAAAAAGGAGGAAGATTAAATTTTTATTGTAACCTATTTTTCAAACAATATTTTAAGCAAGTCTTAGTTGATCGATAATGGTTGCATAAATCATATGACTCATGATAAGGAACCTTTCAAGGAACTGAAACCTTCTAAAATTTCAGGGGTTAATATAGGTCACAATGGTTATATCCCTGCAAAATAAATAGGAACCATTGCCATTGGAAAATATTCAAGTATTAAAACTATTTATGATATTATATGTACATGACTTGGATCAAAACATGTCAAAAATTGGTCAACTATTACAAAAATGCTTTAAGGTGTTTTTTTGAAGATGATTATTGCTTGAGAAAGGTTACTGTAGGTCAAGATTTGTTTAAAGTGAAAATAAAAGGAAAAAAGTTTCCTACTAGATCCAACTCAGGAATAATAGATAATTTTTTTAGTAAATGAAAATATTGTTGAGTTATAGCTTAAAAGACACGGGCCCTACCATTATCAAGGGCTACTCAAAATGCAAAAATCTGAAATGGTAAGGAACTTACTTGAATTTGAAGTGATTTTTATGGATTGTTCTACTTGTCAATATGGGAAGCAAAGCAGACTTCTGTTCCTAATAGCCACTTAGAGAGCCATAAAGAAATTGTAGCTAATCCACATTGACGTAGGAGGGCCTCAAAGGACTCCTTTGCTTAAAGGTAATCGTCATTACATTATTTTTGTAAATGATTTAACTCATATGCGTTAATTTTTTTTCTAAAGTTCAAATCAAAGTTACTAGAACTTTCTGGAAGTTTAGGGAAAAAGTGAAAAATGAAAATAGCTTTAAAATTCGTATTTTAAGATCAGATAATGGTAAGGAATATACAACTGTTTGGGTATTCTGAAAATGATTAGGGTGGTTCTTTAAGGTACTTTTGTACACTATCACGTCATTATACCATTATGTAGGATCTTAAACATATGTAATTCTTACATATAAAGTAGTCGTACCTTGATCCACAAAATCGATTGATGTTGATTCTCTTCCATGTTTCTATTATTTCTCCTCCCTTTATCACTTCTATATTTTCTCCTTATTTGATGGTTATCGGAAGAAGCAACTTAATAAACAAGAATAGGACCAAAAGAGGAAACATTTATAAGTGGTCTTTGAGAAAACCACCTATTAACTACCATACCCATCATGTTGGTACTAAGCTTTATAAACATTTACTACATGAGACATTAATAATCCAACATTCTCCCACTTTAGCTCATGTAAAATTGCCATCTTCATAAGTCGTTGACATCTAATGTGCATTGAATACATCATTCATCATAATCAATAATTAGATCTAACGTGACTTATGCCAGATGTATGTGGTTTAGACAACATATTCCCTTCTATGTACTACAAAGTTAGTCTTCTCTATGAAATGATCAATAAATGAGAAACATATAATTGATAAAAAATGTCTACTCAAGACAAAACTATTATCATCATTCCATTCAATTCAGGATACACATTCAAAAAAAAAATAGTTAAATCAGAAAAAATTCAATAGTGAGCTCAGAATGTCAATTATATTAAAACATAAACATCATCATAATAAGCATTAATTTCTACTCAACAATAATGCCCATATTATCAATATGTCCCATAAATATTTTGGGTAGTAATCCCTTAGTTAAAGGGTTAGCAACCATAAGATTAGTGCTAATGTGCTCAATTAGCACTCTACATTTCTAAACCTCTTCTTTAACGACAAAGTATTTCAATTCCATATACTTAGCACTTTTGGAATACTTGTCATTTTTAGAAAAGAAAACTATTGTAGAATTATCATAATAAATTTTGAGCAGTCTGAAAATACTGCCGACTATTCCAAGTCCTGAAATAAAGTTTCGTAATCAATTAGCCTGAACCATTGCCTCGAAGCACGCTACAAATTCAGATTCTATGGTGGATGTAGCAATTATTGACTACTTCATACTCTTCCATGATATTGCACCTTCGGCTAAAAGATATACATAGCCAAATGTAGATTTTCAAGTATCCACACAACTAGCAAAATCTGAATCTAAATATCTAATTACTTCAAGATGATCGAACCTCCTATAAGTAAGCATGTGATCTTTTGTCCCTTATAAATATCTTAAGACTTTCTTTGCAGCTTTCCAATGCTCCAATCCTGGGTTACTTTGGTATCTACTAAGAACACCAACTACAAGTCTAATGTCCAACCTTGTACACGTTTGAGCATACATCAAACTCCCAATAACAAATGCATAAGGAATTTATTTTATCTATTTTCTTTCCATACCATTCTTTGGACATTGCATGAGACTAAATTTGTCTCATTTCTGAATTGGAACTGGAGATGTTGAACATTTATCCATTCTGAATCTCTCTAAAACTTTATTAATATATGCTTTTTGAGACAAACTTAATAGTCCTCAGGATCTATCCCGAAATATCTCTATTCTGATCACATAGTTTGCCTCTCCCATATCTTTCATTTCAAAGTTATTAGAGAGAAATTTCTTAGTCTCACTTAATAGACCAAGATCATTAGTTATGAGCAAAATGTCATCAACATACAAAATCAAAACGATAAACTTACTCCCTTTGGCCTTCAGATATATAACACCGATCAATAGTGATTTCTTTAAAACCAAAGGAAACAATAATATCATTAAACTTAAGATAACATTGGCGAGAAGCTTGCTTAAGTTCGTATATTGATTTTTTCATTTTACACACTATGTGTTCTTTCCCTTCAACCAAAAAACCCCTTGGTTGATCTATAAATACATTTTCCTCTAAATTCTCATTTAGAAAGGCAGTTTTCACATCCATCTGATGTAATTCTAAATCATAATGAGCCACTAATGCCATGATAATTCTGAGAGAATCTTTCCTGGAAATTGGTGAGAACATTTCCTTATTGTCAATGCCATCTTTTTAAGTAAAACCCTTAGCAAAAAGTCTAGCATTGTAACGTTCAAGGTTACCATGAGAGTCACCCTTCGTCTCAAAAACCCATTTACACTCTCTTGAACCCTTTAGGCAATTATATACAGTCTCAAACACCATTATATTCTATGGATTTAAGCTCATCTTTCATTTCATCTAGTCATTTATTAGCATTAGCACTATTGATGGCTTGTGAAAAAGAAACCTGATCATCATTAATTCTTAATTCATCTTCTAACTCTTGTAGATAGACTACATAATCATTCGGAATAGCAGATCTGCTTTCTCTTTGGGATCTTCTTAATGCTCTTTCATGTGGTTCTTCTATTATAGGTTCATGTTGAATGTTAGAAGCATGTATTTGTTGCACTTTATGATTGTTATGTGGTGAAACAATTTAAGGAACAACAATTCAAGTAGTGGGAACACAATTCAAAGGGACTTGTATTATATCTTCTTTAATTTCCACATTTCGTGAAACTTCATTCCCACTAATTTCACCATTCTCAATAAACCTAGCATTTCCAATTTCAAAAATTCTTATACTATGGTTAAGACAATAAAATCTATACCCTTTAGATGTTTGTGGATAACCAATGAAATATCCATTGATTGTTTTTGCATCTACTTTCTTTTCTTGTGGATTATAAATACTTGTTTTTGCCTGGAAACCTTAGACATACAGGTGCCTTAAACTTGGTTTTCTATCAATCCACAGTTCTAAAGGTGTCTCTGGAATTGGCTTACTAGGAACCCTATTTAAGAAATACATGGCAGTTTTTAAGGCATACATCTATAATGATAAGGGTAAAGATGCATTACTTAACATGCTTCTAACCATATCCATTAAAGTTCGATTACACCTTTCTGATACACCATTTTGTTATGGTGTACCCGGAATTGTTTATTGAGCACATATGTCATTCTTTTATAGGAATTTAACAAATGGACCAGGGTGTTGTCTAGTTTTATCTTATCTTCCATTACTCACCACCTCTATCAGACCTAACAATTTTTACTTTTCTGTCTAGTTTCCTTTTAACTTAAGTTATATAAATTTTTAAGGCATTCACTACTTGAGATTTCTCATGCAGTAAATAAACATATCTGTAATATGAATAATCATCAATAAAGGTGATAAAGTATTTTTCATTACTGAAAGAAGTAACATCAAAAGGTTCACATATATCGATATGTACAATTTTAAGAAACTGAGTGCTTCTCGTGGTACCTTTCTTTGTGTGTTTTGTTTGCTTTCCTTTAATACAATCCACAAAAATATTGAGATCAGTAAAATCCAAAGATGGAAGAATTCCATTCTTTACTAATCTTTCCATTCTTTCCTTGGAAATATGACCCAAATGCCTATGCCATAAGTAAGCAGAATAGTCATTCACTAAACTACCTTTAGTTCCAGCTTTATGATGTATGGTTATAAGAGTTTCAGCTTCTAAATTATCAAGATTAAATTTATATAAACGATCACAATGTATACCAGATCCAATCATACTGTATGCTTAAACAAATTGAAACATCCATTACCAAAGTTAAAAGAGTATCCATTAACATCAAGTTTAGATAAAGAAATCAAATTCCTAGAAATACTAGGCATATAAAGAGTTTCAAATAAATCTAAATAATGTCTAGTATTTAGGATTAAATGGTAAGTCTCGACTGCTTCCATTAGAACCTTTACTCTATTCCCTATGAAGACAAACTTCTCATTTAGGTTTGTGGTTTGGATCGTAAGGAATCCTTTCATAGTATTAGAAACATGAGTTGTACATACAGAACTAATCCAATAAGTATTATATGGAACTTCAGTTAAATTTGATTCAAAACATACATAAGCCTTAAGTTTACCTTTCTTTTTGAACCAAGACTTACGTCGTGGATAGTCCTTCTAGAAGTGTCCAAGTTTTCCATAGAAATGACATTTCTTATTGTTTACCTTCTCTGGATTTTAATGGAGGACTCATTAGTCTTCAGTGGTGTAGCATCCTGTCTCTCAAATGATTGAGAGATTTAAAGAATTGAACTAATAAGTCCTATGAGTGTTAGCATATAGCATAAAATTGATACATTTATGACATAAGTGTATTCAAAGGCATAATATGAGCATACACACATAAATTGTAAGTTAGACAAATTACACTCAATTGACATATTCTGGGGAATGAAATTGAATGTGGTATGAGATATGAATATGCTTTTCCAATGTCTTATGCTTCGGTTTACCAAAGACAAGAATTGATGGATTATAATTAGCAACTTGGCATTGATTGTCATAATTGGGAAATTAATAAATTAACATGAGCATTTAGTCTTGGAGAAATGCCAAGTGGCAAGACTAATTGAGACAGGAAAAATTAGAATGATTAAACCTTAAATTGAGTGACATTTGGAGTAGTTAAATGTGTGACAAATGGACTAGTAAATGTGTGACAAATGGACCAATTATTATATGACAAGTAGAGCAATTAGTAAGTGATATGTGGACTAATCATTTAATGACAAATGGCAATTTATGGAGTGGATTAGTGGAAGCATTTTGATTAAGCAAATGTAATACATGCCTTAGGACAAATGTTGAGCTTAGAAGTTGACACCTAGTAGCTTGACTAAGCAAAGTTTCTACAATTGCCTTCACTCTTCTTTGTCTATCGAAATTGCTCTTTCCTTTTCTCTGTAACTTGCTTGAATCCTAGTCCAAATTGTTACACAAAACATACATGTTAACCCTTCACAAATTAGCTAAGGAATTAGCTGAAAGTGGTCTTCATATTGCTGTCCAAAAACAATCTGTTTTCACTTAGATTCATGATTGATCTTGCATTGTTAAGTTGTCATTTTTGTGATAATTTTAGAGATAAATCTCTTTAATGTGTTAAAATTATTATTCAAAATTAATGGACTTGTTTCTTAATTGTTCTCAGATGGTTTTCAACATATGAAAGATGAAATTGGATCAAAAAATTGCATGGAAAGTAAAGACAATTCAAATTCCTAGTTGACATAAAAATAATTGACTAAGCGTGGGCACGTGCAAGGAAAATGATTATCTAAAGAATCTGATTTGAAATTAGATTCAATCCACCTAAGATCTTCATAATTTTGGGAATCAAGTTGTTGCCTTATTAATAGGGATCTGCGACCTGAATATGTGGGGAGTGTATCTGCTGAAGATTACGACAGAAGGGAAAAGGGAAAAGTGAAAAGGGAAAAGATTGATAATCATTAATAGGGGATTCATTGCTCACATGTAAAACTAGTTTTTAGTTTTTATATTTTCTGCAATAGTTTTTCTGTTTTTTAGGATTTTTCATATTTTTCTGGAAAAAGACCAGGGATGAAGACTTTATATTTTGCTATTCTTCTGTTAGTTTTTACTTTTGTTATGAGTAACTATATTCTTCTTTTTGGTTGAAGCGAACCATGTTATTATTTAGTATGTGTGAGATTTCTAAATAAAGTTTATTTTATTGATGAATATTAAGTGTCTTCCAAATTACTTTTCATGATTGAATTGATTATTTCTAGGGTACGCAACTAGGAATTGATTTATATAATTTATAGCTAGATTAGTAGGATTTGATGTTCAGTCTTGCTAATCCAAAATGACAATTAGGATTACCATCTTTATGTTAGAGTTTGGAAATTCTAAGAAGACACTTAACTTGATTAAATGCATGTCGTTCGTGTGTTGTCTTGTTCATTGGTTTCTTAGTTCTTAAAGCTATTAATCAATTAAACTTAAGATCGTATCTAAATTGTTTACTAATAATAATGTTTAGAATACATGTTTTTACTCATTTAATCTTAAAAGAAAACATTACCTAATGAATGTTTGTTAATGGACTGAGTTTTATATCAAGGATCCATATTAGTTTGATAACATATGTGATCTGAAACCAAGGTTTGTTTGCTGAATTTCCAGATCTGATTATTTTTGTTAATTTTTAATTTTGTTAATTTTTAATTTCTTAAATTTACGTTAATTCAAACCCCAGTTTGTTTTAGTTTTCAACTCATATCGCATTTATCGTTAATAGTTCCTCGTGGGAATGATCTCAACTATTCACCAACTACATTTTTCATTGCTAGAGTTGGTATTTAATTTAGTTACAGGCGAAAGCATTACTAAATTTTGGCGCCGTTGTCGGGAAACGTCTTGATGGTATATATATATGTTACACAAATAGATAACTTTATGGTATATATATATGTTACACGAATAGATAAGACAACTCAACTGCTATTTGATTCAGAGATTGAGAAGGCAACCAAGAGGTTACAAAAATAGACAAAACAACAGCAGCAAGTGCAGAAAATGGAAAGGATGGCTTCGAATCGTACTCTTCATTAACTAGTCATACCCACGGATGCTCAATAGCCCCAGTGTATCAACTTTTCAAATTTGGCGGACAACAACACTTTTAAATTAAAATCTTGGTTGATCCATTTATTACCGATTTTCAGAGGTTTACCTGGAGAGGATCCTTATAAACATTTGAAGGAGTTTGATATGGTTTGTATAGGTATGAAGCTAACAAATGTGATGGAAGAGCAAATCAAATTAAGAGCCTTTCCATTTCTCTCAAAGATGACGCTCAAGATTGGTTGTACTATTTAGCTGGTGAAAATGTGCAAACATGGGCTGAAACGAAGAGAGTCTTCTTTGAGAAATATTTTCCAAAATCAAGAGTTACCAACATTTAAAAGAAAATTTGTGGCATTCGATAACATAGAGGGGAGACACTTTACAAATATTAGGAAAGATTTAAGAAACTTTGTGCTAGCTGTCCCCATATCACCAAATAAGCAACTAGTTGTTGATCTAATACTTCTATGAAGGTCTTTTCCTCACAGATAGTAGTATGATCGATGTTGCAAGCGGTGGAGCTTTAATTGACAAAAGACCGACAGTCGCAAGGGATTTGATAGCGAATATGGCTTCCAATATATAACAATTTGGGTAATGTTCTAGGCATGGTTCAAAACACGTAAATGAGTTGAATGTGATAGCATTGGAAAAAAGATTAGATGACCTTACATCTTTAGCATGACAACTTACAATTATAAAGAAAGAAGAAGCAAAGGTATGTGGAATATGTTCCATGTTAGGAAACCTCACTGATGCATGTCCAGTTGTGTAGGAAGAAAAAGCAGAACAAGTGAATGTCGTAGGGGGTTTTGCTGGACCAAATTAGAGAAAATATGACCCATTCTCTAATACCTACAATCCGGGTTGGCGTAATCATCTGAATTTGCGTTATAGGAACTCTCAAGTATAGCAAGCTACCACAAGTTTCCAAAAATTTAGATAATATATACCTAGACAACATCAGCAAATAACATCAAATTCCTAAGGTAAGTCTTCCTTAGAAGATATAGTTCAATTTTTAGCCACTAACACCTTGACATTTCAGCGGGATACTCAAGCTAGTATTTGAAATCTTGAAAATCAAGTGAGACAAATGGCAACTGCCATTAATAGATTAGAGGCACAAAGTTATGGAAATTTTCCAACTTAACTAGAAATCAAGCCCAAACGTAATATTAAAGCAATCATATTGCTGAGTGGGAAGGAATTGAGGGAACCACCTCTAAAAATCTCCAAGAGAGAAATTGAAGAAGAAGCAACAAAGGAGACACCTAATCAACTAGAAAAAAAAACAGTAGGTCTGTAGAATTTGTTGTATAACCCCCTTTTCCTTGTCGATTCACTAAGGCAAGGAAGGAGAAGCAAGAGAAGGAAATATGGGAGACTTTTAGGAAAGTCCAGGTAAATATCCCTTTACTTGATGCAATAAAACAGATCTTGCGTTATGCTAAATTCCTTAAGGAACTTTACACTTCAAAACAAAAATTGAAATTTAATGAGAAAGTGTAGTGTGGGAGAATGTATCAGCCATTTTGCAAAAGAAAAAGCTTCCACCTAAGTGTCAAGACCCAGGTATGTTCACTAACCCATGTCAAATTGGTGATTTGGGAATTGAAAAAGCTATGCTAGATTTGGGTGCATCCATAAATGTCACGCCTTATGATGTTTATAAGTCTTTAAACATTGGACCTCTCAAGGAAACTAATGTAGTGATTCAATTAACGTATCATTCAAATGCTTATCCAAAGGGCGTGTTAGAGGACATTTTAGTTCAAGTGGCAGACATGCTTTTTTCAGCTGATTTTTATATTTTGTAGATGGGGAGTGATGATGTATCTTCTTCAACACTGATTTTATTTGGAAGGCCATTCTTAAAAGTCACTAGAACAAAAATTAATATTCATGATGGGTAATTAACTATGGAATTTGATGGTGAACTAATTAAATTCAACATATACAATGCCATGAAATTTTTGGATGATGAATAACTTGTTGTTTCTATGGATTTTATTGACATATAGGAGTAGGAAAATTCTTTATTGAGTGGAAGAGATGAACTTGAAACAATCTTAGAGATGGGTGACGGATCGTAGTGGTAAGCCATCAAGGAATCGTTACTGCCTAATAATGATTTAGAATTCTATTTTTTCAATTAGAGAAATCCAATCAATTGGAGAAGAAGATGTCATATATGGAGCTATAATGCAATGACTCCAAACTGCTCCCGTCTTTCATCCAACCACCAATATTGGAGTGGATGAGTTTGCCTAGCCATTTAAAATACATCTTTTTGGGTGAGAAAGACACGTTACTTGTCATAATTTCTAATAAATTTACTCTTTTTCAGGAAAATCAATCGATTTAAATGCTAAGGGAGCATAAGGAGGCTTTCTATTAGATAGTGGCAGATTTAAAGGGTATTAGTCCCACCATTTGTATGCATCGAATATTGGTGGGAGATGAATCCAAGGAGGTGAAGCAACTCCAATGTCGTTTATTTGGTGAAAAAGGAAATCTTGAAGCTTCTTAATGCTAAAATCATTTATCCCATTTCAGATAGCAACTCGGTAAGTCTAATCTAGGTAGTTCTGAAGAAAATTGGGGTAACTGTGAGAGAAAATAATGATGGTGATTTAATACCCACTTGTGTTTAAACTGGGTAGAGAGTTTGCATAGATTATAGGAAGCTAAAATCAGTTACAAGAAAAGAACATTTTTCACTTTTATTTATTGATCAAATGCTTCAAAAACTTGCAGGTAAGTCTCACTATTGCTGTTTAGATGGTTATTCAATGTATCACCAGATTTCGCTTGCACCTAAAGATAAGGAGAAAACAACCTTTACATGTCCATTTGACACCTTTACTTATAGGGCACGAAGTCGAACATTTATTCAGACTATACAGCTCTAGAATATTTGGTGACTAAGAAAGAAGCAAATCTGAGATTAATTTGAGATTAATTCGATAAATCTAACTTCTCCAAGAATTCGATTTGGAAATACGCGATAAAAAAGGGCTGAAAATTTAGTGGCCGATCATTTTAGTTGAATCATTCCAATCAATGCATCTGATGTTATCCAAGATGATTTTCCAGATGAAAGTCTCTTCACAATTTAACAGGTAATTCCATGATACGTTGACATAGTTAATTTCTTGGTAACTAAGTCCTTACCTAGTGATTTATCTAGTATTGAAAAAGATAAAATTCAGTGAGAGGCTAAATATTACATTTGGGATGAACCTAATCTTTGGAAAATTTTCACTGATCAAATTGTTAGAAGATGTGTTGTAGATGAGGAAATTCCTTCCATATTAGATTTCTATCATTCATCTATATATGGGGGACACTTTGGTCCCAAAAGAATAACTCGAAAAATTCTTGCATGTGGATTAAGCTATTTTATGATTCTTACATGTTTTGCAAGTCTTGTGAACGTTGTCAAAGAACAGGTAGCTTAGGATCGAGAGATTAAATGCCACTTACTAACATCCTAGTATGTTGCTGTGGATTACGCTTCAAAATGGGTTGAGGCTAAGGCTACTTTGTCTGATGATGCTTAAATTGTTATAGATTTTGTTAAATCTCCATTTTTGTTAGGCTTGGAATGCATTGAGTTATCATTAGTGATTAAAGGACCTATTTTTACAACAAGATTTTTGAGGCTTTGATGAAGAGATATGGTGTCACATACCGAGTTTCTATAGCCTATCATCCGCAGACAAGTGGACAAGCTGAAGTGTCTCGTAAAGAGATTAAGTTCATACTGGAAAAAGTGGGGAATCCGAATAGAAAGGGTTTGAGAGTATAATTAGATGATGCCTTGTGGGCATACCAGACTACCTACAAAACTCCAATAGGTATGTCACTATACAAGTTAGCTTTGGGTAAGCCTTGTCATTTACCTGTGGAAATAGAACATAGAGCCTATTAGGCTGTGAAGCAATTGAATATAGACCGGTTATAGGTTAGTAATAATAAGAAGTTGAAATTGAAAGAGTTAGAAGAGATCCGTAATGAAGCATATGAAAATGCCAAAATTTATAAGGAAAAAACTAAAGCTTTTCATGAGAAAATGATTTTTCGGAAACAATTTTCAATAGTATAAAAAGTTCTTCTTTATTATTCAAAGCTTAAGTTATTTCCAGGGAAATTACGATCTTGTTGTCTCAGGCCATTTATTGTTACTTCAAACCATTTATTGTTACTAACATTTTTCTCGTAGTGCGGTAGAAATTCAAAGTTTAGATACATCCAAGGTATTTAAAATTAATGGACACCGTTTGAAGCCATATTATGAAAATTATCTAATTGAGCATATGGAAGAGATAGAGTTGGTAAACCCAACTAATCTCTAATTAGGTAAGTCGATATACACGTCCAGCTCACGAATTAAAAGAAGTGCATTTAGAGGCAACCCAAAAATTTCAGGTTCCGTTTCAGTTTATTTTTATTTATTTATAGTAGTTCTCATTTTTATTTTATTTTGTTAAGTTGTTTTATTTCAGTTACGAATTCATTTCATTTCATTTAGCATTTCCAATTGTTCTTTCAATTTCTGCAATTTTATTTTAAAAAAATAAAAAGTTTCTCCTTTCCGTGTCTATTACCAAATTTTACTACATCCTAATTTTACTTCCCTCCTTCACATATTTTTTTTCCACTTTTAATAACCTTGCAATTTCGTTAACACCCACACAAAACCCTTTCCAAATCTTCTCACCATAACTCATTTATTTTCCAGCCTACATTTTTTTGGTTTTCTATCTCATTTTCGTGTTTCACGATTGCAAATGCACACAGATTGGAATTATGGAACGAAAGAAGAGTGATTCATGCAGGTTAGCTTCACCAATCACTTCATTTGTAAACACCCAACCTTTAGATGAGGCCACAGCTACAACCCTAACTCCATCAATTCCTCTAATGTCTGAAAGAACATAGCCCTTCAATGAGAAATCATACTCAGACAGGTAAACAAGTTGAGAATAGAAGCCAATGGAATTTAAAAAGTGGAGCTTCCACTTCTTTTCGACTTCCAGAAGACAACCAACAGTTTCAACAACTAAGACAACACAAAATCTACCCTTGTAAGTAGTTTCTTATCGACACTCTTAAAGCTTTACAAATTCATGATTCTTTTGAATTACCGAATGGACAAATTTGTTAGAATGTGTTTGTTAAAATTGACCGCCCTACATTTGTTGAATTAATAAGAGAATTTTATAGCACATTTCAATTTAATTCTCATGAAGAATTTGACTTGTTTACTGAAGGAATTGTGGAATTTAGGCTTATGGGTAAGGAATTTGCATTATTTGTTGCTGAATTTAACATGGCCATAGGTTTTATATCAACTGATAATGTTAAAACTGAACCATTTGTAAGTTCTCGCTATGATTGTCATAGTGATTTTCATGCTTTTGAATTGTGGAGTCAATGGTCTGTTGACCTTCATCAGTATAACACTAGTACATCTAAGAGTGCGTTTTTAAAAAATCATATTTTCAAAATCATACATCGACTCTTAGCGTACAACTTTTAAGGGCGTCGGGATTCTGCAGGTACATTATCTAAGGCTGAATTTTATTTCTTATGGTGTATGAATAGACAAATTCCTGTTAATTTGGGTTTTTAGTTTTTGAAATTTTAATCAGTATTAAAAAATCCAAACCATTAATATTAGGGTCTTACATCACTCAACTGGCTGTTAATTTGGATGTATCAGACCTGGATAATACTGATATGATTGTCGCTTGTGCTATAGAGCCTTTGGATATGGAATGTTTGTGCAGGATGGGAATAGCAGACATGAGTCATGGAAGGATATCCTTCACTAATCCGGGAACAGCTACCCCTTTTAACCCAATTACAAGGAGTCAGGTTATCACCAAGACACTGAGTAATAGCCATCCCTAACCCAATTTGGATGCCCGTTTAGCTTGTCTTGAATGTCAAATGCACCGAATGGAGCACAATTTAATGGCATATTGGGCACATTAAGGATTCTAACCTCCTCAACCACCAACTCCATGATTTTGGCACTCAATAAATTGATAAGCTTTCTTTTTCTCTTCTTTTTTATTTTTGCTTCTTTTATCTTATGTCATGACTTTGGGGACAATGTATGAAGTTGGTGTGGGGGTAGGGTATGATCCATATAACTGGTAGTTAGGTCTCTTTGCTGGAACTTTTTTAACTCTTATTGACTTATTTACAATTAATTAGCCAACTTTGATACTTTCTAGACTTCCATTTTAATGACTTAAGTAGTGAACATAACTTAAGTTAAATTTATTTTAGGTCAATAAATGCCATTTAGTTAAGACATATAAGTGTATACTCTTAGTCAAGTTCTAGCAATCATACGATTAAACATGGTGTATAATTGTGGTGAACTATATTAACTTGTGAGTTTTTGGGCCTAAAAGATTTAAACATTCATATCAATCTGTATTTCTTTGATGCGTGATTATCTTCTAAGGTGAAATTTTCTCTCTAGAACTTGCTTAGAATCGACTTCAAACCACATCTATACATGCATGCACAAAAATGATAAAGGCCATCTTTGTTTTAACCCGTTAGATTAAAGACAACCTAATTCAATATCCTTTGTTAAACTTTTTGAGCTGAACCCTTTTTCTTGATAAACCTGCAATAAGCAACTTAAACCTCTCATATCTTCACCCACAATAAATGTAAGTAGGCATTCTAACCACAATTTATGTCATACTTATTTGGACAGATATGGAAAGCAAAGCAAAGAAAAGATGAAAGGAAATTGAAGAGGTTTAAAGTTGAATTTTAAATAAAAATAAAAAAGAAAAAGAAAAAATATACAGCAGTGAAAAAAAAAGGAGTAATCTACCTCTACGGAATGATGTTATAACTCCTTTACTATTGAAAATGTGTCTCCACAAGTGGTTAGGAGCTTTACTAATGTTTATGATTTTCCCTTTTCCATTTATCAATCCTTAGCTTTACCTATACCTTAATTCAACCTTGAAAAAAAAAGTCTTTTTGATTTGTACATGTTTGTATTTTAAGTGGTGAAAAGTTGGTGAAAAAGCAATCATATGGTATATAGTTGAGTGATTTGAGTAAAATCCAATATATGAGAGTTTGCTTTAATTATCTACTAGTTTTTGAAATATGACTGCCTTAATTTGAGTTTTGTTTATATTGCTTGAATGATTAACTCTAAGACATTCATTGATTACAAATTTGTTTGACTCTTGAAGTGTGCACTATTTACTATATGAATCTAGGAATAATGTATCAAATTGTATGAACTTTAGTTAATTAGAGACTTAAGACATAGAGGAACATTTGTTTATAAGAACTTATTTCCTAAAAACTAAGTTTATGTATCAAAATAGCCATACAAAACTAACCCGAAACTTGTGCTGAGAAAATCTGGACAAGGTGCAACAAAAGGATGTGGGTAGATGCAATAGCTTTTGTCACGAGATCATGGGCAGTGCTTTTACATGGTAATATTTTGATTTGTGCAATAATTGAACCAATTAAGGATAAGGTACTTAACTATAATGCTTTTGGACTTAATTGGGGCTTAAAATGAACATAATTTGATATTGAAAAAGTTAGTTAAATGAGTGATAAGTTTTGATTCATCTTTGATGTTATAATTTAAGGAAAAAAAATGTTTGATAATAATGCATATAAGTTTGGAATGAAGAAGTATTAAAGGAATGAGCTAGTCATATGAAAGCAAACATATTCCAAAGGTTATGAATATTGTATTATGAATGAATGAATGAGAATTGAAATATTTGTACTGTTAGAAAAGAGCTAGTAAATGTATGGTCAATGAATTGAGCATGATCAAGTCTACTTAAGGTATTAAACTAAATGCAAACAAGACATATCTAGGTGATAATATGTGAATGATTATGAATTATGATTAAGGAAACATACCCGGGATAGTTATTGAGCATGCATTAAACAAGGCACATATTTGTATATGCATAATTGAATATGTATTTTTTTGACCATGTTAGTAATGTGTAAAATGTATATGTATTTAGATGCTCAAGATGTACGCCATCATTTTGACATTGTCAGACCATCCAGACAATAGCATATATGGGAGCGTACTGTGAGTTAACCTAGATGATATTCCTAGGATTGATTTAATTTGTTTAACTTCCAATTATTGAATTGTTTATGATCTAAATGTGAATTTTGGACATTAATAGTTCGAGGAGATTGATATTTGGGAATGTATTGGAAGTGTTCTGATTGCATATGAGGATATGATTCTGAATGATTTTTGAATACTTAATAAAAATTGGAAGCCGGACTGAGGTCCGATGAATATGAGATTCTGTCTGTGCATAATAAATAAATACTATTCATGGCATATTATGTGATTTTATACATTACATAAAATGCATGTTCAGATAAAGGTGTTGTGATCAGAGTAGCCAATCTGAAAGAGATTTAAGCTTAGAATTCTGCACGTAGAGCTTTTCTCCGTGATTTCTGGATCTGATTGAGCCCAATAGGCCAGTATCTATATCTATATCTGTATCTGTATCTGTATCTGAAAGGCACTCAGCCACAACAAATAATAACGAATCTAGAGCCTCATATGAATTTGCATTTGTATATTTATGAATTACATAATTATGAAACCTTTTCTAAAATTGTATGACAAAGTGATATGCCATCATAATATGATTGATTGGGTCATACATGTTCTGAAAGAATTTATGTGAAATGTGTGACATTTATTATATCTTTTTGAGATGGAAAATGTTATGAAATTGGTTGGATATGTGATATTTGTGTATTTGACTTAAGTGAGATCATCAATGATGGTTCACTCATTGAGTTCGCAAAACTCATCAAAAATTGGAACGTGGCTTTTCAGGTTCAGAAGAGATATACAGTTAGACCAATTGGAGTAAAGCCATTGCATATGAACATGAGCTAATGGTCAAGATTAGTTTGTACATGTCTATGTCTTCAGTCAATTTTATGTTAGACATTGTATTCCACATCTGATGTGCATTGTATAAGTGAATTCTGAAAAGTAATGACATTTTCGACTGAATAAGTTTGTAATGAAATGGGTCTAAATGAAATATGAATTTCTTAAGATGTGTTTGATGTATGGAAATTTTGCAATTATTAGTTTCGATCGTCTTAACATGCCATTCTCGTAGCGTATATTCTCGAATACCATCGTTATGTTCGGGCATATGCTCTATGAGAGTGGTATGTTACAATTTTGGTATCAGAGCCTAGATTTAGTATCTTAAATGGTCATTTTTCAAAATATATGTCAAGGTACATGCATTTTGAACATGTCATACCATGCAGTGGCAACTGATCCCCAGTCTGAGTCACATTTACATAAGTCACGTGCATGAACATTTGTTAAGAGTCTGAGCTATTAAAAAAAATAGAATAGTGATGATATGTCGAAATGTAAGAAAATGTAAGTTTGTGAATATTTTGAAATAAAAGATGCTACATGGTTTGATATGTTAGACAGAGACTCAATGTATTTGTAATTGTGATTATATCGGTGAATATGATATTAGTATTGTGTTGTGGTTATATACTTTGAATTGATATGGATGCGAAAATATTTTTATAGATTGACTGAGAAAGAAATAGAGACACAGGTAGGAATGAGAGGATAGAAATTGTATAAACAAAATTAAAAGAAAATAAAATTTATTATGACCTTGAGAGGTTGAACTTAGACTTTATTGTGTTGAGAGTTTATAATCTAGTATAAGAGTAAATCAGTGGATTGAGATTAGAATTTCATGATGATTCATAACTTAGAGTGCTTCATTAATTGAGAATATAATTATAGAAAGTGAAATAAATGATAGTGATATCTATGTAAAAGTCCTCAAGATTAAGTTGGTCAGTTATTGTGAATGCATATCCGATAATATGATCACTTTGGTGAATGATGTTATTGAGTACATTTGTATTGTATGCGTTATGGTATAGGGAGTGATTTATGATATATTGAATGCTCTTAAGTCATGGTCCCTATAGTTAAAATTCCGAGATGACTCAAAGTAGCACAGTGGAAGCATGAAATTATATGAATACATTGAAATGATAACTACTATAAAGAAGTAACTTTTGTATGGTCATAAAACATTTGAATGTTATTCAGAATCAACTAAGATCAAAGTATCGTTAGGTTAAGATATCAATCGATGATTTCTTAAAAATAAATCTCTGGATAAGATGTAATGATCTTCATGGTATGTAATAAAGCATAAAAGTAGATGGACATGCCTACTGTTTCATTGAGTTTTAATATATAGAACATCCTGATCATGTGAGATATGATAATAATTGGTCTTGTTATGGTAATATGGTTGAAATGAAAACATGAAAATAGTTGATTGATAAGGATTATGTGAACAGTAAAGATGATTGCAGAAAGAAATCTTCTTTTGATGAAGACTTTCACTGAATTTTATAAAGTAAACCAAAAGTTCCACTGCTAGGAATGAATGAATATGGTACAAATCAGAAGTGAATATTGGATTCGGAACATATGACAGAGAGTTCATATGTTTTGTTAATTGTAAAGTGTACAACTACATTATTGGACTCTTAAATTTGAGATATTGCTATTACTATTATGAGAAGAACTTAGATCCACGCTATAATTTATGCTAATAAGTTTAGAAGATACAAGTTAGATTTGATGCATGTGTTACCAATTTAGGAAGTTAGGATTGTAAATAATTTGAAATGTGTGGAGAAACCAATAGAAATGGTCAAACATCAGGCTAAGTAGATAAGAAATTTGAGGAAATCGAATGATTATAGAAGATCATTTGAGAAAAGAAGTCAAATAGGAGATTGAGAAAAATATGAGACAACATTATTCGACCAATGGAATTAGTTAGGTAGGCATTTTGAGGACGAAATGTCTTAAAGAGGGGGAGAATTATAGCATCCTGTCTCTCAAATGATTGGGAGATTTAAAGAATTGTACTAATGAGTCATATGAGTGTGAGCATATAGCATGAAATTGGTACATTTATGATATAAGTGTATTCAAAAGCATAATATGATCAGACACACATAAATTGTAATTGAGACAAATTGCACTCAATGGACATATTCCGGGGTATTAAATTGAATGTGATATGAGATATGAATATGTTATTCCAATGTCTTATGCTTTTGTTTACTAAAGATAAGAATTGATGGACTGTAATTAGCAGCTTGGAATTGATGGTCATAATTGGGAGATTGATAAATTAACATGTACATTTAGTCTTAAAAAAATGACAAGTGGCAAGAATAATTGAGAGGTGGAAAATTAGGATGACTAATTCTAAAATTGAGTGACATTTGGCATAGTTAAATGTGTGACAAATGGACTAGTAAATTTGCAACAAATGGACGAATTATTATGTCATAAGTGAAGCATTTAGTAAGTCACAAATGGACTAATCATTTAATGACAAATGGCAATTTAAGGAGTGGATTAGTGGCAGCCTTTTGATTATGCAAATGTAATACAGCCTTAGGACAAATGTTGAGCTTAGAAGTTGAGACCTAATAACTTGACTAAGCAAAGATTTTGCAGCTACCTTCACTCTTCTTTCCCCACCGAAATTGCTCTTCCCTTTTCTCTATAACTTGCTTGAAACCTAGTCCAAATTTTTACACAAAATATACATGTTAACCCTTCACAAATTGGCCAAGGAATCAACTGAAAGTGGTCTTCATATTGCTGTCCAAAAACAATTTGTTTTCACTTAGATTAGTGATTGATCTTGCATGATTGGAGACTTGGTTTAATCTGAAGTTTTTTGTTTAATTGGAATTCTAATAGGTAAGTAACAATTTAAGCTTTAAGGCATGTTAAATGGTATGAGAATGATGCTTGAATTGGAATGAATT
This sequence comes from Erythroxylum echinodendron, assembly GCA_027575705.1. Lineage (NCBI taxonomy): Eukaryota > Viridiplantae > Streptophyta > Magnoliopsida > Malpighiales > Erythroxylaceae > Erythroxylum > Erythroxylum echinodendron. The sequence continues at coordinate 44,180,812 of JANZXR010000172.1, read as the reverse complement.
GCTTGTAAGGTTGATGATGACGTGTGCTCGAATATGTTAGATGGAGTGTTTTCATTGAATAGGCATCTGTATTTTGGCTATATCTTGATCTGTAGCTATACAAATGGGATGGTTTTTAATTCATGCTAAACTAGATACATATGGCTACAATTGTTATGAAGGAATCGAATTTGAATTCTGTCTCTAAGGGTTGTGAAATTTGGCTTGAATTTGAGTACTAGGTGTTATCACTATTTGAGAATAGTCTGTAGTATTTTGGGTATAACTCAAAGAATAATGTACCAATTGTATGAAATTTAGTTCATTAGAAACTTAAGAAATAAAAAAACTTTTTTTTATAAGAACTTATTGCTTAGAAACCTAAGTTTCTAAACTGACCCGAAACTTGTGTTGAGAAAATTTGGAAAAAGTGTAGGAAAAGGATGTGGACAGATGCAATAGCTTCAGATACGATTGTGGGGAGGTACACCAAAACTGTGGAAGTGCTTTTACATGCTAATGTTTTGATTTGTGCAATAGTTGAACCAATTAAGGATAAGGTACTTGATTATGATGCTTTTGGACTTAAATGGGGCTTAAAATGAACATAATTTGATGTTGGAAAAGTTGGTTAATTGTGTGATAAGTTTTGATTGATCTTTGATGTTATACTTTAAGGAAAAAAATGTTTGATAAAAATGCATCTAAGTTTGGAATGAAGGAGTATTAAAGGAATGAAGTGTTCATATGAAAGCAAATGTATTCTAAAGGTTATGAATATTGTATTATGAATGAATGAATGAGAATTGGGAATTATGTGAAATATTTATAATGCTAGAAAAGAGCTATTAAGTGTATGTTTAATGAATTGAGCATGATCAAGTCTACTTAAGGTATTAACCTAAATGCAAACAAGACATATCCAAGTAAGAAAATATGAATGATTATGAATTATGATTAAGGAAACATATCTGGATAGTTACTGAGCATGCATTAAACATGGCAGATAACGTATGTCCATAATTAAATATGTATTTGTTTGATCAAGTTAGTAATGTTTACAATGTATGTGTATTTAGACACTCAAGACATATGCCGTCATTCTGACATTGCCGGACTATCCAGGCAATAGCATATACGGGAGCGTATTGCGAGTCAACTTAGATGATATTCTTAGGATTGATTTGTTTTGTTTAATTTCAAATTATTGAATTGTTTATGATATGAATGTGAATTCTAGACATTAATAGTCTGAGGAGATTGATATTTGGGAATGTATTAAAAGTGTTCTGATTGCATATGAGCATATGATTCTGAATGATTTCTGAATACTCAACGAAAATTGAATGCTGGACTGAGGTTCGATGAATTTGAGATTCTATCTATGCATCATAAATAAATGATATTCATGACATATTCTGTGATTTGATGCATTACATAAAATGCATGTTTAGACAAAGGCATTGTAATCAGAGTAGCTAGTCTGAAAGAACTTTAAGCTTAGAATTCTGCACGTAGAGCTTTGCTCTATGATTTTTATAACTGATTGAGCCCAATGGACCAGTATCTATATTTGTATCTGTATCTAAAAGGCACTTGGCCACAACAAATAATAACGAATTTGGAGCCTCTTATGCATCTACATTTGTATATTTATAAATTATATGATTATGAAGCCTTTTCTAAAATTGTGATGATAAAGTGATATGCCATGATAATGTGATTGATTGGGTCATACATGATTTGAAAGAATGTATATGAAATGTGTGACATTCATTATGTATTTTTAGGATGGAAAATGTTGTGAAATTAGTTGGATATGTGATATTTATGTATTTGACTTGAGTGAGATCATTGATGATGATTCATTCACTGAGTTTGCAAAACTCATCAAAAATTGCAACATGACTTTTCATGTTCAAAAGAAATATCCAGTTAAACCAATTGGAGTAAAGCCATTACATTTGAACATAAGTTAGTGATCGAGATCAGTTTGCACCTACATATGTCTTCAGTCAATTTTGTGTTAAAAATTGTATTCTGCGTCTGATGTACATTGTATAAGTGAATTTTGCATTGTACTGAATTTTTCAACTGAATAAGTTTGTAATGAAATGGGCCTAAATGAAATATGAGTTACTTAAGATGTGTTTGATGTGTGGAAATTTTACAATAAGTATTTTCGATCTTCTCAACATGCCATCCTCTTAGTGTATATTCTCAAATACCATCGTTAAGTTCAGGCATATGCTATATGGGAGTGGTGTGTCATAAGTGGTCCTTTCCCTTTTCCATGTTTCTTATCTACTTTCTTACTAGCTCCTTGATATTTCACAAAATGGATGGAATGATTTCCTTGATTCTTAAGTCTTGCTTCCTCCTTAGTCAACATACCATGCAATTAATGTACATTCCATTTGTCTTCTATGGTATTATAGCTCATTTGGAATGGACCATACTTAAATGGAAAAGAGTTTAAAATGAACTGTACAAGGAAATTTTCATCCACTTCCATTCCCAGAGACTTAAGGCTTGTTTTAATATTTGTCATTTCAATTACATGTTCATGCATAGTATTAGAACCATTAAATTTCATGGTGGTTAAAGTACCCATTAATGTCTCAGCAAAAGACTTATCAACTATTTGGGAGTGCTCTTCCATAAAATTCTTATATTCTTTAGCAATTTCAGTTTTGGGAAGAGCTGACTTGATGTTGTTTGCTATGTTATTCTCCAAACATCAAGCTCAGTCTGTTTGATTTTTCCCAAGCTTTATAATGAGCCTTTTCTTCATTACTGCTAATATCAGTAATAGTAGTAGGCTTCTTAACTTCAAGTGTCAAATTAAGATCCAATACACCAAGCTAAAATTGGACTTGTTCACTCCATTCAGAAAAATTTAGCCCATTAGATATTGGTACAAATGAAGCCTGTGAATGAAAGACATAGGGACAGAAACTGCAATAAATACACGCCTAATATTAATTCTTTGAGTCATTAACTAACATATTATATAGATTCAGATGAAAGGTTGCGTTAACAATTAAAGTACATTAATTTTCTCCATTAGGTGATACATCAATGCACAAAATAATCATAATGATGCCAATAATATTTAACATTATTAGGTAATGATGCATACACTATTTAGAAATATTTATTATGTAACATCCCATCCCCCTATTAAGGGTTAGGACCTAAAAATTTCAATGCTTGTAAGCTCAAAGAGAGATTAAGGAAATGCATTTTCTTGCTCATGCATAATGTTAGTATATATGCACATTAATATTGAATGTTTGCACATAAAAAGTGGTACATGCAGTCATTGACAACTTCCGGGTATAATTAGTGTTCAATGTGATTTTATTGAAAATGAGAAGTTGAGAAAGTGGAAAGAGTGATTTAGGTATGAGTTGAGATAAGGAAAGACGTGGAAACAAAATTGGTAGTGATATGGAAAATGTTCCTTGAACATGCTTCAGTCTGTTAGCCA